>VDFB02086081.1:341686932-341806240 GCA_007258455.2 Sequoia sempervirens
TGCTTCTCAATTTTGTAAACATCTACTCACTTTACACATGTAAAAGAAATCACTAGATGATGCAAAAATGTAGCTTATGTGTATTACTCCATTTCCTAAAATTGAATAATACATGGTATACCACTCTTCCCATTTTACTAAATTAGTGTTTGACATCACATATCTGGTCAAGATTGGTTTTCTATATTTATCCATACCATTCTTCCTCTTCCATTCAACCAGGTTTGTTATATTCACTAATATATCATTATGGGTAGTTCCACTATAATTTTCACCACATGCTAGAGAAGGTTTCTTACTTAATAAGGAAGATAGTCAACTATTTTTTTTATTTTATTTTTTGAAGCATTACAATATGAGAAAGGAAAGCACACTCAATTTATAAAGCACATGACAAATCATGAAATAGTAATTCTCACAACTCATTAATATCCTTTTACAAATCTTGGATTTTGCTATCTATGGTTGAACCATTTATTCACATGTTTTTAATCATCATTTTTATAATCGTGGTTCCATCTAACCTCATAAGAATGCATAAAAAGTAAAAGTCTAGAAGGTTTTACAAGTCTACTTTAGTGTCTCTTATCTATATAGTTTAACTTTTCAATCACTTAATTTACATCGTGTCACACATAATTCATTATTCAATTTATAAATTGCTACAATTGATTATTCAATTCTTATGGCATGTACACAACCTTCAAGGTCAACACATAATTGAATACGTTATTACTTCTTATATGACATGCCTCCTTTCATACTTTGGCACCAACAAGTATTTATTTCTTAGCTCATTTATAAGGAAGATAGTACGACATGTGTTCTTCAAATATGCATTTTGATATAGTCTCCTCACAAAATTTTTATGTTTAATTACTAGAAGTAGATTATTCATTCAATATCTAAATCAATTTTCACCAATATTAACTTAGTTGCAAGTTTTTTTCACATTTCACCTTTGACTTGAATCATTTCATTTCACCACTATTTTAGACTATAGGTAAAACAACCTAAAGTTCTAGTAATTTCCATAGTTCCATTAAATTCGCTAGGTCTTCGTTTACTTGTAAAAATGTTAATTCAAGATAAAATAGGGTTTTGACCACTTTATAAATTTGAATTTACAATGCATTAGAAGGATTTTATCCTTAGTTGACGTCGGCATACATGAAACTTCTCCTACCAACCATAAGGTGAATCATTTGTTACTTCATGAGATTAACTCTTATACATCTCTATGTAAATCAAGAGATTTGGATAGTAGGATAAGGTCTAGAAATGCTAAGGCATACGAGGTACTAGTTTAAGAGTGTATCTATACGAACTTGTGCAAAAGTCCTTAAATTTATGTCAAGCAACCTTCAGTCTAAAGATTTAGTTTTAATCTCTGACAAGGTTTTAAAGCCAACTATATGGGTGCTCAAATTGCACATAATACATGTTTCAAGGGTTTTATGTTGTCCCAATCTTGCTGTCAATTTGATTTAATCAATTAAGGGCTTAAATATCTAATCTTATTCAACCACAACCTTTAACACATTAATCATTTTTAGAGGTTCATATAGTTCCTCCCTTTATCTAGTGATAAGTCTTCAAAAGTATATTTTTCATTCTTTATTTGTACTAAGGTTCCTATAAGAAAATATGTTGCTCCCAGAACCACCATAACTTCAAGAAGTAGCATTACTATTGTATTTTATAATTATAGACTTAGGAAGCCAACAAAATAATATTTAATAATACACATCATGATGTCCTAACACTATTTATGCACTTTATAAAAAGACTATGTTTCAAAACTCAAATATACCTTTTTAAGGTTTAAGAAAATTTAATGCTAGAAGACTAGATTAATGCCATACCCTTGGTTAACTAGACTAATATGTGACTCAAGTCATTCACCTTATTTTATTAAATCAAGAGACCATGTTTAGATTGAGTTTCTTCTAAAATTTGAATTTCATTAATTATCTAATTGTTTGACCCATCTATAATGGTCAATTCTTGACCAATGGCACATTACAACCCTATTTAGGTTGGATAGCTAGATGACAATGTTTTTCTTTTCTACACAATTCAATCTTTAAAATTTTCCTTTCAAATCTTTTATTCTAACCAACATGAAGTGGGTTGCGCATTTAGCTATGCACAGCCAATACTTGATGCCCAACTAATTCCCAGAGCTCCCTAGAGTTGCAACCTAGGGCTCTGATACCAAGTGTCATGCCCATATCTTAGTATATTTTTTTTTGGTTACACAAGCTTGTAAATTTGCTATCATTCCATTAACTAGGCATGACATGCCAATGTATTACATGTATCAGGTGACATTTACCATGCAATGACATCAACCACATGTCACTTGAGGGAGATGGTAGGGTGTTTAGTCGAGCGGGTATGTGTGCTACATCGCACTTACCATTGAGCGATCATGAGAATGATCGCGGTCAGAAATATGAGTACAAATAATTTCCAAATAAAAACATGGATTATTTAATGATACCCTATTTTATCATTGTACTCCTTACCTCTAAAATCATTTTGACAATACTGTTGAAAACCACATTAAACATTTCCTCATGAAATTTAAATATGAGAACAACTAACATATTTAAAACCTACATATTATTTATTAAACTCCAATTTATTTATTATTATTCTCAATATTAAACTATTATTAATTTAATTATTAAAACAAATAAATTTATATAAAAATATATATATACACTCTAAGATTACATTTAAAAGTTATAAGGTTAATGAAATAATTTACACAAATAATTACATTCTAAACTCATGTGCTTTTACATATTATTAATTTACCTAAAGGGAAGGAAGAGAGAATATAAAAGTGAGATATTACCCTTTACAAAAGTTCCTAATATTAAGTGTTCAAAAGTCCTTATTTCTTTATTTAAATTACTAGCATCTTTCCTAGAGAGGAGGGGATATATTCCCCTCTTCTTCTTCTTTCTCCACGTAAATATGAGTATATTCTAAAAATTCCCTCACATTAAAATCTTATTAAATCGAAACATGAGAGCCTAAGTGTTTTTTTTTTTCATCATGTAAATTGCCTTGATTAAAGAAGGCCTAAAATGTTGTGCAAGGTAAGGTAAAATGATATAGAAATATAAGGCAATGCATATAATGGGCTAAGATTATCCCACACATACTAGGAAGAGAGGAACACTAGCGCGCAACATTTAAGATAGTTTATTTAAAAGATGAAGTTAAAGTAAAACCAATCCAATACGCATTCCCGTCATGGTATAAGCCGATAAAGACATTGTTTAAGCGTGAAACTCAGCCTCATTTTACGAGAGTAGAATATATGAGTGCAGACGTAACAAGGATTTCTTGGTAACCGCAATGAATCCCGCTAGCTATTTGGTGATTTTGTTTCTATTTTTATTTTATTTCCTCACTGCCATATTCTTGAACTTGCAGACGGGATTAAGAAGGCTACGCTAATTAAAGTTTTGTACCCAATCATGCTCTTTCACTCTTTTACGGTTTGCAGGCAACTACGGCCGAGCTAGCTGAGAGGAGGTCAAAGGGGAAAGATACAACCTATAGGGGGGGTATTCAAGTATGCGCTTAAGATTGGACGCTGGTTCAATTTCACTACTTTCCTATTAAGAGCGAGATGATTTGGCTTACCCAAAATCACAATATACTCCTTTCTTTCCACAGGCGTGGCCGGGGGGTAGGTGGTGAGAGATCATTGGATCACATCGACGTAAAGCTAGTCCTGTGAGAGAGATTTGATCTTACAAGGCCTGACACCCCAGAGAGAATAAGTCCCTCAATCCACCGGTAAAAATGGCCACGCTACATACAATGTACCCTTGTGATTTTTTTTTATTTTTTTATTTTTTTAAGAGTCTTGAGGAGTGGCAATTGGCTCTTACACACCAACACAGAATTGATTTGAAATGTAAATAAGAGTCACAGGTTGGAGGTAGTGACATATCCCAAAACAAAAGGCTAATGGTAAGAGTCCTTGCCTTTAAATGGGTCTGATGGTCTGTCACTTTACGAGAATATGACCACTCTTCGAATCATACCAAATACATCACCCGAATCAAGGAGGGATTGACGCTTAGTATTGGGAGGAAATAAAGAAGTTAAGGTTCTTATATTATCTTCTACTCTGAAATTTGTAGCACCCACCTAGGGATCACTACGCTCGAGGTTTTATTATGCAGAATTCTTATTTATGACCTGTCCTCCCTAAACTCCAACTGTTCGAAATTGCCTTAAGGTTTCAAAAAGAATCATTGGTTGAAAGAGTGAGACAAGACCGATCACTTCAGACAAGTCTTATCTGACTGTGACCAAACTAGTGAAAAAAAAAGAAAGAATGGAAAGGATCATGGCACAAATAATGCAAGCCAGAATATGGATTTTCACGCACGCAAAGGGGCACGAATCCACATTATATTCTTGGTAATCGATTATTATAACTAAGTTTGCAACTTGCTAGGGATCATCTGATAACATTTCAGCCCTATTGTTGCATCCTTATAGAGCTTTGCATTTTCTGCAACCTTATCCTTCCGGTGAACAATATTGGGACTATAAACATAGGAAGAGGCTTCCAACAACGTTCTGAGAAATTTAGTTTAGGCTAACCCTATCCAAAAGGGGCTTCAATTTTAGAGCAAACAAGGATGGGGCTAGCTTATGGTACACCTGTGAACTATATAGCACTACGGTAAGTGAACTGCTTTCATTACAGAGAATACTTATGATTATAGGCAACCCACTGTAGTCTGTTCATTGGGCTGCAATATCATGCCAATTCCTCATTTTCCACTTTAGTAAATTTTAGCTTATACTACTGAGGTAAATTCTACCTTTTCTCATCCAATTCTTCCATTGATGCAGTAATAGCGCACAGTTTGGTTTAGAGGAGGATGGAGCTCTACAAGAGCTGCATAATCATTTGATCTTGTTACTAGTTTAAAGTTACAATGTTGTTTTGTAATATATTATTCTTGCTCTTAGTGTTGGGGGGGGGGTCCATGGACTGACCTTTTTCCATTCCATATTTGACATAGGTCAGTTGGGGTTAACTTCTGATGAATCTCTGCAAATAGCTGAGGCAAGGCTGAAGCTCTATAATATCGGTTCCTTCCCAAAGTATGGACTATGCTTACAGGCGATATTATTTTACTCATCCTTGGGTTTATCTTGATCAGCGAGGCATTCAAGAAATTGGAAATGATTTAAAACTATTTTAAACTCATATTAATACCATGGAGCACCCCATAATCTAAATTTAGTTATTTATTTATTTATCTTTATTGGGATAACACTTCGTAATTACATTTGTATCTACAGATTTGTAGTAATTACAACCTTAAAATGAGTACATTCTTTTCATTCATACAAAAGGGAAATGCAGATAATGTACACTACCCTTCTCAAATAACAAGAGGAAACCTCCCATTTTGCAACCCCTAAGTTTCAGTAAAAACATTATTTAGTTCATTTCCTCAAGACATAAGAATAGACTTAAATTTTCTTTATGACAGATTAATTCATAGAAATGAAATGAATAACATGTCAAGAATGCAACTTGCTCTTATTGACTTTCCTTTCCTTTCTCTCAATAAGATATTGAACTTATTCTTGCATGAATTCTAGCAATAATAGGAATATCATACTAAGGAATGGAGCTAGCTCTCTCCTCTATATATATATATATATTTATTTTAATTTTTTAAAAAAAAACAAGATACAAACTTCCAATATTACATAAATATTTTAAAATTACAATGAATCCTCATAACAGAATAAGGCTTGCTCTATTCCAACTCTTCCTTCTACCACAAAATATCAACTTACAAAGCTACACACATTATTTAATAATGCAAAGAAATACACATATGATAAGGCTTGCTCTATTTAAAATTCAATGAAGACTTTCAATCATACAAGTGAAACATCTCTAGGAAAATATTTTCTATACAATCTTGTGGTCTTTCTTTGAGGCATTTCGATGGAAAAGAAATAAACCAATCTTGCTCTATTATGGTGCTATGAGATATCCAAAGAAACTATTACTTCAAAAACAAATTTAAGAACCTCACTAAGTGTTTTAACAATAATAAAGTTACAATAGGAGGTCTTGCTCTCCACCCTACCATTTTGGCATCATGAAGCCTCAAGGGCTCTAGCCAAACCCCCAAGCAAGAAATACATTAAACACCATTGTAATCAATGGTGAGAGATTAGTGCTATAACAAGCTTTCTCATTATACAACACATAACTCTAATATATCCCTTAAACAATCCTACTTGTGATTCAATACATAGATCAAGCTATCTCTACCAATACTAAGAATAAGAAATGGATAGTCAATGACTTATCTCTCTACAAGCTGCTTTCCTTGATCTCCTATTCTTTCATCCAACTCCCTCCTTCTTTTCTTCACTTCACAAGTTCTCCAAAAGGAGAAGTGGGCAATGCCCAAATCTTCCACCTTCTTGAGGTATATAGGAATCCTCCAACCCTACACTCTTTCCCACAAGTGCTCACACATGTGTGAGTCTTGTGCCAATTCCAAGAACTTTTGGGGAGTGGGAAGTTGAGAGTGACAAGTCACTCTTCCCAAGCCCCAACATTTTTTTGAATTCGTCACATTCATGAATGTGGACTTTTGAGGGGTCTTTTCACACTCCAAGGACAAGTTCACATGTCAAAAAGGTTCCAAACCCATAGGTATAGGTCCTAGGGGTCTATTCTTGTTCAAAAACCAAGGAAATTGACTAAATAATCCATTTTTAAAACCCACAAAAGAATCCATACGAATTTTGATCCTGACCAAGGGTTCCAACCCCAACCAAACTCACATCACATGACCTACAATTGGATTCTACTCAAACATGATCACCCAATCAATAATCAAACCTCAAACCCTTCTAAGTCAAATAGGGCTACACTTAGAACTTCCCAAAGATGTATCTGATACGATTCCAATACTTATCCAACCTCCTATTTGCATATTTGATTCCTTTAATGTTAATCCCACATCGACTCACTTAATTTCCTGCACAACATAATTAAGCATAGTTAGATATAATAATAAACCACATTAATTGCAAACCAAATCTTTGTAACATTATTCTCGAATCATTTACATAGCTAATTACTCTTTCAATGCAATACGACACAACAATTATCTTATTTCAAATTCATCTTATAAGTTTGAATCTCATACCATAATTTGCATGTACATACATCTTCATTAAGTAAAATAACAATGATATAACATAAAGTAAAAATAAACTATAAGGTCATTGTTAGACAGTCGCCTTCATATCATTCGTAATATATCTAACCATCTATTTAGGAGAAATATATAACAATTTAAGGTTATATTAGTCACTTGCAATGAGAGGCCTTACACATTCCTCTTGAAATAAAATTAAAAATGATTTTTGTTAAATGTAATTGTTAAATTCAATTTTGTGGATAAAGGGAATTTAATTGACGGGTGCAAATAGAATTTTGTTTTAAATAATTATTATGCATTTGAAATGGGAAATAGAATTGTTTTATTAATTTTAAAAAATGAAAATATCTAAATTTGCAATAACTTTTGGTGGGTGAACTAAAATTAGGGGTTTGACAAATTGGAGAAGGAAAGGGCATAAGGAAATGCATTTTCTTTTTTTGAATTATTTTTTTTTTAGAATTTGGTAATTTTGGAGAGCAACAAGAAACTTGGAATTCTTGGAGAATTTTTTTGAAGAAGGATTGGAAAGATTTGTTGAAGCAAAATTTGAAGGAGAGCAACCTCCATTGAAGGATTCAAATAGCTTGGAGAAAAACAAAAGGTTCCATGCTTTTCTTATTATGCCATCTCATTTTAAAATTCTTTTTCTTTTTTGTTTGAAATGGTTCAATCTATTAATGGAATTCAAAATTTGATTGAAAACCCATGAGAATATCTTCATTTGAACTTGAACAAAAGAACTTTCAAACTTTAGGGAAAACAAAAGAAAATGAAAACTATTAATGAATATCTTGAAAACAAGCATGGAAATTCAATAGTTTTTTCCTATGAAAGTGTATTTGCTTGGAAAATTTTTAATTCAAATCGGGGGAAATCTTTAATTTATTGTGTTAAATCTTGCAATTTTAATGGAAAATTATTGTAATTCTCAGATTGAGCATTTGCTCAATCTGGGTATGGAAAATAAGTATTTTTACAGTCATTTATTATGACTGTGTATATGTATATATATATATATATAAATATATACATATATATATTTGTGAGTTGTTTAAACCAAAAAATTTGAAGTAATGTGAAACTGTGTTTTTTTTACCATTCTGGATTTTACCCAAAAATTTTGTTTTTACCAGTCGTTGGTGTGTTTAAATCCGCGTGACGGATTTGTTTTTTTTTTGGATGGGCTAAGTGTATGGGGGAGGGTTTAAACCCTCAGCCACCCCAAGAATGACAACGACCGCCAGTGGACGCAGCACCGTCGCTACCTACACAGGCCGCCCATTCATGGGGGCTGCGTCCCCTGTTCAAACAGGGTGCGACCGAACCCTAAGTGTGGATGGTGTTTGGTTATGAAATTTGCTTTTTTAATTTCATTTATTATATTTATTAAATATAAAACATATAACATATTTTATATTATATGTTTTATATTTAATATATATAAAATGAAATTTGATTTCAATATTTTATTTTGTCAATTAAATATAATTTATATATATTTTTAATATATATATTATATATAATAATTTAATATTATTATATAATATATATATTATAATATGTGTATATTATATTTTAATAAATGCTTAAGTAATTATGATGCACATTTAAATATTATATATATATATATATATATATATATATATATTTATTTTTTAAATATATATGTAATTAGATATATATATATATATATCGAGTATATATATATATGTATATCTGATTATGTAGATATTTAATAAATATATATGTTTTTTTTTAAATGTGATTTATTTTTTTTAAAAGAGAAAGGAAGTATTTAAATTATAATGAGATATTTGTTAAGGGATAATGAAAATTGGTTTATGGGAAATCATTGGTTATCAAAAGAAAAATTGATTTAAAGATATTGTGTGTATTGCGTCAACAAGAATCAAACGAACATTCAAACCCTTATGTGATTGTGCAAGAACATAGTTTATTTAAATTGTTTAAATGCACTAATGTGATGAATGATTGGATTTACGAAATCCGAAGGTAGATTACCTTATATTGTTTGCAAGCTTTCTTTCGTCGTGGGGTGCTTATTCTTGTTGGGTTTTGAGTCGGTCTCATAAGTCTTCCAGATTGAATCATCTTTTATGTGTTTTGGGGTTGTCAGCATGTCAATCAACCTCGTTTGCCATGGGTAGTGCGTACTTGTGTCCAGTGTTATATCTGATTATCTTGGGCAGGTTTTGTTTTCTTCATGTCGTGTTTGGGGATTCATTATCCCTAGGTCGTACTTGAGTACCCTTTGGTGGTGGCATAGTTCCACGTGTTGTCTTAGAGAAGTGGCTTGCATTGAGGGCCGGCACACAAAGTGGTGCCAGGAGATCTCAATGTAAGTTGGTTAATTCAGTGAAAATTTAAACCAATTAATTAGCATAGGTGGTACCAACATTTAAAAAGATTAATTTTTCCTCGCTCATGGACGCAAGTGCTTGTATAGACTTGGGATGAGACGAGAAGGCCTGGAATGGCAAGATCGTTATCTTGTCCCTTCGAAAGATAATTGATTCCGCATTGGTTTGCATGTGGGGCTGGGAGTCGTTAGAGGTTACCAGGATATCCCGAGATGGGGGCCAGGACCTAGGAAGACTTGCCGGGATATCCCATGCGACATTTTGATGACACTTCTCCTAATTCAACATTATGTTTGCATTCGTGATGTGATTATTACTTCAAATTTGGAAGCATTGTAACCTATGTCGTGATGTCATATTCATATCCTTTTAGTTGAGTCATGTTGCTATGTTTAGAGGTTGTTGGTCTTGACCTGAAACCCTTGTTACTATCTCCTAGCACGGGGGGTGAGCCTTCGGGTATCACTTGGTTGGGTGGAATGTGCACCTTACTCCATTGTTTTGGCATTGGCTTATGTGGATGAGACTTTCATGTTGGAGAGCTCGTGGGATCCAGTTGCTACCTTGGTTTCATTTATGTTAGTTGCTCTTGTATTTTATTTACCCCTCATTGTTATCGAGGTGGAAATTGTAATAAACAATCATGTTATTGATTTACCTCATTCTGGGAATGAGAGATGTAATTGTAATTATATAACTTCTATCATTGGTAACCATGAAGGATCTCATGGTCTTAATGAAAATCTCATGTATGGAATGTATGTGCTTTAATTAGTTAAGTGAATGTTGTTATGTTTCATTTCATGCATGTTGTTTTAATTTGTGATTTAAATAATCTTTGTCTTGTAACCTTAGGGGATTGTTGGCTTTGTGTTGTGATCATGCATGTATTTGTAATTAAACAAAAAAAAAAAATTGTGCATTTGTTTAGTAGTTTGCAACTTCCCTATGGTTTAGTGGCCCGAGGATCTGGATCCTCGCCTTCATCTTCAAAACAAAGAAAGAGTTGATTGTAATTTGATATGTATACGAAATCCATGTCTATTGAGAAGGTTTATACATATCATATTCAAAGCCAAAAACAAGCAATTTTTAAGTTCCTATATCTTGTTCATACTGTTCTTTTGCATTGTTTTTTCATTTGCTTAGGAAAACTAATCAATATCAAAACTGTGTCTCCTACCAGGGGTTATTTCTATCATGTTCAAAACAAGAAACAAGTCATTTGTAAGTTTTAACATCATTTACATTGTTGTGCTCTAGTTTTTCCTTTCTCTTCCCTCTCTGAGTGTCTTTACAAGTCACTATCTCCTCTTCAACTACAGACTTAACACCACAATTCATCAATGTTTTCTTCTTTGTTGTCAACAATTAACAAAGCATCTAATGGACTCAAGCGCACTCCCCATCAATGAATTTAGGTATCAAGATCTTGTCCTTGTTGCCCCCTCAAAAGAATTCAAAAGGACATTTGTAACAATTTATTCATTTTGGCTTTCTTCTATATTAAACAATTTCTCTTTCTAATATTTACATGTTTTATGCTTTCAACTATTACTTGTGTAACCTAATTGTTACTTCTAATCTCTCTATGCAATTACCTATATCAGTGAAGTTTGATGAGGAGGCTCAGTTGGTGTCGGTTGATATTCATGCACCTATAACCACAATAAAATTATCATTTCTACATACATCAAGTTGACTGATTATATGCACATAAAACTATTTGGATTCCCATAAATTATACATTACATTATTCATTGTAATCCATCAGATATCATATTTCTCATACACGCTACTTAGTCGAGCATATTTATCCTTGGTTTGATAGAAACACTTTATTAATACAAGTGTTCATACAAAGTTCATTTGACTTCATTTTCATTTTGGCTGGTGGTATTTTCCTCTTGCTTTTCTCATTCTCTTGATTTGTTTTAATAATAATTATTATTCTAGCGAGCTTTGCCATTGGAAATATTTGATGAGAACTTGTTGATATACTCGTGTCTTGGCATGCATTCTTCTTCATGAAGACTTCACATGATAATGTATTGTTCATGATCAAGAATGGAAGTAATATTTCCCTCGCACGCATACAATGCTACTGCACTTGAATTTATTAAATGAAAATGAAAATTAGGTCTAAGTAATTGGAAAATGTCTAGATGTAAAAATCATTAAATCTATGTCTATTGTAGGGAAACTATAAAACAAGGCATTTCTAACTTCACATGACTTTTACAGTGTTGTTCTATAGTTTTCCCACTCCTTTGTATTTTGTCGGCTAATGTCTATTGTTTCTTGTTGTATGCATTCTCTCTGCACATGCATTGCAATTGCCTTTGAATTTGTTAAATGAGAATGTAAATTAAGTCTGAGTAATTGGATATTATCCAGGTCTAAAACCATTGAATCTGTATCTGTTCAAATGATTTACAATTTGTCAATTTGTATGTCTTTTACAGTGTCATTTTATAGTTTTTGCACTCTTGCATTTTATGGGTCAATGTCCTTCCTTTATAATTAAATAAAAAATAAAAAAATGGCTTGTATAGACAAAATCCAAATTATGTATATGTCTACATATTATCTAGATATACATCAAAATTCATGTGTATCATGAATAATATAGATACACATGTAAAATGCATATAGACATATATATCTACTATCCATAAATGCATTCTACATGTACATAGATATGCATGTAAACATGCATACATATACATGTGTGTATATATATGTATGTATATATGTCTATATATATACATCTATATATATGTGTGTGCAATTCCACGAAATATAATAATACATAGTTACTATATATACAAAGTTTATCTGGCTTTATCTCATCACAACACAACATTGCATTCTCTTGCACCCATTTCTCATTTATCTAGTTGAATTCCTTAAGCATTGTTCATTATGTCTTGATGAAGACCTAACATGAAAGTGTTGTGACCATGAGCAGGAATGGAAGTAATATTTTTTCTGCACACATGCATTGCAACTACACTTCAATTTATTAAATGAGAATGAAAATTACATCTAAGTAACTCAGGAATGTCTTCATGTAAAATCAGTATATCTATGTCTATTGTATTGTGAACGAGAACCAAAGCATTTGTAACTTCTTATCTCTTTTAAAATGTTGTTTTATATTCTCCATGCCTCTATATTTTATCAGTCAATGCCTATTGTTGTTGTTTCTTGCATTTACCATACACATGCATTACAACTACAATTGAATTTATTAAGTAGCAAACTTTTCAACTAAACTATTTTGGAAAATTTGGAGTGATTTGAAACTTCCATGTAAAATAGTCAGAAACCATATCAACTACAAATCATGGTGTGAAATTTATAATGATTAGTGAATTGCTCAAATTTATATACTTTTCTATATATATATATATATATATATTTGTATATACACATAGATATATGTGTATCATATGTATGTGTAATTACAAACATACGTGTATAAATTTATAAGTTTAGACACATATGTACGTATATATATAGACACATATATATACAACTAGTCATACATAGCTACACAAAAAGGTACATGTTTATATATTCTTAAGCTATTCATGTATATATGCATATATACATACATATGTGTATACATAGATATGTATTTGCATAAATATACAAACTATACTGAGAAAGTCATGAAATATTTTAATTAGCAAAGCTCCCTACAATAATTATTATTAAATAAACAAATAGAAAATGGAAAAACCATGAGGGAAATACCTGCAGTGAATAAGAAAATTGCAAAAATGATTGGGAAGAAGGTGTTTGCGACTTGCTATATGTTTTACATGATCATTTTTTGTTTTACTTCTTTGTCCCTGTAACAGTTTTTTATTGCTTAATCTCTTTTGTGTAATCACAGACTTAACACCATAATCTAGCAAGCAAGTTTTTTTCTTGCATGCATTTTTTGTGTTAATTTCTATTCTTTGCTATCCTTGACATCTTTTATGGGTTACTATTTATTGTCAAGTTAAAGACTTAATACTGTATTTCATGAATATTGATTTCTTTGCTAACCATAATTAAGAATGGAAGTGGCTAGCTACAATTCAATCTATTTGATGAAAATGAGAATAGTTTGTATTTGAAATAGTTATTGGCTTTGAAGTTTTAAGTTTCTCAACCAAAGTATTATTTGCATTGTGTCTCCATTTTCTAAGGTTGTTTATGTCAATGTATTTATGGATTAGTCTTTCTTGTTTAGTTAAAAATTGAACTAGATAGAAACATGTCCATCTGTTCAAGATAAACCTAGTGCTTTGTCCATTTCTTGATACATGGACACCATGCATATATTGGAAAAATGACTGTGTATATCACTAGTGGATAAGTTGCATTGTTCATAGTAGTTGACATGTCCCATTGGAATTGGAATGCATGCATACATAGATTTTATTTACTATTAAGATTGATAGGTGTCTTCATAATAGAAGCAATGGCTTGCTTCTATAAGAAAATCGGCAGATGTAGCTAAAAAATTCAAAAATCACCTAAAACAAATAGGATTTTCATCTGTCTTTGTAGCTACCTTTTTGAGATGCAATTTTCCAATATTTGAAGAAGCAACACCAATGGCTAGATTCATGCCAATGGATGAAATATAGTTGGGGGTCACCGACTGAAAGCCAACCAAGATTAAAACATAAATTGGAATAGTTAGTATTGTATTTCACATAGATCATATCACCTTCACTAAAGATCATCTAACAAGCACATGTCCATAACACATTATAAATATGAAACATAAACAAATTAGGAAATATGATCCAAAAAAAACTTGTATTGTTATCTATTACTGAATCCATGCATTTGGAAAAGCTACAAAGTCTCACTAAATAGACTATGCATTTGTAAGATCATTTCAATAATCTTCTAAAAAGCATAAGAAAACTATATAAGAAAAAATAGAAAAAGACACTGCATTGTCTATTGTAGCTTTAATCCCCATACTTCACTCAGTCTAGGGAATGTTTAAAAGTGAATATACAAGATGAAATAATTAAAACCTTATTCACATGCTAGCTGAACTTCTCAATGCTTATCTCTACTTTCTAATCAGGTGGCATTGTCATATATGAAAATTCCTCTCCAATTTGATTGTCTTCTTATATTCACAGCTTCAAAACTAGTTCAAATAGAAGGTCATAGACATATACTGCAATGTATTAACTACAACTTTTAAGCATCAAAATAATAAATGACATTAAAATTTACCTATTTCTTTTCTTTATACATGGCCAGTGATAGTATCTACAGATGCGTAAACTGCTTCAGAGCATACTTCTTCAAGTTGTTTGTAGCAACACATTGATTTGTACAATCGAGGTAAGTTTTCAATTAATAAACAATTGGCATAGATTCCTACAAAATCGACATCCACTACAAAAAACAATGTGCCATGTTTATACACACACACACACATATATGTGTACACACATATATATGCACACAGATATAGATGCAAATATAGATATATATACATACATAGGTATATATGTCTACATTTATATACATATGCACATATATAAACAAATACATATATGTAAAGAAAATATGCATAGATGGACATTAATATACATATATATATAATTTATATGCATATATCTATACACACATACATATATATGTATGTACATGCATTCATATATACATATGTAGATGTGAGCGTATATATAAATGCATATAGGTATAATTGTATATATGCACACATATATATACACACACACATATAAATACATATGTATACATACCTTTTTTATACACATATATCTATATAAACATATACATATATGGAAATATATGTGTATATAAATATATATACATACATACATACATATATATATATATATTTATATATATATATGCATACACACACACATATATATACACAGATACATGTTGTCGTTGTTGCAATCATGGTTATGACAATGTTGTTGGTATTGCCTCTTCAAATGTTACAAAACTACTTCTCAAAAAGCTAGCTAGAATCACAGGCATCAAAATTCTATTTACTTGAAAAAACAAATTATTTTCTTTGCTACATCTTTTGATTTCCTTATAGCAATAACGTATTGCTTCTATTATCAAGGCACCTATCAATCTTAAAAGTGAATAAAATCTATGCAATCACGCATTGTAATTTCCAATCAGACCTGCCAACTACTACTGACAATGCAACCTATGCTTGTTTTAGAATAGTTATGAATCATCTCGATAGACATAGATTTTACACCAGCAGATTTTACAATTAATTAAGAGTAATTCCCATTTATTAGATTTAAGTGCAATCAACATGCATGCTTGATAGAGAAAATATCAGTTCCATTGTTAATTATCACTAACAAAGATATCACAAATGTCTATTTTTTTGGTAGGTTATATTGTCAATAAATAATTTGTCAAGATGTTTAGACAATGCAAGTAATGCTTTGCTCAATAGTATTAAAACGTAATGGAAGAATCAATTAATGCCAACTACATTTCAATCGACTAGCAATGAGTGGAATTAGTGACTAGGAAATGCTAAAAGTCCATGTTAAAACAACACACATTGAATTTTGTACTTACCTAAGGTTTATAATTAACCATAGTTAGCAACATTAATGAATTTTGTTGATAACTGCTTAACTCAACAACAAACACCAGGCCATGAAAATATTCAAAGATAGCAAAGAATACACATTAACACACAAAATACAGAGAACAACAAACAATACACATTAAGCCATAAAATGGAAGAATGTAAAAAAATTATAGAACAACACTGTAAAGACATACGAAGTTACAAATGCTTTGTCTTTCCCTCCCCATACAATAGACATAAATCCTTTCAATAGACATAGATTTAATGATTTTATATCCAGACATTTTGCAATTACTTCAGGGGTGATCCCACAATAGTGGTTTACAATTTTTTGCCAAACTGGACACTGATTTTTTTTTTAACTAAATCTTCACATTCGAGCACCTATAGTGGTTAAACCGTGACGAATTAGAAGATGATGCAAACTAAAGTCTTGTCAAATTTTGTCTGTAGATTTTAAAAATACATTTTTCAAAATTTTTGGAATCAGATTGCATTTCCTTTTCCATCTCCCACGAAAATTGGCTTTTTTTTTTAAATAGCATTTTTAAAAAGTGACGCTTACACCGTATAATGCATAACTTTTTTTCCTTGAAAGGATAAAATTCTAATTCTTTGAATTTATATTTTAACTCCGATATCTAGTGCTTCCACTTGGTTAGATAGTTATTTATTGAATATTTTTTCTTTAATCAAGTTTGAAAGTCAAACCAATTACAATTCAGACATAACACGACCGTATAACGCATAATTTTTACTATATGTATCGAAATTCTTTCATTTTTTTTTGTTGGATCAAGGACTCCAATATTTGAATTGCATTCATATTTTTTAAAAATTAGTATATTCCTATTTTTCCATATGCAGAACTCTAAAGAGTTTGTTTTTAGTGAAAACTATATATTTAATAAAACTTAAAAACAAATAGATAATATAATCAAAACATATTAAAATTATATTAAGTTGGATAGCTCATTTTGAGGAAACTGATGCAGTTGGGTTGTTGAGATCTCCTCCATTTTCATTCTCAAATCCCAGGAGCTTTGAAATTGCAAAACTCAGGCAATTTTAGTTACCTAAGAGGATGTGGGAGTGAAAATAAATTAAGGTTTAATTGAACAAAAATTAATGTTGATTAGACCTCTATTCAAAATTAATATTTAATATTAATATAAATATAAATTATATTCTTTTTAAATTATAATAAATAATATACTTATTATTGCAATATATTTTAATAATTATATTATTATTATAATATATAACTATTAGTATAATATTAAAAGTATATAATTGAAAACTATATATATTATTATTATAATATTAAAATTATATAGTTAAAAACTATATATTAATTTTTTCTAACCATGGTTTTCCAAATCTTGGATTTTCAAGCTCAACACGAGTGTCATGAAGACACTCTCCTCAGGTAGGGTAACGAGAAGCTTCGCTTGGAGAACATGGAAATTGAAGAAGCCATGAGAGATCTCATATGCACCAAATACATAGCACCTATTCTTATTGCAGAAGTCTGTCTTCAAGAGCAACAAATGCATATTGAGAATATTCGGTTGAAAGATGAGGTTTGTTTGCACAAACTAACTAATTTGATGATCTGCATATTCAAAAAATTTGTATTCTCAAATGTAAAATGTGGTTAAAAGGATTATGAGTCACTTCTTTCTTATTTTTTCCTATTTTGATTCTAATGTATTTACAACCCTATGAACCTCGTAGATTTTATTTTCTCTAGAAATCTTTTTAGTGCAGTGATTTTCCCACAATGATGAAATTGCTTCATATCATATACTATATAAGATTTAGAGACCCAGAAGGTTATTTTATTTTGATGCTTTAAATCACCTGAGCAATGGAGTTGAAGATTTGTTAGCTTTGTGCTTATGGGTATTCTAAGTTTTTTTTAATGGGCCTGGATGAATTTTTTCTGCTGGAGAGAATGGCAAGTATGGATGGAAAATTTTATGAAAGGCCCATATCATTGACTTGAGAGAGAGATATGGAGGGAGTGGGAGAGAAAGGGAGAGTGGGGGTAGGAGGGAGATACTTGAGAGAGAGATAAGGGGGAGTGGGAGAGAGAGAGATAAAAGGTAGAAATTATAAGGATTTAGGGTTTCAGGAGGTTAAAATTGTAGAGGGTAGGGGAGAGAGGGAGAGGGAATAGGAAAGGAGAGACTTGAAGGAGAGAGAAAGGGGGAGTGGGGAGAGAGATAAAAAGGGTGAAATTAGGGTCCTAGAGGGTTTAAGGGTTAAAAGAATTAGAGATCTCAAGAGGAGGGAAATAGAGTAGGAGGAGGGCTCAAAAGAGAGAGAGGGGAGTGAATGGGAGAGATGATAGAGGAGTAGGAGTGATACAGAATGGTTTTAGGGTTTAGGGTTAAGAGGCTGAGGAGGGAGAGGGAGAGGGTGTAGGAGGGAGATACTTGAGAGAGAGAGAGGGGGAAGTGGGAGAGAGATAAAGGGTAGGGGGTGTACATTAGGGTTTAAGGGTTAAGGGTAGAGGGGAGAGGGAGAGAGAGGGTAGGAGGGAGAGACTTGAGAGAGAGGTGGGGAGTGGGAGAGAGATAAAGGTTAGAGGTTTAAGGGTTTAGGGTGGGGAGAGAGGAAGGGGCTGGGAGGGAGAGACTTGAGAGAGAGAGGGGGAGTGGGAGAGGAATAAATGAAGTAGAGGGGTGTACAAAAGGAGTTTAGGGTTTAAAGAAATTAGAATTAGAGGGAGAGGAGGGAGAAGAGGAGGGGTGGGAGGGAGAGAGACTTAAGAAGAGGAGAGAGGGGGAGTGGGAGAGATAAAAGGAGGAGGAGACAGGGTTTAAGGTTTAGGAGTAGAGGAGGAGTAGAGAGGGAGAGAGAGGGGTGGGGAGAGGAGAGACTTGAGAGAGTGAGGGAGGAGCTGGGAGAGAGAGATAAAGGGAATTAGAGTTGGGGTTAAGGTAGAGGGAGCTGAGGGAGAGTGGGTAGGAGAGGAAAGACTTTCAAGAGATAGAGGAGAGTGGGAGAGAGAGAGATAAGAAGTGCAAGGGAATTATAAGGGTTTAGGGTTTAAGGGTTAAGAATTAGAGGGGATAGGAGGAGGGGGTAGGAGGAGAACTTAGAGATAACAAAGGCAGTGGGAGAGAGATGAGGTAGAGGGGAGTGTATAGGGGTTTAGGGTTTAAAAAGGGTTAAGGGTAGAGGAGAAAAGGTGTGTGGAGAAGGGAAGAGACACCAAAGAGAGAGAGAGTGGGAGAGAGATAAAAAGGAGTAGAGGTTTAAAAGGGTTTTAGGGGAGAGGGAGAGAGGAGAGGGTGGGAGGGAGAGACTTGAGAGAGAGAGGGGAAGTGGGAGAGATAAAAAGAATTTAAGAAGGAGGTGTACAAGTTGGGATTAAGGGTTAAGGAGTAGAGAGGAGAGAAGAAGAGGGGTAGGAGGGAGAGACTTGAGAGAGAGAGAGAGAGTCACGAGAAAAGATAGAGGGTACAGGGGGAATTTACAAAGGGTTTAGGGTTTTTTTTTATTTGCATTAATTTATGTTTTATATATGTGTACAATAATTTTATAATTACATAATACTTAATTTTAAAATTTACATAATTTCCCATGGAACAATTCGATGAAACAAATTTATAAGTTGTATATAAGTGTATATAAGATTCTTGAACTTAAGAATTCCATGAAATAAATATAAGTTGTATATAATTGTAATTTAGGAAAAATGATTTAAAAAAAATTCACTACGTTTCAAATAAGGATTGAAAGAATATATGTGGGTTTACATGCAACCAAAAAAAGTGAGAGATGATGCTATCAAAGATTCTTTAACTTAAGAATTTTCCAAGGAACAAATATGTACATATAATTGTAATTTAGGAAAAATGATATGAAAAAAATTCACTACATTTAAAATAATGATTGAAATCATATATATGGGTTTACATGCAACCAAAAAAAGTGAGAGATGATGCTATCAAAGGTTGCTTGAACTTAAGAATTTTCCATGGAGCCAATGCTTTTATATAATTTTAATTTACACAAAATGATTTACAACTATGTAAAAGTTACTATGAGTTCTCATTTGAACATGTATAGGGTTACAAGTGAACTTGAAAACCATGGATATAATCTAAGTCAAAGATTCTGGTTCAGCATGCTCTTGAATAACA
Organism: Sequoia sempervirens; assembly: GCA_007258455.2. Lineage (NCBI taxonomy): Eukaryota > Viridiplantae > Streptophyta > Pinopsida > Cupressales > Cupressaceae > Sequoia > Sequoia sempervirens. Next base: position 341,707,352 of record VDFB02086081.1, read on the forward strand.
TGTAGAATTTTTTGGTGATCATCTATCTAGTCTAATTTTCTTAAAACTGCGTGCATGTGGAACTGCATGAAGATGTAGAGCAGTAGCAATTATTAAGTGACTATATTGATATACCTTGTTATCAGGTTGATAGTCAACAAAATGAATCCCATGTTGAACAAACTTGACTTGTTTTAGATATGTCCCTTGCACTACAACAAAACTTGCATGGTAATCATGAACCTAAGGTAAGACATATGAACATGTGCAACATTTTTGTGCTCAAGGTTTTTACAATATATATTTAATGTTTATAATGTAATATGCACATGTGAATACAATGTATATAAAATTCTAAATTCAAACTCACCTATGGGAAATGGCATTCCATCACTTTCGTTTTTAGGTTACATTAAGCTTATATTTCTCCTCTTTATTTTGACACCGAAATAGGAAATAATGGCTAAACGCCGATGAACAGGGGCTCTTGCTGTATTCTGGCTTATCACCGTACGCAAATTTACACAAAAAATTCTAAAAAAATTAGAAATGTCTCTCAAGATCATTAACTAGATATATATAATAATTAAATTATTGAAAACTTACACGTGTGCCTTTTCTAACCAATCCTGAAATGGTGCTAATCGTTTTGAGAATCAAAGGAATGTCTTCGAATATTTCTTCTTGTTTTCATCGTATGTTTCTGAAACAACTAGTGGCACTATATCCCATTTACCAACATATCCAAGTTCTTGATTGTTGCATGCATAATCAGAGTTTCCCTCAATGCACTTAGTGCAAAAACAAGAGTAATCCCTTGTGTCTAATATCCATCCATGGTGACTATTTGAACTCCTAACACAATGCAAAGATCTTGTTTTTTCTACCCTCTTGCATCCATGCATCAATCTTCTATCCACACCTAGATACATATGTACAACAAAAAAGTTATGTGAACAAATATGTATATATATATATATTAAATTTAAATAAATTCAAATTTTTGATTTAATGTAATTTATACATACCCAATATCTCCCAAAACACTCTATGCGAAATGTGTTGGTTTTTTCTTGAAGATGTGCTGACCACATTTGATGCAATGTGTTTCTTGCACCATTCAACAACATCATGTGCATTGTCTAGATGATCTTCTAGATAACTCATTTGATGCTTTCTTAAAGATCGTTTGATGCAAGATCCTGCTCCATCATGCTCACCCTTTCCATGCCCACTCCCAAAAAAACTCCAAACATGTGGTATTTTGTAGATTTTATGATATCTACAAAGTGCATAGAATGGCCATGAAGATTTGAATTGTGTCACACATCCATCTGACCATACAAAATGATTTTCAAATTTTACACCCCTGCTTCTCAAATTCTTGAAAAATATTGTAAATCAATGTTGGACAAAAAGTGTCATGCTCTTTATCATCACTAATATAAAAGTGATATTCTTTCTTAATGGCTTGTTCTTCATCTCTACTCTCAACACCATCCAATTATGACTTTTCATGTTGATAACACACATGAACCATAATAGTGATCTGCTTTGAAAAGTAATACTTTGATTGAATCTCCTTTTGATGCACAAAGGAGTAATTTTATGCAAAGTCAACTACTGATAGAACTATTCCACATGGGAAAGTATCTCACAATGTTTGGAATTGTTGTGCTTGCCACTTAGCAAAAAAGGAATGATGTATGTATGGTCGTATCAATTTTTGAAAATCTTCCATAAATTTTTCAATGAGAATCTCGGCATCTTCTACATAGTTCAACCTCGTGGATTCTTTCCCAAAATTTGTTTGCAACTTTACATACTTATACCTATGTCAATAAAATATGTGAATAACTAATTTTTCAAATTGGATGTGGATGCCAAGATCTATGGACCAAATGGAAAGCACAAAAAGAGAGAGAGGGAATATGACAAGAATAAACTGTATTCAATGTCAATGATATGAGATGATTTTTGATTGATTACAAATGAGAGAGACCCCTTGGTTATATAGCCAAGGTGAGAACATAGAAGGGCATAAGATTATGACAAGTTTTGTAATCTTATGACATGAGAAAACTATGAAAAGCTATCAATCCACTTAAGGTGGAAGTCATAAAGTAATGACATGTCAAGTCCACCAAAAGTGGAAAATCTCCAACAACCTCCTATGTGGTCCCTAAGTAAACTTAACTAAGGTGTAATCATGACCTAGAACAAGGTACAACACATTTAATTACACCAACACCCCCCTTAAGTGCAACTTAGGGAGAATGTACACAAAAGAAAACAATGCAAGATGGGTCCCAGCTACGAGGCCATGTTAGGTACCCATATACAAACAATAATCACGATCTCTCACCAAGGGAGGAAAGGAGAAACCTCATGGGAAAAACTCCTCAAAGAGATGAAATATAAAAAGAGTAAAATACTCTCAATGAAGAATGAGAAAATTAAAAACCCCATGTGAGGAAAAAGACCCCCCCATAAAAGAGAAGTAGAAGAGAGATAAGGTAGCCCCCCCTCAGTGTTGAGTCTCCTACAATGATGGTAGAAGCTCGACATTGAATGCTGAAGATGATCCAATCTCGCCGAACAATGTTCCTCCCCTTGGGAAGAAACAAAACCAAGGATGTATGTAGAGATATCAAGAATATGGATGATGTATGATGAGTGTCTGCGAAGCATGCTCCAAATGTCTCAATAATCAATCTTTGAGAAAGTGCCACACCTCAATCAGGCATTCTAGGCCACACTACTGAAGAGGAAAATCCAACATCTAGTAGAGATTGATGTAGAACATAATCCAAAGACAAAGATATCCCCTCTAAAGACAAAGAAGCCTCCTCCAAATGTTGTCCAAAAGTATCCACACTCACGCCAATCTATGAAGAATGATCATGTAGAGAATGAACATGAGGGTCAAGGTGTTCCCTCACAACAACTGAAGAAGGTTCTTCTCCATCAAAGAGAAGATAAATGATATCAATGGTGTCTCCCAAATCTGCAAGATGAGACTCCATAAACAAGTCTGAAATACCTGTCAGGAAGCCATCCAAAGTAGTCATATTTGGAAGACTATGTATGTCGTACTTCACTGAATCACTAGGAGCCAAAACTATACCAACACAAGCATCATAAAGTACAATAGTAGATGGAGGAGATAGAGTGCATTACTCAAGAACTGGATCTGATGTGAGAACTCCCAAGTTCAAGAAGCCATATGTCTCCTTTGAATCATGGTTCATGTGATCAACAACCAAAGGAACATTGCCATCATCAAAAGCAAACTATGCAAAGGAATACAACCGAGATGAATGATCAACCACCCCAGTAGAAATGAGCTCTCTAGTCTCCAAGTCTCGAATGAAGACTGAATTAGGTGTGAACTCCATAGTTCTCCCATCCCCACCATGTGTAATATGATATATGGAAAGAAGATTGTTCATCAAATGAGGAACACACAAGACATCCTGAAAAGTGTTGTCCCCAAAGCTAATAGATCCCTTCCCTATTACACTTAGGTGATCCCACAATAGTTGTTTACAATTTTTGGCTAAACTGGACATTGAAATATTTTTTTAACTAAATATTCACTTTTTGGCACCTATAGCGGCTAAACCGTGAGGAATTTGAAGATGACACAAACTAGAGTTTCGTGAAATTTTGTCTATAGATTCTAAATATATTTTTTTCAAAATTTTTGGAATCAGATTGCACTTCTTTTTCTATTTCCCTCAAGAACTAGTTTTTTTCAGAAAACAACATTTTCAAAAAGTGACGCTCACCGTATAACGCATAACTTTTTTTCCATGAATGATAAAATTCTAATTCTTTCAAATTTAGTTTTGTAACTCTAATATCTAGTGCTTCCACTTGGTTAGATAGTTTTTTATTGAATAATTTTTTTTCTATTTAAATTTTGAATTCAAACCAATAATAATTCATACATAGCGCAACAATATAACGCTAACTTTTTTTGTATGTATCAAAATTCTTTTTTTTTTCTTTGTTGGATCAAGGACTTCAATATCTAGTGCACTAATATTTTTTTTTTTTTTAATAATCTGCTATTTTTCCACATGTATAGCAGGGAGCTTGATTTTTAGTAGAAAACCACCATTCCACAGAGAAATAAAAATGAATATAATAATTAAATTAAAATTTATTTAAAATTATACTTTTTGGGAAGCTTATAATAAGAATACATACTTGCAAAAATAAAATTTTTAAATGAATTCATTTGATCCCCCAAAAGGTAAATCAAAAGTGGTTTTTTATCAGCATTTTGATAGGTGTAAAGGAGACTCTGTTATAAGTATGGTTTAAAACTAGCGGGGTTCTATCCAAGGGGGTTTGATTTAAGATAGTTTGATCAAACCCTCTTCAATCAGAATTATTTAAATGGAACCTTTTAAGGCTTAATGAATTATATTTTCTAAAAATATGTGATTTCAGCAAAAATAAGTTCCTCCCAGAAATTGTAAACCAACTTTGTGGGATCACCAATCATGTATGTATTCTTTCCCATCAAGATAGGAGACATAGAACAAGGCTGAAATGAAGTGAAGATAGTCTGTGAATATGCCATATGATGTGATGCTCCTAAATCTAGAAGCCATCTCCCTGATCCTGGACCTGAAAGAGCACAAAGAGCTTACCTTTATATCCTAATGTTTGACCTTTTTCCTTTTTAGACTGTTTTGAAGTAGAAGGAGAAGAAGATTCAGACATTCTAGAAGGAAAATCAATGTGATTCTTTTTTAGAATATTTTTCAACTCATCAATATCCTTCTTAGATGATTCTCCTTTTGAAGAATATTTTTTCTTTGATTGATTTACTTGATCTGAATGTTGATTATTCTTTGCTTTCTTTTGTTTCTTATCTGATTCTGATTCTTTCACCTGACTAACCAACAATGCTTGAGATAAGCTTTTGTTGCTCATATATCAACATCTCAGAAAATGATGTAAATGAAGGTGTAGTATATGTAGACCCCATAGTCAATCTATGAGTATGAAAGCTAGAAACAAAAGAAGCATAATCAGGACCAAGTTTTTTCATTGTATTGTAGACCAACTAGATGTCCTTCTTATTAGTTCCACATGATTTACATTGCTCTCTTAGATCATTAACCTTAGTGATGTAGTCCTGGATGTTGTCAAAGTTCTTAGGATCAAGATTCATCAAATCATTATCAATTTGATAGCCTCTTACTTCATCTGTACTACCATACAATGTTTTTAATTTTTCCCAAACTTCATGAGAATTTTTACATGATTCAATTTGGAACAACAAATATTGAGAAACTAGTCTACGAAGACACCTGGGTATTTGTAGGATCATAATGGAAAAAATAGGCCCTTAAGTGGCAAAAAAAAAAGAAAAATCAGAGTTAGGAAACTTGACTTGAAAATTTGAATAAGTTATTTATATTATTTCAAAAATATGTAACAATAGAATCTGTAGAAAATTAGATGTAGTTTCTAAACTACTGGGATTTTGTTTAAAAAAATAAAAATCTATTTGGTGAAGGTGAAATTTCAATGCAATAGTACTTAAATTTCAAGGAAAAATAAGAAGTAGGTGTTGTCTAACCACCTAACCACAATAAAATGATAATATTTTTTTATAATATTTTGGAGATATAAGTAGAGGACTCATGTCTAATGTGATGCATATTTTTTTTTGTAATTTTTTCCTAGTAAATAATTAATTATGATTTTTTTATTACAACTTTTAAAAATATAAAAACTCATATGTCGACCACATAGCAGTCAAAGGCTTCATGAAATTCATTTTTTTCTTTTTTAATCTTATAGTATACAAAGCATAGAATGCTTGACCCTCTTTGTATTAAAAATGTGATACTTTTAGAAAGCTATAGATATTTTTTCAATCAGTTTATCGATCAGAGACTTTGAAATAAGTAATTTGAATAGAAAATGAATAATAATTGCTTATTTAATTCAAAGTAAAAGAATAATTTATATATTGGTGGAAAGCTAAGAATCTCCTTTAAAACCCTTTTCGTTTCATCAATTTTGGGTAAAAAGTCATCAATACATACACATCATATTGTGACTTTTTGGCCCATCTTGATCTACTTTATACCCACCAAAGAGCACTGGCATGTTTGATCACCCATTTTAACTTTTTCTCATCATTAGTAGGTTCAAGTACCTTATTTTCAACATATAGAGAGTGACCTTCTATCATTAGAATATTCCATGCATTTTGATGCCATGTTGAATAACTATATGATGTGAGCAAAGGAACCTTAGAATGATCCATGAGAATGAGAGAGCAAAAGCAACAGATCAAAGAAAATGCACCAAGAGACCCCCCCCCCAAATCACTCAATCAAGAAACCCCCCAAGCAATATATGATTTGGCACTTTATATTTAGTGCGTTTATAGTTGCTAGATGCCAAAAACAACAAACTAGACTTGATCTTAGTGCTTACAAATGACAAAATAAGCCACAGTATCAAGTACAACTTTTGGTAAAAAATGAGATCAATCTAATCATACCATTGAAAAGTACAAGAAAAATATGCACTTTCAAAAAAAATTGCACCAAAAAATGTTACCATAGGAGCAAGATATGAGCTCCCAAAGTTCCCAAAATGAGGAAGAAGCAGCAACACCTGTGAGAATCTACAATTTCTAGAAAATCCAGGTACAAAAACCAAAAATGATTTTACTAATGCGTAGAGCACGAAAACTTAGCCCAACTAAAAAAAATTGCTTGGCAAAAGGAGTCAAAATGACCAAGTTATGAAGCTTCAAAGTTGGACTAAAAAATTGAAAAGTCCAATGGTGAGGGGGGAAATTTTTTTTGAAAATTGATGACACAGTGCTGATGTGTGGCTAATGTTAGCACGTCACAATCTTAAATTTGACGTTCATGGGACCCTCGCAAAAAACTGTAGGTTTAAACTTGACGGTTGAAAGGCCATCACTGCTCTTGGTGGTCGGTGAAATATTTAGTGAATATACCAATCGCCAGGTTTGATAAACTTTGCCGCCATTGAATAGAAAGTTGCCAGAATTTATAATTGAAGTGCCGCTGAATTTTTAAAAGTCCACTACCGAATTTTTATTTGACTAGCACGGATTTAAATTTAACGCCAAAATTTTTTAATGGAGGGCTCGCTGACCCAATATGGAAGGGCCGTGTGGGCCAGGTCGCAGGCCACATGGCCTAGTACGTGGGTACATAGTACTCTATGGAAAGTCACAGTCTGCATAAATTTTCTTTCTGCTTTTCTAAATTTTTCTAAAAAAACTTTTACAATAAATATTTAAATCGGTACAATTTTTATTTTTTTTTTGAAAATTTTCAGAAAATATTTATAAAAATTGAATAATATTTATAAAAAAAATGTACTGACACAATAATGATGACTTGGAGGGTTGTACGGCTCTTCGGGAAAAAAAAGTTTGCCTCAGCGGATGACTTCCTCCAAAATGGACGAATTGGCAGTCGATCTTAGGGTTTTTGGTCCTTCTAGATGCGATGGCAAGGTTGGATTTGACCCAAAATGCTCCATATTTGTGGCTACCTTTTGGATTTGGCAAGCACACTTGAGCTTCAAACTCTCCTAGATTTGGCCTCGTATGTTCGATTTGGATGAAACAAAAGGAAAAATCAACTTTCTCGAACCTTCCAAATGTAATGGTGAGCTTAGATTTGCACCAGCAAGCTCCAATATGAAGCTGCAACAAAGAGCCACGAGTTGCAACACCTCCAAATCTAAGATCTCTTTTCAGAAAAAGACTCTCTAATGGCACCCAACCTGCTCTGATATGTTAGAATTGGCTATGGATGCTGAGATCTATGGACCAAATGGAAAGCACAAAAAGAGAGAGAGAATATGACAAGAATAAATTGTATTCAATGTCAATGATATGAGATGATTGTTGATTGATTACAAATGAGAGAGACCCCTTGGTTATATAGCCAAGGTGAGAACATAGAAGCTCATAAGATTATGACAAGTGTCGTAATCTTATAACATGAGAAAACTATGAAAAGCTATAACTCCACTTAAGGTGGAGAGATAATCACATGATGTGTCCACAAAAGGTGGAAGTGATAAAGTAATGACATGTCAAGTCCACCAAAAGTGGAAAATCTCCAACAACCTCCTATGTGGTCCCTAAGTAAACTTAACTAAGGTGTAATCATGACCTAGGACAAGGTACATCACATTTAATTACACCCTAACACTAATAAACCACACTTGATTAGTGAAACATTACATCAAAGAGAATCCAAATAACAATCTATGAGAAATTGAAACAAATAAACTCTCTAAAAATAGTACTTACCTCTTGCAATTTATCGCTCCATTAGGTCAGTATCCTCAATTCTTGAAGGAAATTTAGCCAAATTTCCACATGTCTCACAAATTCCTTTTATGCAGTTTATTTGAGGTTCATTTTCATGATCACATAATATAGACTTTATGAACAAACTTTCCTGTTTAGGATGTGCATTTTGAAACCCACATCTTTCTTCTCTCATCTTTCAAAACACTTGATAGTAGAGATCAAATTCAATATGATAATGACAACAAAAAGTTTCAAAAAACTTGTTTATCTTCACATAATATGGCTTTAACCTTTGAAACATTGTTTTCCCAATCTTTATATGAGGATATGCATTACAAAAGTTCATATACATCTCAAATTGTGTTATGTCTAGCCAATGTTTGATATGATTTTCATAAATACTAGGTCCAATCCTGTGTCTCATAACATCTCTAGTATTTGATGATGGATGAGTCTGATCATGCCAAAAACCTAAGACCAAGTTCCTAACAACATCTTCAATCCTGTCAAAATGGGGAGCTCTACACATAATTGCCCAATTTCCTTCTAAACTCTCATCCAAAAACTTTCTCTTTTTCTCATATTTTATCAATGTGGTTCTACTATAACCAATTTCGTTGAAAGTGTAGACATTTTTCTTTTTCTTGCTATATCTTGATGTACAATAGATATCAACATCACCCTTCTTGTAGTGGCCTTATCCACTGATCGAGATCCTTTCCCAATGGAATCTAAACCCTTTTTAACATTTTGAACAATATCCTTTTGTAATCCCATGTGTTTCTTCTTATTTGATGTGAATGTACACCCAACAATTGAAATGACTCTTTGAGCTCATCACGAAGAAGTAAACATGATAACAATTGGTTTTTTCAAGTGTATCAAGATGATTGAAATGATGATTGATGATCATTCCATTTACAGAGTCATTGACCTCTTCTCTTATAAGGCTGGTTGGCATAATATTTCAGTTTCTCCATATCCATTTCAAGTAAATGATCTAAATTTCTATGAGAAATTTGTTTCCTCACCTTCTCAACTAGTTTTATATGCTCATCCATACAGTAGGAGGAAGTGATCCCAACCCCTCTCCAACATGCATTGTTTGAACTTGTGCCTCCTCCCTATCTTCAAGGACCATGCATTCTTGAGCGATTCATTTGATCCAATGTCTAGATTTGGCTCGACTTGAGCATGAAAACTTCCTGCTTGTTGAGCCCTTCCTACATGTCACAAAATATTTTGCAAACAAAAGTGAGAGATGATGTTAAATATAAAGTGAAGTTTATGTATGCAAGCAAACAAACTGATAAAACATGATGAGCTATAAGTGAGAGAAGTTTGTGCTAGTTTTATATGTTCATCCATACCAGTAGAAGGAAGTGATCTTGACCCCTCTCCAACAAGCATTGTTTGAACTTGGGTCTCCTCCCTAACTTCAAGGTCCATGTGTTCTTCAACGATTTGTTTGATCCAATATCTAGATTTGGCTCGACTCTAGCTTGAATAATCCCTAGAGCATAAAACATAAAAATAATTTGAGAACATTGAAGTGATGAGAATAAAAGACCAAAAGACACAAAACACAAATATTGAAACAAAAAGGATTGGCTTAAGGAATTGGAGTAAAGGATCATATAAACATTGCAACTTGCATGACCAAGATGACTTGAGGACATTTAAGAGTATTTATAGTCATTCAAGTGCAATGATGGTTAGAAACCTTCAAAACAAATGTGTGTTAAGACATAATTTAAAGAATAATCTATCATATATAACCATTATTCCTTGGCACCATATAGCTTGAGTTTTGATGTATACATGTGTTAGTCTCTAGAAAACTTGGCATTGCATTGGCTTTAAGTATAATTTTAGTTCTAATTTTCAAATAATTCTAGAGCTTAGAATTGGGCATTTATTAAAATATTTAAATAATATTTTTAAGGAACTATTGATCATTAGATTAAATTCAATGGGAGTTTAGAAATTTTTAAGCTAATCGATGTTGCAATGTAGATTGATAGGCATATTTATCACCAAATATCAACATTAGAATGCTACTTCATTGTAGATGAAGGTGTAGTTTCATGAATAATTAAGAAAAATAATGGTTTCTTTCAAAGTGTAATGTTAGAATATATATTTCCAAAGCCATAAAATAATTAATGTGGTTGGAAAAAATTATGAAAATCAAAGTGGCATAGTGAGGGACACAAAATTTAAGGTTTCATTGAGAACTAAGCATGTATTGAAGTACACTATCATTTTCTTCATGAACAAAGTAAAGAGAAAATTGTGTAGATGCAATACTCAACAATGATAATGTGATGACAAAACATTAAACAAAGGTATTGGTAAAAGATAAGTGTAAGGTTTGTAGGGAAGGATTTAATGTACAATATTTTAGTTTAAGAGTACATTTTAAGTTGGGGTATTGTAAGTTGAAAAATGGTCATACATTAAACATTTATAATTTTAATAAGAAAGCCAATGCAAAATGTATGCACATACAAATTTATGTTTAGGTGTACTAACCAAATTATTGGGTGGAGTAATGCACATTATGGATTCCATCCCATCAAATGAATACTCATGTTTTTTCAAAGTAAAAGTCCTAAACACACACTTGAGAGTGAGAGAGAGAAGAAACAAGCATGTACCTTGTTTCTTTCTATAATAATTTTCCAAGTTTTTTCATGCCTCTTTTGTTCTTCTTCTTTTGACAATTTTATTGAGACACATTTTTTCTTTTTCTTTGTTGTCCCATTTTCTTCTTCAACTTAAAGATGACTCAAAACAAGTCCTCTACCAACTTAGTTAAATTATCCTCCAAATTTTTCCTTGATTGATAAAAATGAAAAGTTGTCAAGCTCCAATATTTGCCTCCTTGATAAATGTGCAAAAACTTCTCCAAAATCTGCGCTCCAAGTGATATAAATGAGAATTAATCTTGCAATTTGATATCTAGAATAATGAAAAATAAGCTTCTATTTATATGCATATGGGATGGGAAAAAATTATTCTAGTGTACATGGAATAACTTGATCCTAGTTTAAATGAATCAAGTAGTAAACAAACAAGTTATTTCATTGTGGAGTTTGTTGTTATTTAATTCATAGGTATGCACAACATATCTAGTAATTTTAGAATTTTGTTAAAGTGTCAAAATTATATAAGAGGTATAATTTGAATTGAATTTTCTTAATTATATTTGAATTGAATTTCAAGTTAGTTGTCAAAAATGTATAATAGAGGTATAATTTGAATTAAATTTTCTTAATTATATTTGAATTGAATTTCAAGTTACTTGTCAAAAATGTATAATAGCTTGGTATAATTTGAATAGAATTTTCTTAATTATATTTGAATTGAATTTCAAGTTACTTGTCAAAAATATTATATCTTGTTCTCAACTCAATGGTTCATGTTGCTTAAGTCATTTAAAAAAAAAAATTATTGTGATCAACATGAATGAACTTAATTATAAAGTGACATTGATTTCCCTAAAATTCTACTAGAGATCAAATGTATATTGAATATAAGGAAATGTAAGTTGTAAGAGATCATAAAATAAGAAAGCATGTATGTATATTGAATATTTAAAGCAAATGCATACATATATTATGTGTTACAAACATGTTTAAACCATAAGCAAACACATGTACATACATGTAAAGGGATTCAATACACATAAACATACAACATATTATAAGCAAAGAGGAAAATATATGTATATATCATATAAGAAAGTATATGTACATATCATATAAGCAAAATGTAAATTAAAGATCATCAAATGTCGAATACTAAAGATCAACAAATAAGCAAATGTATGTATATCATATAAGAAAATGTAAGTTAGAGATCATCAAATCTCAAATACTAAATATCATCATATAATCAAATACATGTGGTAAAGATCATAAATCTAGTGTGCATGGCCTAATATGAATGCATACTCCTAGTCAAATGGCTATTTGAATGAGAACGGTCCTGCTCTGATGGATGTGTGGAGCCCTGCAAAAAAAAATTGTGTACAAGATGTGTTAAATACATTTAATTTATATTAAATAAATTTTATGAAAGTTATCTTTAAATGAACTTGTATTTTTAAATATCAATCTAGATCTATGCATACAAAAATATTGCATGTACATATACACGTGTGATTTTATAAAAATGTAAAACTCACATGTCCATTAGCAGCAGATTCATCCACAGAGTCACATCAATCATGGACACAATCTAGACCAAGGCTAGGAGTGATATGGGGTATGTCCACCTGTAACAATATATACATATATATATCAACTTAAATGAATATCTAGTTAAAAAAATTTAAAATAATGAAAAAAGAATTGAAACATTCACATGCACACATACATGCACATCATCTGATATCAGATTACCTGAGTCCGCTAAAACAGTCACCTCCACCATATCTACCAAACGGTCGAGTGATGAATCAACATCTACATCCATCTAATCTATCCCATGTCATGCCAAATATGATGAATGTAGAGGACTATGAAGGTGAGATGGCATCGGTGATGATGAACCTGAACCAATCAACATATCAGTAAAAACCATAGTCTATGCAACTGTCGAATGAACTGTAGGTGGATCCTGATGCACACTAGTGCTTGGCTGAGAGTGATGGGATCCTAGAACTGAACGACCTCTACATCTCAAATGATCTCTAACATGCTCTATAATGATCCCATTGTCTAATGCAATGTGGGCATATGCCTCCAATAGGTCCTTAGTCAAGCAATGCAAAGTCATGCATGCCATATCTCCTATAAGTGCATCAAGTTGTGTAGGAATAGGTGTCATGCCCACATTTTTCTCTAGAAAAACCCAACAATTTTATTTTTTAAATATATTGAGCTAATTATAGTTCTAAATAATTGGGGTGAGGGATACTGCTAAAATGTGTATTGCACTCCATTTTGAGGTCACCTCACTGCTCAAGGGTAAAAGTTACTTTAAGGATTTGGTTGAACGACCATTAGGTTTAATTGGGCTTAGAGAAGGTTGGACATTCATAGAAATCCAAGGAGACCAAGTTCCTTAAGGTTGATCTAATGTAGTGGTCTAATATCACAAACCCCAATAGCTCTAAAACCTTAAGTATAAACTCTTTTTATAACTTACTGTGACTCTTCATTCAATCCACATAAATGGCCACCGTTAAGAGGTTATTGTTTCACTAGTTAATTAGGTATAGTTATTTAAAGTAGTGTATTATTATTCATTATTCATATTAGTATCATTTTTAATTATAATATCATTAATTCCACTTATTAATAAATTGGTATTTGAAGCCCCCACATAAGGCCCATATAATTTTTTGTCATACCCATAAGTTTAGCTAGAAAAAAAATACAACAAAACGGTAATATATTTTTGTTTTCCCCTTGTTATCTAAACTTCTATAGTTAAGATTAACTACTTTGTAGCTACTTGATTTCTAATGGTTGTTACCTTAAGAATACTAATAATCGATTATAAATATATCCCCCTATTTTATAATTAAAATTGACCATTTTAGAAGTTATCTCTTATGTCTTATAACCCAACTTAAAAGACATTTAATTAAATTTTCCCTTTCAACATATATATATATGTGCATATATATATTTTCCATTATACTTAAATATATACATTTATTTACTCATGTTTAATTAATATTTATTTTATTATATTATTAATCTTACTACTAATATTAAAAGGTTAATAATATTAATAAATCATATATACTCCCTATTTACTTTTGTGGGAAAATAAAAGAACAAAATCCAAATAAAGAGAAGTCTCCCCTTGAAAAGGTAACACAAATAATATCTAATGCTTTTTTTTTGTTTTGTTTATTTTTTCTTATTTTAAATCATTTTATTCTTAAGAATAGATTCTCCTTTATTTTTTTCTCATAATTCAAAGACATGTAAGTATATGAATAGAGTTAGGTCTATTTAAGAGGGATACGTGGAGTCTAGAATAGAAGTTTCTAATATATAGAATAACATATAAGTATATTTCCTACTTTTGTTATTTTACGAAACCTCTCATGCTGCTATGTAACAGTGTCCACCTCATACTTGTGTGCCTCACCCAAAAAGCTATAACTATTTAATAGTTTATTTATGATTTTATTTTCTGCAATGTTGTATTAGTTTAGGGATCACATGACAAGGTACCTATGAGAGCAAGCATTTAAAAGAAATAGGTGACAACAATAAATGAAGCGATTGGATTAAAAAAAGCTCCCACCTGACAAACGATAAATGGTGATCTTTTTTTTCTTCTTTAATCTTCCCATTTTTAATAGGTGTATAAGATATTTCAAAAGCTTGTTACTGCTCCAAAATTTATCGTGTTCAAGCATATAGCATAAGGGAAAACAATGGGAGGAAATAAAGTAGTTTTATACTCCCATGACTTTGCATGTCATACAGAGCCATGCTAAGTGAAATAAATGCTCTAAGATTTAATTTAAATTAAACTCATATAATGCTATACAGAGTTTCAATTGTTCATATAAACCACTTTGACATTTAATTGTCTTTGAGAGAGACCCGTCAAAGGATTGGCTGCATTTTCCTGGTTAATTACAGAAGATTGCTTGAACGAAGGAAGTTGGCAGTCATTGTGCAATATATTCAACTGCTACCATTAATGTTATTAATTATGGAGATGGTGACTCCGCAAGTCACGTCACTCTTAATTAAATTGATGTAGATGCAGTATTTGAGAAATAATAAACAATAGCATCCACTTTTTACCTGAGCGGTCTCCTACTTACTATTGGCAGGTGAGGAATTATATTGACGTGATTTGGATGATTTGTGGCATCGAGACACCCAAACACTATTTCCAAACAGTCTTTTGGTTTTTTCCTATTTCATGAGTTGGAAGGGTGGATCATAGGGTAAACTCAAGCAAGTCCAATTGATTACAAGGAGTGGTATTGCATTATTTAGTTTTGCAACTACTGTCTAGTTGTCCTCTTGAGCACACATGCATATCAACATGGTGCAGCTTGAGAAAACATCTTAAGGTAAATTACTGGTTGCAGATTTAGTGATTCAATTTGTTTTGTAATTATTAATTTTTTTTTTCTAACTCCTGTAAACTACACAGGATGGACGATTGCAGCGCTCATGCCAGATCATCATACCAAGGAGAGACTGGAGAGTTGCAGGCATGATAATGATACTATTATTATTATTTTATTTTTTTAGACTTGGAGAGTACGATGAGGCACCTCCAAAGACCATCACAGGAAGGAGGGCAAGAGAAAAAGAACAATGAAGGAACCAGAAGAAGGGGTAGGCAACGAATCGGTCAACCAAACCATGACACCAAAGAATTTGGTTTGGGCTGCATAACTTGAAGGAGGATGCTGCCCAATTTTTAACCTCTATTTATATTATTTGGGGGTTTGATGAAATTGTGGTGATTTATACAGTTATGTGTTTATATATATATATATATATATATATATATATATATATATATATATATATATAATACTTATTGCCTGATGTCCAAATGTTATAGAAAATAACGCTAATTAGAAATTGTTTTAAAATTACAGTTTTCTATTTATTGATGCCACTACTCTGTAAATGGCAGGA
Organism: Sequoia sempervirens; assembly: GCA_007258455.2. Lineage (NCBI taxonomy): Eukaryota > Viridiplantae > Streptophyta > Pinopsida > Cupressales > Cupressaceae > Sequoia > Sequoia sempervirens. The sequence continues at coordinate 341,723,315 of VDFB02086081.1, forward strand.
GGCGTTCAAATCACTGCCAAAAGTTATTGTGAAGTCGGGGATGAGCAAGGCATAAGTGTTTAGTTTCTTTTTGTTGTTGTTGTTGTTTTGAATAGATTACAAAGTTTATGTTTGATGATAGCATTAATTCAATCTCCTTAGATCTCCCTTAATCATTCATGCCTGGCAATGTGTATTTGCTGAAAAGCTGTTTTACCATTAAGTTTCTGGTATTCATTATTGGTTTCCTCTCTTATTTTAATGTACACAGTATAAACCTATACAGTATATTTAAAATAAAATTCTCAACAGGAAATTACAAAACATGTAGAATTTATTTGACATATGCTTATCATATCGCTGCAATAGTTCAACCATACAATACTCTGTAAATATAATCACTGAAAATAACTGGAATACACACAACCTATTTCCATTACTCTTTCTCATATTAAAATGTAAAATTCAAGAAGACTTTAAATACTAGTTCCACCGTTTTATGGTGAAGTGGGACAATACTATATTTTATTGTTTTTTTTGTATCTGACAGGGTAGCCTGAGTATCCTTTGTGAGAGGTTACTAAAAATTTATATTATAGTAAGATGCCATGATTAACAGAGAAGTAGACATATTTAAAACTACATATTCTTCGATTTAATGCTAGGGTATGAAAGGAAAATGCATTTATGTCTTCAAATAAATATTTGAGGCTCACTAATGATCAAAGTAGTATAAAACCTGCAACATCTCACTTATGGAATATTTATATGTTCTTTTATTTCTTGCATCCTAAGCATGCACCAAATAAAGAGGTATAGTTGAAGTGTACAAAATTCAGATTTATTCACCATGTACCTATGCACACTCTTAAATGATATAATTTAAAATATGGCGAGGAATACAAAATGCATCCTTTAAACTTACAAGGTTACCAACAATATTGAAAGACATGATTACATGCTAATGACCAAAAATTTTCTCTTTTCCATTTTGATTTAAACTCCCCCCTTTATAACATTACATAGGAATGAGATAAATAACAAACATTGCATGGAAGCTTGCTCTCCACCCTGCCATAATGGCGTCATGGAGCCTCGTGGGCTCTAGCCATACCCCCGAGCAAGGAAACATGTTAACCCCAAGATGATAAATGGAGTCTTCTCTAAATTTACAAAAGATTAAAATGTCACAACATCAATTACATTCCTAAAGGCTCTCCACTCACCATATTCAACAATGATTCATATAAACATACTCACATCCTACAACAATAAAACAAGGGAGCGGGGGAAAGTAGGGAAAACTTATCTCTTTTCTTAGGGTGAAGGGATTGAACTAGTTTATCCATCTTTCTTCTCCAATCCAAGCCATCTTGATCACTATCTTCCCAAAGAGGTGGACTCCTCTCCTCTTCTCATTCTTCCTACCATCTTCACTCATGTTCTCCAAGAGGAGAAGTGGGTAACACCCCCACTCTTCCTTCCTCCCTAGGATATATAGAAATGTCAACTTGCAACCCTTGAATGGGGAGGTGTGAAGTGTACCTACCTCCATCAATGAGAGTCTTTTCCTTATTGAAGAAGAAACATGCACTTGGACATCCCCTTCATCTTTCCATCACATCTTCTCTTCAAAACTCGTCACTCTACATAATGAGGTCTTTTTAGGGGTCAAATCATGTCTTAGGGGCACTATTGTATGCCTACTTGACCCCTACCACTATGGTATAGATCCTAGAGGGTTTATTTTTGCACCCCAACCAAGGAAATTGACCAACAACCCTCATTAAAGACCCATATCAAGACCTATCCGAATTTCAACTTGGATAATGGTTTCTAAACCTTATAACTCAACTTACAACTCACTTGGAACACAAATAAATATCCTCTCAACCCAAAATATAAATCATATGTTTTTTATATCAACCCTTACCACTTTACTCTATCAACTTGTTAACTCTATACTTTCCTTTTAAGCCTTGAAAGGGGGGTCAAATTCATCACCACAAGATGTCTTTCAATCTACTCAATGGTCTTCCCTTCTCATACTGGTTCTTCCTTTCCTTCAAGAAGAGTCTTTTAATTTTCTCTCGACGGTTCACCCTTCCCATGCTAACACCATTACCTTCCTTCAAGAAGAGTCTTTTAATTTTCTCTCGATATTTCACCCTTCCCATGCTAACACCGTTACCTTTCTGCACAATGCCAACACAATCATAAGTAACAATCATATATCACATAAATCTGTTATTTGAATATTCTAAACTTTAATCATATAATAATCCATTTAAATCTCAATTTGTCTTCCATAGTATATGAGTGTATTCCACCTTCATGATAGTGAAGGTAAAACATAATGTTAAAATGAAATTCCAAAATATTACCAAATGATCACCTTATTTATCATTCACAATATATCTAATCACCAACTTAAGAAAAGCATATAACAAATTAGGTTTGTATTAGGCCTATATGAGGTGGGGCCTTACAGTAGGGATGTCGACCACTATAAAAGGATCCATGGTGGTCCACTGTGCTAAAAATGGCATGGATCGGGAATGTTTGGACATCAAATACTAACCTACATGATCATTAGATATCCTAGTGATGGTTGCCGCAATGTCACCTACAATGTCAATTACTTCCTTTTGGGAAGCAACGACAACCTCATCTATTATGGTAGCTAGAGCTAGGGTGAGAGAAGGAGACCTCTCACCAACCAATACGCTAAACATTGGGGGTGGTCTATCTACTCGATGATAGGTGGGCCTATCAGCAATCTTGCCATGCCCCTGACTAGCATATGGTGGAATGTCCAGGTATTTAACTTTGAGGCCCAAATCAACCTCAGCATACAACTGTTGAACAAAATACAATGGAATCTAGTCATTGTTTGGGTATAGACCATGTGCTACGAGAAATCATGGGTAGATGAATGAGGCCATAGAATGATCAACACATCTAGTGACCTGGTATCCCCTAACCTTACACACATTTTGATAAAATGGAAAACAAGTGGCTTTTATCATTTCTTTGGTGACACTATCCTTTATTTGTTTAAGTGGAATGTCACCATGTACTTCTTCCCGCATGCGGGAAAGAATAACAACTACTCTATTTGGGGAATATGCACTAGTCCTCTAAAGTTCATCTATTAGTTTTTCTAGACTATGCAATATTAAAATTCATGGTTCACTATATATCCCCGGGTTTGCACCCTGTGCTAATGAATCTCTCAATTTTTTAATCTCATTAATGGTATTTGCAAACAAAGAATTTGGTGCAGGTGGAACATGATCTGCATTTTCCATGTTATATATATATATACAATACACCTAAAAGAGAAATGAGACTTTGGTAATTAATATATCTAGATAAAGGGAATACAGATCTAAAATAGTTGTAATAATTCATCTAGTCATCAATAATATTTTCATTCCATTAACAATTTAAAAAGAATTGGAATCTATAACATAGCATCCTTAAATGGTTCAAATTTTAAATGAAACGATGAAAGAAAGAATAAGAATACAAAGATTAGTATCAAATTATTTGAAAATAATTGGGGATAAAAATATTTAATCTAATAGTTGTTAACATAAACGAACTTCAAAATAGGATTATGTAAGTCAAAAAAAAGTTTTATTGTCTTCATTGAACGTAAATTTATCTAGTTAAGATATGTCTAAAAATAAGAATTCACACTAGAATATCAATATTCCATAAGAATCTCATAAAGAGGATGAATTTAATAGAAGATAATATAAAATCCTCCATATGAGAATGAATTTTATCATTACAATATGAGTGAATCATCTCAATTATATAGCCGAGAACATACAAAAATTATAGATTGGAAAGAAAAATAATCAAACATTTATCATTTTTTTATATGTATAAAGTTTAGATACCATCAAACTATTTAAACTTATAGATTGCCTAAAGCTATAAATTGAATCGTTAAAACTAATTTATTAAGAATCAAATCTAATAAATTTTGACTTCATATTGCATACTTGTTATAAATATCTCACTAATTTCCAACCACACATTTTATATATGTTAAAAAATATATAATTGTTATGCACATAATTTTTCACTAGAAAAACCCAATAATTTTTTTTTTGAATCCTCTAATTACGCTAATTAATGCTTTAAGTGTTTATGATACAAAAATAACCATCTCCAATAGAATTAACATCCTTTCTTTAATTAATTGTGATACTATTATTAATGCATCTCTCACTATTAACTATACTTTAAATATTAAATTTGTAAGTATCACAATTTAATGGTTACACTAATAATATTCTCATTATAATGGTTATGTCATCATAACTCACAATGAGTTGTTCCTACTTCTATTTCATATTGATAGTAAGGTCAATATGGTATTATGATTATTAGGATAGTTCCTCCTGACCCAATGATGGCATTTAGAGTACTAAATATGTAACTTTTGATCATAATAACAACATGAATAATTATATGGCTTTCATTTATTTATTTATTTTCCTCTCATATTTCAACATCTATAAAAGGTTTTGCCAAAAAAATGTTATCCAATTATCGATGAGCATTAATAAGGTTAATTATGCTAACATTAGTATTAAGGTAACTATCAATATGAATATTGATAAGAGTATTAACAATACGTGATGATATTAAGGCTCCCTCTACAATTAATACAAAAATTCTATCAATTTTATTACTCACAAATAATATCAAACTTTACTCATAATAGAAATGTTAATGTGATAGTGATATCATGTTTACATAGCACATAAACACTATTATTTGTCAGCTCATTGTTGCTTGCAAAACTACTTTTCTTGCTCAGGTGATTTTATTTGCAACTTATTTTAGTATGATGACCCCCCTTTATATTACCCTCAATAATAGTATCACTATTTTTCATTAATATATTTAATTTTAATTCTTTTATCTAACTCTTATATATTGTTATAGCATTTATTTAATTATTCATCTCTATTACAAAAATAATTATATGATTAAATATATTGCATACTTTTTATAAATATCTCACTAATCCAACTAAAAAATAATTTGTATCCCTTATATCCTTTCATCCAATGTAGCCTATCTCTTAATTGAGATCCTCTACCACAATTAAGTTCAAATATTCTAAGTTTTATTTCAACAGAAGCAACCACTCATTATAGAAAAGTTATTAGTAAGTGCTAAAGCCAAAACAAGCTTTTCTTTTCTATTTGGATCCATACTTCTTTTCCATTCTATATCTCTTTCTAGACATATTCTTATTGTAAGATCATAGTAAGGTAGTGCAATAGATTTAATTGCATCATTCCACAATTGTATCCAGTTACCATTTTGATGAGGTCTAGGAACATCAACCCAAGGGATATTAGGGAAGCAAGGTGATCAATTTGATTGAGGTCGGAAGTGTTGAGCTTGAAGGATAGATTATTAGGTATGAGGAATAAGAAGTTTGAAAAGTTAAAGAAATTATGGGAGGTGATATGTGATATAGGTTTAATAGAATCTACTTAATAAGGAGTGTTAATGTCTCTTGTGGAGAGGGACAATGGAGAGAAATAACTGGTTCCCTTAGTTCCTGTCTCTTTAGTTGGTCCAAGTGAACTGAGTGATTGGTAAGAATAGTTTTTGTCTAAAATGGGATCTAAACCCCTCATCATTATTTCCTGAATTGCAGGATGTGAGTCAATTATTTTAGAGAGTTTATGAGAACTAAAGCCAATTTGTATCTTTCTTTTTCCACCATATCATATTCACCTCCTTGTAGCCATTTAGTCATAGGGAGGGCATAAAATCCATTCCCACAATTTAACTTGAGATGAGGAGTCATTAGGCATGTACAATAAAGAAAAAATGAATAGGTATTCCTTGGATTAGTAACTGTAAGCACAATTGTTGTTGGGATCCACTCCTCAATAGATGATAAACTTATCCAATTATTGGGAAAGGTGGGTCAACCTTGCATCCTAATATTTTGATTTATTATTTTGTCCTCATATTAGGAAATGAGGCATCTCACTTTGTGTTGGTAGTTATTTGTCATTTGTTGAATGCTTCAAGGGAGGTGTCTAAGATGTTATAAATGCATATAATATTATTATAAGCTTTATAAGATTAAGAAACCCTCTTACTGACATATTGTACTTGTTGACATTTAGAGCATGACTATAGAATATTCTGATAAACTAGTATTAACGTATAAAAATCATAAAGAAAAGATTTAGAAATAGTAACTGTGTCAAGGAAAAAGATGTGGACATTTACAAGAATTTTTTTTTTTAAGAAAAAGTGGGAGACCAATTATAATTTTATTTATATATAATATTTTACATATAGCTGGTTCAGGAAGACATACTTGCGGGAAAGAACCATCAAGAAAACCCCCAGTTAAAGTCCGAGTAACAAATTTTACAAAATATCAAAAAAAACCAATGAGGTCCTAGTACAAATGACCAATTGTGTGATTACAACTTTACAAAAGAACATTGGTTGAATACATTAGTACTTATGCACATTCTCTTATGCACCCAAAATACCCAAAAGAAGACATCATACTAGATATACTCATGACCCGAATACATAACACAATGGAGATTACAAAACCTTACTAAACATAAGACCGATAAGCTAGGAAGCCACTTTCAAAAAGATGCAGATTTTCCACCAACGTACTTCAGAAGCCATTAACCGAGCTTTCTTTTGTTTTCACTTGTTTACCTTTGGGTTAGCGATCATGCTCAAATGAAGGTTTTGATTTGTTAATATCAGGCACATATCGATAAAAAAATTTCTTTTTGGATGAAGATGGAAGTTGCAAATCATGAATGCAAACATGACTTCTCAAAAAAGAAATGGCATGATATTTTATTTTTAAATCATCAATCTCCTCCATGGAAATGGTAGATCTATATCTATTTAGAACTTGGTAGAGATGTGAAGAAGTGTCATGCATTGTGGATAATAACATGCCGTGGAATATGTGAACATAGGTCTCTTCTTATGAAACAAAACCTTATTTGAATAATTAACATTAGAAATTAATATTGTTTGGCGAGCATATTGTTTAATCACACTAGAAACCAACAATGGAAGATTGAGAGTCTCAACTAAGAATTCCACCTTATAGATAACATTCTTACTAGAAGCCAACAACTAAAGACCAAATTTCATAAATAAATTTCATGTGTTATATATCATGCCTTTGAGGGGTCCACAAGTACCATGAGCCTTTTGAAATCCTTCTCCATCTAAATGCATCCATTCCAAGAGGTCATTGGGAGGTGGGTATACAATATGAGCCAAGTATTAATTTATAATGTTAATTATTGAAAGAAGGTATATAAATTATTCGAGCATCTTAATTCTCATACAGAGTTACATCTTAGTCAATTTCTCAATATATGAGTTCCATATATTGTAAATTTTGGTTAATATAAAAACATATTTATTTCATTAAAATTAAAATATCTATTCCATGTTACAAAGGATATGCTTATTTTTAGAATTCAGTATAATTCGAAATTAATTGTAGTAGTAATTTTCCAAGAGATAGAGTACAAAATTTGTTGGTTAAAATAAAATAATGTATTACTTATTTCATGTGAGAGTTATGTAGAATGAGTAGTTTGATGTCTAGAAAATATTTCTTTTCATCTATACTAAATTTTATGCATTACATTATGGGTGAATCATCTCAATTATATAGCCAAGCACATCAAAAATTTATAGAGTGGAAAGAAAAATAATCACACATTTATCATATTTTTATATGTATAAAGTTTCTACCATCAAATTATTTATACTTATAGATTAAATTATTTTTTGAATTTGGTTATTTCGGTTCAACATGTCATGCTATAGGATTTTCTTGTGTTTTCACCATGTTGTCATGTGTAGATAGCTATGTATTTTATAGGTTTAGGAATTTTAGAGGAAGGCAAGGTTGAACAAAATGCATAAGGATAAGATAGAGCCTTGTTTACCTTAGGATTTGGTTCAAAGACCTAACAACATCAACATTTTTTTCATTGAATATTGAAAATGCATTAGGTGAGGTGGTGTAAATGCTTTGTTTCAAATTTTATTAATTTTTTCTTCAATGGATCTTAGATTGTCATTGATCCGAGCTTGCAAGAAGCCTCATCAGATCTTGGGTGTGGAGGTGGGGGGTTTTGAGGTGGAGGGGGTGGAGGTGGAGGGTCTTGAGGTGGAGGGGGTGGATGTTGGGGATTGATCAAATCCTTGACATCAAACTCATCCATGATATAAAGGTGAACCTACATATATATAAATATACAAACAAGTACAAAATTAACTTTCAAGAATCTATGTTTAAATTATAAATAAACATATTAAAAACTAGATATTATACATGTTGAGAAATTACAGGAAATATTTAAATTAAATGTATGATTATTTAAAATAAAAAATAGGATACATACAAATGTACATCATTCAAATTGAGCATGTACAAATTTCAAAAATTAAAATCTAACTATGTAATTTTAATACATGTACATACTAAAAAATAAACTTAAAAGATACACAAAAAGGTAAATTTCTAGGTAATTTAATCCCCTTAAACCATTCTCTTAAAAATCCCTTAATCCATGATAAAATGACTAATGACCTAACATGATATTCTATAATAATAACTTACCCTTTATATTCTCAAAGTAATAAATAACACCTCCACCTATATTGGATCCCTCAAAGAAAAATATTAAGGTAAAAATGTGAGGAAAGAAGATGGTTGGAACCTAATAGTATGGGTTAAAATATATAAAATAATCCTAATAATCCTTTATTAGGTTCCCAAATCATATATATACTACTCAAAACTAATTCCCTACAAGGCCTCAAATGGTAGCCACATTATTTTTGTAAGGTGTTCAAAAGACTAAAAGTTTCCCTAGAAAGACCTAATTAAGGAATAAAAAAAATGGAAAGTGTCTACCTCATTGTATGTTGACCTTTCCCATATAAAAAGATCATTAAATGCTAAATGAGTAGATATAATAATTTTTAAGAATGAAGGCACAAAATTCAAAACACTAATCCTAAAAGCAACAAGAAAGGCAATGAATAAAATCTTCCTAGTTATTTTGAAAGAAACTTTAAAAGGTTCTAAATCCCCTTCACACCCCTTTCTAAATGAAGATAAAATAAATAAGTTACCAAATATTTCTTAGAGTTTAAGGTGGTGATTTTAATATGATTTGAGAATAAATAAGATAAATTAGATGAAATCAAGTTTTGTTGTAAAGGTGATGAATTTTGGGGGAATAAGATGAAAATAATTTTGAACCTAGTTGACTCATTAAATGGCAATAAGATAGATTTTAAAGGGGCTTTATTTAAAATATGTAATAGTTAGATATGTACTAATACATTATATTCTCTATTAGATAGTTATTTCTTCCATAAACATTTCTTACAATCTTATAATTTATTAATAATAGTGATGTGTGCATCCCTAGACACTCTTTGATAACCACACTATTAATGTTTCTATTTTTACTAGAGGATACTCTAATTGAAAAGCATGTAAAGAGGAAGGGTTAGTTAACCTTGATGTTAATGCAATGAAAGGTGGGATTATCTTGATGGTATCAAAGTTATCTTAAAGATATATTGAAGGTTGTTCTTCTATGCCTAAACACATTTAGTGAAATATAATGAATATGTGTTATCCTAGAAAAATATGTATAGCATTAAGGATAAAATTTAGACTTTTAAGTTGAAAGAAAATGTCAAATATTTAGAATAAAAATGGTGGGGATGGAATACAAGCTTCAAGAATCTCCTTGTAATAATTAATTGCAATAATAAATGATTAAAACTAAACACGAATGGATATGTCACCAATAATATTTAGATAAAAGGACTAAAATTAGAGGCAAGATATCTTAGTTCAAGTATCAAGATAAAGGTATCAAATTCTTATTCAATGTAAACATAGCCGAGTTTGATAGATAAAAAGTTGGCCCCATTAATACTAGGGGAGCATTGTCTAATGAGATTAATTTGACACTATTCAATTTTTAGAAGTTAGAACCCTAACATTTATATGAGGATCTTGTAAAATAGAACCTTATTAGGAAGAGTAGGAGAGGAGAAATGAACCCATAATAATTATACAGTTTATACAAATAAAAATAATAATAATTTTTAACCATTTCAAAATGTTAAATTTGTTTCACTATGATGATCAATAGCTAATTTGTACAAGGAGGCCACAATTTATAGGGAAATGAAGACTACATAAGAGGATAATTTATAACATAGTAGCTTGGTTGTAGTTGTTTCTTTAGAATTAACTATTTTCTCTTTTTTCTTTTGTTGAACTGAATAATTTATTTGATCTCTTAAAACTTATCAATGGTACTTGATCTTCATAATGATTATTTTCTTCTTTTTCAATTATTAACATCTTAGAAGGAATACCATTTCAATTTAGAGCAGGGAGAAATGTATTTTTCTTTTAAAGTATTTAAAATATTATATTTATTTGATGGTTCCTTCTTAACCTCTTCCACTCCTTGGAAAAAATTATCCAACCACTTGAATCTCCTTATATTAATCAATTTACTTCTATGATTTATATATGTGTTTTTAGTGATTTACTCTTTATCCTTTCAATTTATTCATGATATACTTTAATATAGTTATAACAAGTATATAATAGTTTTTCATAATTGGATATGCCTTAAGAAACTCTTTAAACATGAAATGATTTGATGAGGGAAGATATAAATTAAGGTTATTCTTTCTTACTTACCTCATGCTCATCCATATTTTTGTCCATAAATATCTCAAAATCAAATTGGATTTTTGCAAAGAGAGGGATAGCTATATTTTTAAATATTTGCTCTTAGTCAAAGTCATTTATTTCTTTCAGTACAAATTTAAGATGGAATGGGACAGGGTGAGGGGAATATATTTTTATATTTTCCTAATACTAGAAAAATTAATAATACCTTCATTCCTTCTAAATCCTAATAGAACTATTTTATTATACATTTCATTCAAACAATCTAGTTTCTTTTCTCTAAATTTATTCTTCGATTCATAAATTTAGTTCACCAACCATTTTTGGAGTAATGTCATAAGACTCAAAGGCAAAATATGAAGAATTTTATCCAAGTTTCCATTGTATGCACCCTAGAAACTTTATATCATGAACTATTTGATATAATTTCTCAAATAAATTTGTTAATGAACTGTTTGATATAATGCCTCAAATAAATTTCCAATAGTGTTTTTGACGGAGTATGATAGAAATAGTGTTTTTGATATAATGCCTCAAATAAATTTCCAATAGTGTTTTTGATATAATACCTCAAAAAAATTTGTTAATGAACTGTTTGATATAGGGTGCATACAATGGAAACACTATTTCTATCATAATCCATCAAAAATTACCATGAACTATTTGATATAATGCCTCAAATAAATTTGTTAATGAATTGTTTGATATAGGGTGCATACAATGGAAAAACTATTTCTATCATACTCCATCAAAATTTACCATGAACTGTTTGATATAATGCCTCAAATAAATTTGTTAATGAATTGTTTGATATAATGCCTCAAATAAATTGGAGGTACCCTGGTAAAAATGTATGCAAAATGTGGAAGCATAGACAGGGCATGTTAATTTTTTGACAGAGTAGAAATGTATCATAGAAATAGTGTATGTTGAAAACGCTTTAAAAACTTTCAAACAAATGCAATTTCAATTCAACAAATTTCAAAAAATTTGCATTTAGGGTTTCAAAATTTAACAAACAAATGCATTTTGAACTCTACAAAATTTGAATTTCACATACCTGGTGCTCGATATGCAAGTTGGGTTGATGAACTTTGGAGAGACGAAGTTGATTTTGCGTTCGCCAGACAGATGAAGTCAGTTTTCTCGCCATTTGCAGATCACGGTCTCGGTTCGCCACACACACAACCACAGGGAAAGCAACTGGTAAAAAGAAAAAATGAAAGTCAAAAATGACAATTTTTTTTTCTGATGTCTTATTTAAGGGGGTTCGATCGAACCCATGTTCGACCGAACCCCTTTAAATAAGATTATTTTTATTTAGGATTTGTGGGTTCGGTCGAACATATAATGAGGTTCGGTCGAACCATTGAGTTCGACTAAACCCATTGAGTTTGGGGAAAAGGAAAAAAATGAAATTTCCTTCCTCATAAAATTTGTAAACCACTATTGTGGTTTGACCCATGGGCTTCTTCCCAGATGGAAGATCAGAGAGGAGTCAAGTGTTATTCTTTAGAAAGCTATAATGTTTAGCTTCCATAGCCTTTTCCCACTCTTGAATATGTTTGAGGCTCAAAGATGTTGTGAAGGTTGGCCATAAGAGAAAAATTAACAGTATTATGTTGCTTTCTCTTCTTTCGAGCAGATCTACCCTCAATCAATTCATCATTATGAAGATCACTTATGGTTTTAGCATTCTATTTTGGCCAAAGAGTAGAAGTACCAACATCTGAAATAGGAGGAACACCATTAGTTGGATTAGGATCCAAAATTGTCCTAAGGAGGGATGGGTGGCAGAATATTTTGCTGAGGCTCTTGCACAATGATAGAATCCCTCCCATCAGGTGGAGCTAGGGGAAGACAAACACCCAAATTAGGAGCCTGCATAGACTGATCCTGGGGGTTCATAGAAGTAGAAGATGAAAAGAAAGGCCCAGTAGTTTCATCAACCACAACATCACAATTGAAGATAAAATGAGTTGTATCTACAATTATCAACCTATATTCCTTATGATTCTCACTATAACCAGTGAACATGAGTTTTTGGATTTTGGAATCCAACTTAGTGTGCTTGGAATTTGGAATCCACAAATGAGCAGTAGAGCCAAAAACTTTCAAGTGGTTGACCTTAGGCTTGCATCTAGACCAGGCTTCTTCAAGAGTTATCTTCTTAACTGCATGAGTAGGAGACCAATTCAAAAGATAAACAGCATTATAAACTGCTTCAACCTAGTATTTCTTAGGAACATTTCTATGATCCAACATAGAATGAGCCATTTTTGTAATGGTGCAATTGTGATGCTCAATGACACCATTATGTTGAGGGGTGTAGGGTGTGGTAAGTTGGTGTTTAATGCCATGTACAACTCAAAAATTGGAGAAGTCAAAAGAATAAAACTCCCCCCCATTATCAGACCTAAGAGTGACTATAGGAAAGCCTAACTCTTTCTCAACTAAGGCCTTAAACTATTGAAATATACCAAACACTTCTGATTTGTTTTTAAGAAAGTATGCCCACATTTTTCTACTAAAATGATCAACAAATAATAGAAAATACCTACAACCAATAACTGACGAAATGTCCATTGGTCCACATAAATCAACATGAACCAACTATAATACCTTGGAAGCTCGCCAAGAGTCACCAACTAAGAACAGAGTCTGATGCTACTTTCCAGCCTGACAAGCCTCACATACTCCATGATTTTGAGTCTGAATTACAGGGAAACCACCAACCAGATTATCTCAAGATAGTTGAGAGATATATTGCATATTTAGGTGCCCATAATGCTGATGCCAAAGGCTGTTGATTGAAGTACTCATGGATTCCATATAGCATGCTCTTGAGAATCACTAGAATCAACAAGTCTATATAGACCATCACCCTCAAGTCCTTGAACAACTATAGTGTGAGTCTCTCTATCAACAATGTTACATGTATGCATGTTGAAAACAATATCTAGCTTAGGAGAGTGAGTCATGATTTGACTAACTCAACACAAATTTAGTTGCATGCCAAGTACAAAATATGCATCGAGATATATTAAATTTCTCCCTCCATAAGGAATCTACACATTGCCCTTTCTGACAACAGTATACTATTCACCTCCTACAAAGATAACAAAATCTTTGAATGGTGTGTACTCAATAAACCAATCCTAACAATGAGTGAAGTGTCGAGATGCACTTGAATCAATATATCAGGCAGAGGATTTAATAGGATCTCCTAGACTCTTCGCCATAAAGGCATAGAACCCAGAATCCTTCTACTCAGTGTGCTCTACAACACGGGCTTTAGGTTTCGACTCTCCTTTCTTATTCTGTTCAAAAGCAATGCATTTTTGACAATCTTTCTTCATCGGACCATACTTATGACAATATTTTCATTAAACATTCTTCTTGGAAGGATCTTGATATTACACTTGACTGGTCTGTTGAGAGGGTTGATTCTTTCCATTATTGTTCTAAAATGTCTTGGTAGGAAATGTCTTCTCTGTGGAGGATGAACTAGCACCGCTACCAAACTTTTGTTTCCAATGATCCTGCTGCAAAAGTATGGTGCAAAGATCTAAAAAATTTAAGTCAACATTAGCTGAGGTAATGTTGAGTGTCTCAATAAAGTCTTCATAAGATTTTGGCAGACTCTTCAAAGTGATTACTACCATATCTTCCTCCATTTTCTGACCAATAGCATCTAGCTAATCATGGATGTCCTTGATTTTTTTCAAGTGTGCCTATAGAGTTTCCTTCTCATCCATCATGATGGAGAAAAACATGTTTTTCAAAAAGAATGCATGGCTATTGTCAAATGTTTCATGAATATCTTTCAGAAGATCCCAAATTTCTTTATTTATCTTGCTAGACAGTACCTGAGGTAGTTGGTCATCAGTGATAGTTTAATAAGCATCACGACTTCCTAATTTTTCTCATCAAAATTTTCTTGATCTTTATCAGGAAATGTAGGGGTGATCCCACAATATTGGTTTACAATTTTTGGCCAAATTGGACACTAAAATAATTTTTTCTAACTAAATCTTCACTTTTGGGCACCTATAGCAGCCTAAACCGGTGGAGGAATTTGAAGATGATGCAAAACTAGAGTTTCAGCAAATTTTTGTTCATGGTGATTCTAAATATATTTTTTTCAATTCTTGGAATCAGGTTGTAACTTTTTCTATCTCCCCTAATTTTACTTTTTTAGAAATAACATTTTATGAGCACTTATCACCCAAGATAATAATGCATAAACTTTTTTTCCATGAAGGACAAATTCCAATTTTTTGAATTAGATTGTAAACCACGATATTCAACGCTTCCCAATTGTTTAGATAGCTGCTTTTAATGAATATTTATTCCTTAATCAAGCTCAAAAAGTCAAACCAATTACATCTGCATTATTAGGCAAACCGTGATAATGCATAACTTTTTTTTTTAAGGTAACAACCAATTTTTTTTGTTGAATCACATCACTATCCGATGCACTCATATTTTTCAAAAAAAAAATGATAATTTTCTATTTTTCTACATGTGCAGAACAGATAGCTTGATTTTCGGTGAAAAACCTATATTTAATAAAACTTAAAAAACAAATAGATAATAAAATCAAAACATATTAAAATTATATTCATTGGATAGCTTGTTCTGAGGACTGCCATCATCCAGTTGGGTTCATAAAGTCTCCATTTTCATCCTCAAATTGAGCTTCGAAGTGCAAAATTTTGGACATTTTTTGTGCCTAAGGGGGAGAAGGGGGAAAAGGGTGGTTCGAGCGAACTAGTGTTCACGCAAACCTCATAAAATGTCTCACCCTAATATATTTGGTTTAACCATAGTTCCATCTAAATCCATTTCAAAATAATATAGATTTGCAATGTTCTATGGACTATTAATCACATCCTGCCGAATCTCTACCATGAATCCATTTTATTTTAATTTTTTTGCCATGTTTCCAATAGTTTTATTTTATAATATATAATATTAATTATATACTTTTTAATCTCTATAATATAAAATATATCTATATAATAGTTATTAATAATATATAAATCGTATATATTATTAATAATTATAAATAATATACTTTATGCTTATATATTATAAATAATTACAATAAATATTATAATATCAATATACTTTTGAATTAAATACATTAAAAAATATATTGTGTAAATAAATATAAAATTATAAATAAACAAAATTTAAAATTAAAATAATAATATATTATAATTTATAAAAAGAAAATATTTTATATTCAATATAAATTGCTTAGTTTAAACATAATATTTTTCAAATATTATTTTCCCTCATCAATAATGAGGTAGTGCTTGTTCGTCATATAATCAAAATATGCAATTGATTGAGAAAGTTCATCAACAAACGAGACTTTGACATAGGAATCGTAAATACCATTTTAGAGTTTTTTGATAACCAATTAATGAATGACGTGTTGTGAACAATGGGGATGAGAAAAAACTAGCTCGGGTAAAATATCAGGATATGGAGAGAGAGACAAAGAGATAGACAAACAAAGAGAATTAGAGATAGGTAAATAGAGATAGTGAGGAGAGAAATAGGGGAAGATAGAGAAAGGGAGATAGAATTACAAACAGATAGAGATATATGGGAAGAGAAATAGAGATTGAGAGATATATGGAAAAAGAAAGGGAGAGAGAGGTAGAGATAGAGAGATAGATAGGAGGATAGGGAGGGAGTGATGGAGGGAGAGATGGGGAGAGATAGAGAGAGGGGGGAGATAGAGAGAGAGGGAGAGAAAGGGAGATAAAGGGTTAAGGGTAGAGGGGAGAGAGATAGAGGGAGTGAGTGAGAGAGAGAGACCTAAGAGAGGGAGAGGGGGTAGGAGGAAGAGACTTGAGAGAGGGAGGGAGGGAGATATAGGGTAGAGGGTTTAAGGTTTAGGGTAAAGGGTATATAGGTTTTAAGGGTGTAAGGGTAGAGGGTAGAGGATAAAGGGTTTTAGGGTTTAAGGGTTTAAGGGTTAAGGGTAGAGGGTAGAGGGTTTAAGGGTTTAAGGCTTAAGGGTAGAGGGTAGAGGGGAGGGAGATAGGAGTGTGTGTGAGAGAGAAAGAGAGAGACTTGAGAGAGGGAGAGTGGATAGGAGGGAGATACTTGAGAGAGAGAGAGGGAGGGAGTGGGAGAGAGATAGAGGGTAGAGGGTACAAGGGTTTAGGGTTTAAGGGTTAAGGGTAGAGGGGAGAGAGGGAGAGGGGGTAGGAGGGAGAGACTTGAGAGAGAGAGGGGGGAGTGGGAGAGAGATAGAGGATAGATGGTACAAGGGTTTAGGGTCTAAGGGTTAAGGGTAGAGGGGAGAGGGGGTAGGAGGGAGAGACTTCAGAGAGATAGAAGGGGGAGGGAGTGGGAGAGAGATATATGGTAGAGGGTTTAAGGCTTAAGGGTAGAGGGTAGAGGGGAGCTTGAGATAGGAGTGAGTGAGTGAAAGAGAGATCTCTGGGAGAGGGAGAGGGGTTAGGAGGGAGATACTTGAGAGAGAGATGGAGGGAGGAAGTAGGAGAGAGATAGAGGGTATAAGGTTAAGAGTAGAGGGTAGAGGGTTTAAGGGTTTATGGTTTAGGGTAGAGGGTATAGGTTTTAAGGGTGTAAGGGTAGAGGGTAGATGATAAAGGGTTTTAGGGTTAAGGGTAGAGTGGAGAGAGATAAAGGGAGTGAGAGAGAAAGACCTTAGAGAGGGAGATGGGGTAGGAGGGAGAGACTTGAGAGAGAGAGGGAGGGTGGAGGTTTTAAGGGTTTAGGATTTAAAGGTTAAGGGTAGAGGGGTCCTCGAGATAGGAGTGAGTGAGTGAGAGAGAGACACAGGAGAGAGGGAGAGGGGATACGAGGGAGAGACTTGAAAGAGAGAGAGGGAGAGGTTTAAGGGTAGAGGGTTTAATGGTTTAGATTTTAAGGGTTAAGGGTTTAGGGTTAAGGGTAGAGGGGAGAGAGATAAAGGGAATGAGTGAGTGAGTGAGAGAGACCTGAGAGAGGGAGAGTGGGTAGGAGATAGATACTTGAGAGAGAGAGGGATTGGTAGAGAGATAGAGGGTAGAGAGTACAAGGGTAGAGGCTTTAAGGGTTAAGGGTAGAGGGGAGAGAGATAGAGGGGGTAGGAGGGAGAGACTTGAGGGAGAGAGGGGCGATTGGGAGAGAGATAGAGGGAACAAAGGTTTAGGGTTTAAGGGTTAAGGGTAGAGGGTAGAGGGGAGCTCGAGATAGGAGTGAGTGAGTGAGAGAGAGATACCTGAGAGAGGGAGAGGGTAGGAGGGAGAGACTTGAGAGAGAGAGCGTGGGAGAGAGATAGAGGGTAGAGGTTTTAAGGGTTAAGGGTAGAGGGGAGAGAGATGGAGGGAGTGGGAGGAGAGAGAGAGAGACCTGAGAGAGGGAGTGGGGTAGGAGGTAGAGACTTGAGAGGGAGGGAGGAGGAGGGAGAGCTGCAGAGGTGGCAGGGTTAATGGGTTAAGGGTCAGGTAGAGGGTATATGGTTTTAAGGTGTAAGAGTAGAGGCAAAGGATAGAGGGTTTTAAGGTTTAAGGGTAGAGGTAGAGGGTTAAGGCAGAGGGGAGAGAGATAGAAGGAGTGAGTGAGAGAGAGAGAGACTTGATAGAGGGAGATGGGGTAGGAGGGAGAGACTTGAGAGAGAGGGGGGGAGTGGGAGAGAGATATAGGGTAGAGGGGAGAGGGTTAAGGGTAGAGGGGAGAGAGATAAAAGGAGTGAGTGAGAGAGAGAGACTTGAGAGAGGGAGAGGAGCTAGGAGGGAGAGACTTGAGAGAGAGAGAGAGGGGGGAGTGGGAGAGAGATAGAGGGTAGAGGGTTTAAGGGTTAAGGGTAGATGGTAGAGGGGAGTTCAAGATAGGAGTGAGTAAGTGAGAGAGAGAGAGATAT
Source organism: Sequoia sempervirens (assembly GCA_007258455.2). NCBI lineage: Eukaryota > Viridiplantae > Streptophyta > Pinopsida > Cupressales > Cupressaceae > Sequoia > Sequoia sempervirens. Next base: position 341,741,977 of record VDFB02086081.1, read on the forward strand.
ATACTTGAGAGGGAGAGATTATGAGGGAGAGACTTGTGAGAGAGAGAGAGAGAGAGAGTGGGAGAGAGATAGAGGGTATAGATTTAAGGGTAGAGGGTTTAAGGGTTAAGGGTAGAGGGGAGAGAGATAAAGGGAGTGAGTGAGAGAGAGAGAGAGACCTGAGAGAGGGAGAGGGGGTAGGAGGGAGAGACTTGAGAGAGATAGAGAGGGAGGGAGTGAGAGAGAGATAGAGGGTATAGGGTTAAGAGTAGAGGGTAGAGGGTTTAAGGGTTAAGGGTTTAGGATAGAGGGTATAGGGTTTAAAGGTGTAAGGGTAGAGGATAGAGGGTTTTAAGGTTTAATGGTTTAAGGGTTAAAGGTAGAGGGTAGAGGGTTTAAGGGTTTAAGGCTTAAGGGTAGAGGGTAGAGGGGAGAGAGATAGAGGGATTGAGAGAGAGTGAGAGAGAGAGAGAGAATTCACAGAGGGAAAGGGGTAGGAGGGAGAGACTTGAGAGGGAGAGAGGGGGTGAGTGGGAGAGAGATAGAGGGTAGAGGGAACAAGGGTTTAGGGTTTAAGGGATAAGGGTAGAGAGGACAGAGGGAGTCATATAGAAGTCATATAAATATTGATTTGGCAACTGGATGGGAACATTCTATTTCCATTTGCGGTAGTTTTTGTCAATTAAATTGATGGAAACTTTATTTTTTATTTGCATTGATTTATGTTTTAAATCTATGTGCAAAAATTTTATAATTAGATAATACTTAATTTCTTTAAAGAAAAAATCTAGATATGTCTAAATTTATTTCATTCCATCATTTAACACTTATTATTAATTGTTTAATTATGCCACATGCAACTAGAATTTGCAGCACATCCAAAACACATAATTTCCCATGGAACAATTTCATGGAACAAATATAAGTTGTATATAATTGTATATAAGATTCTTGAACTTAAGAATTCCATGGAACAAATATAAGTTGTATATAATTGTAATTTGGGAAAAATGATTTTAAAAAACTTCACTAGGTTTCAAATAAGTATTGAAGCATATATATGGGTTTACATGCAAGGAAAAAAAAGTGAGAGATGATGCTATAAGTGTAACTTTGAACTTTCAAATGAAATTAGAGATTCTTGAACTTAAGAATTCAATGGAACAAATATGTATATATAATTGGAATTTACACAAAATGATTTACAACTATGTACAAGTTACTATAAGTTCTCACTTGAACATGTATAGAGTTACAAGTGAACTTGAAAAACATGGATATAATTTAACTCAAACATTTTGGTTCAGCTCGCTCTTCAATAACATGTAATTTTTTTTTATGATCATCACTATCTAGTCTCTATTTTTTTGACCACGTGCATGTGGAACTGCATGAAGATGTAGGGCGGTTGCAATTATTAAGTGACTATATTGATATACCTTGTTATCAGGTTGATAGTCAACAAAATCAATCCCATGTTGAACAACTTTGACTTGTTTTAGATATATCCCTTGCACTACAATAGAACCTACATGGTAAACATGAACCTAAGATAAGACATGTGAATGTGTACAACATTTTCGTGCTCAAGGTTTGTACAATATATATTTAATGTTTATAATATAATGTGCACATGTGAACACAAAGTATATATAATTTTAAATTCAAACTCACCTGTGGGAAATAGCATTCCATCACTTGTTTCAAGTTGTGTTAGTTTATTCCTCTCTTCTGTGTAACGCAATAAATAATAGCTAACACCTTCTATGTTTCTAGGCTCTACTATGACTGCAAAAACATCTACTGTACACCAAATTTACACAAAAAAAATCTTAAAAAAATAGAAATTTCTTTAGACTTTAAAGATCATTAACTATATATATAATATTTAAATTATTGAAAACTTACACATGTACCTTTTCTAACCAATCCTGAAATATGGTCATAATCAATTGAAATCAAAGGAATGTCTTCAAATCTTTGTTCCTCATCTTCATCATATGTTTTTGAAATTAGTGGCACCGTATCCCATTTACCAACATATCCAAGTTCTTGGTTGTTGCATGCATGATCAGAGTTTCCCGCAATGCACTCAGTGCAAAAACAAGAGTAATTCCTTGTGTATAATGTCCATCCATGGCAACTATTTGAACTCATAACACAATGTAAAGATCTTGTTTTGTCTACCCTCTTGCATCCATGCATTGATCTTCTATCCACACCTAGATACATGTACAACAACAAACTTATGTGAAAAAACATGTATATATGTATATATATATATAATTTAAATTTAGATAAATTTAAATTTTTGAAAATGTAATTTATACATACCCGATATCTCCCAAAACACTCTATGTGGAATGTGTCGGTTTGTTCTCAAAGATGTTCTGACCACATTTGATGCAAAGTGTTTCTTACACCATTCAACAACATCATGTGCATTGTCTATACGATCTTTTGAATAACTCATTTGATGCTTTCTTAAAGCCCATTTGATGCAAGATCATGCTTCATCATGCTCACCTTTTCCATGCCCACTCTAAAAAAAACTCCAAACATGTGGTATTTTGTAGATTTTATGATATCTAGAAATTGCATAGAATGGCCATGAAGATTTTAATTGTGCCATACATCCATTTGACCATACAAAATTCTTTTCAAATTTTACACCCCTACTTCTCAAATTCTCAAAAAAAATTGTAAAGAAATGTTGTACAAAAAGTGTTCCATGCTCCTTATCATCACTAATATAAAAGTGATATTCTTTCTTAATGGCTCGTTGTTCATCTGTACTCTCAACACCATCCAATTCTGATTGTTCATGTCGATAACACACATGAACCATAATAGTGATATACTTTGAAAAGTAATATTCTGATTGAATCTCCTTTTGATGTACAAAAGAGTAATTTTATACAAAGTCAACTACTGATAGAACTGTTCCAAGTGGGAAAGTATCTCTCAATGTTTGAAATTGTTGTGCTTTCCACTTAGCAAAAAAGGAATGTTGTATGTATGGTTGTATCAATTTTTGAAAATCTTCCATAAGTTTTCCAATAGGAATCTCCTCTTCTACATAGTTTAACCTTGTGGATTCTTTCCCAATTTTTTTTTGAAACTTTACATACTTGTACCTCTTGCAATTTATTGTCTTTGTTAGGTTAGTATCTTCATTTCTTGAGGAAATTTAGCCAAATTTCCACATGTTTCACAAATTCCTTTTATGTAGTTTATTTGAGGTCCATTTTCATGATCACATAACATAGCCTTTATGAAAAAACTTACCAATTTAGGAGATGCATTTTTAAAACCATAACTTTCTTCTCTCATCTTTCGAAACACCTGATAGTAGAGATCAAATTCAATATGATAATGGCAACAACAAGTTTTAAAAAACTTTTTTATCTTCACATAATATGGCTTTAACCTTTCAAACATTGTTTGCCCAATCTTTATGTGAGGATATATATTGCAAAATTTTATATACATCTCAAGTTGTGTTATGTCTAGCCAATGTTTAAAATGATTTTCATAAATACTAGGCCTAATAATGTGTCTCATGAAATCTCTAGTATTTGATGATGGAAAAGTCTAATCACGCCAAGAACTTGAGATCAAGTTCCTAACAACATCTTCAATCCTATCAGAACAGGAGCTCTACACATAATTTCACAATTTCCTTCTAAACTCTCATCCAAAACCTTTCTCTTTTTCTCATATTTTATTAGTGTGGTTCTACTATAACCAATTTCAATCGAAAGTGTAGACATTTTTCTTTTTCTTGCTATATCTTGATTTATAATAGATTTCAACATCAACCTTCTTGTAGTGGCCTTATCCACTGATAGAGATCCTTTACCAATATAATCTAAACCCTTTTTAACATTTTAAACAATATCCTTTTGTAATGCCATGTGTTTCTTCTTATTTGATGTCGAATGTACACCCAACAATTGTAATGACTCTTTCAGCTCATGACGAAGAAGTAAACATGATAACAATTGGGTTTTTTCAAGTGTTTCAAGATGATTGAAATGATCATTGATTATTCCATTTATAGATTTAGTCATTGACCTCTTTCTCTTATTTGTAGTTTGGTCAGCATAACATTTTAGTTTCTCCATATCCATTTCAAGTAAATGATCTAAATTTCTATAAGAAATTTGTTTCCTCACCTTTTCAGCTAGTTTTATATGCTCATCCATACCAGTAGAAGTGATCCAACATGCATTGTTTGAACTTGGGCCTCCTCCCTATCTTCAAGGTCCATGTGTTTTTTAGTGGATTCATTTGATTCAATATCTAGATTTGGCTTGACTTCAGCATGAGAACTTCTTGCTTGTTGATTCCTTTCTATATGTCACAAAATATTTTGCAAATAAAGTGAGAGATGATGCTATATAAGTGGAGTTTATGTATGCAAGCAAACAAAGTGATAAGACATAATGCTATAAGTGAGAGAAGTTTCAGCTAGTTTTCTATGCTCATCCATACTAGTAGAAGGAAGTGATGTGAACGCTCTCCAACATGCATTGTTCGAACTTGGGTCTCCTCCCTATCTTCAAGGTCCATGTGTTCTTCAACGGATTGCTTGATCCAATATCTAGATTTGGCTCGACTTCAGCTTGAGAATTTCTTGCTTATTGTTTGAATTTACATGCAAGCAAAGAAAGTGAGAGACTGTGAGCTATTTAAGTGGAGTTGAAACAAATAAAATCAAAGATTCTTGAACTTAAGAATTCCATGGAACAAAAGAAATTGGAAATAGATGATACGAAATTTAGGTAATGTTTATGCAAGATGACTATTTTTTAGTATTAAAGTTTCCAAGTTAAATCTAACGTGGTTTTCATAATTGGAAATAGATTTATAAGGAAAAAAAATTGAGGTGTTAATAAAATTCCTAAAAACAAACTTGAGAGAGAGAGAGAAGAAACAAGCATGTATCTTGTGTCTTTCTATGATAGTTTTCCAAGTTTTGTTCACTCCTCTTTTGTTCTTCTTTTGACAATTTTCGTTGAGACGTATTTTTTCTTTTTCTTTGTTGTCCCATTATCTTCTTCAAGTTAAAGATGACTCAAAACAAATCCTCTACCAACTTAGTTAAATTCTCCTCCAAAATTTTCCTTGATTGATAAAAATGAAAAGTTGTCTTCTCCAATATTTGCCTTCTTGATAAATGTGCAAAAATTTCTTCTCCAAAATCTGCACTCCAAGTGATATAAATGTGAATTAATCTTGCATTTTGATATGGAATAATGAAAAATAAGCTTGTATTTATATGCATATGGGAAAAAAATTAAAATTAAAATGCATTATAGTGTATGGAATAACTATCCTAGTTTAAATGAATCAAGTGGTAATCAAACAAGTTATTTCATTGTGGAGTTTGTTGTTATTAATGTATAGGTATGCAACATAGAGTAATTTTAGAATTTTTTTCCTTGTCAAAAAGATAATATTCCTCAAGCTTGATACCAAAGGTGCAAGATTATCTCAACCAATGAGATAACATAGTTCTTAATAAAGTATCTCTTAGATAAGTTATGCTCATTGCAGAGTAAGGGAACAACCCAATATATAGTAGAGGAAAATTTCCATGGTCATTCTAGTTAACCAAATACACATTGATGATTCTAAATCAATAGTTAAGATATTTTCATTTGTAGGAGATGTAGAGAGGGTAGAACAATGATTTCAGCACATAGAGGTATAGTTTGAATTGAATTTTCTTAATGTTTCAAAGAATAAAATTGTCCTATCCTAAGTTGAAACTAGCAAATTATGCATTTAATTTCTTTAAAAATCAATAATTTTATATGGTTGTAGGAAAGCACGATCATGTTAAATAATGGTGTAGATTAAGAGATTATTTATGAAATAATTTAACATAAAATTTTATAACTTAGAGGGAAAGTGTTTGAAGGATGATATAATTATAAAAGGAATGTTCCTACCTCTTCTTTATAATTATATTTTGTTCTCTACTCCTCAATGGTTCATGTTGCTTAAGTCATTTTTAAAAAATAGGAGTTTTGTGTACCACAAAGTGATGCATTTTATTTGTTCTTATTTTGTATCAAGATTTTAATTTCATCATTTTTATCAAATTTTAAAACTAGAAGAACATGTGCATTAATAAATAGGCTTGTAAATACACTCATTTATAAAGTATCATTAGTTTACTTGCTTGGGATTCATTTATTTTATAATTTTTTACTGCTTACTATAAAATTCAAGGGGTGTGTGTGCAAAATATTTATTGTGATCAACACGAATGAGCTTAATTATAAAGTGGCATTCATTTCCTTATCTTTGGGAATATAGGATCAAATGGGATTTTGTGATCAAATGAACTAACATAAAGTTTCACAACTCTAGGGGATTCTATAATAACATATGGGACCATTTTGATGGTCTTTGTTTGTGGATTCAACATCAACAAAACTTATTTCAATGTGCATTATTGATTTTTGGCTAAAATGAAAGTCTTCTCCTAAAATTCCACTAGAGATCAAATGTATATCATATAAGCAAATGTAAGTTAGAGATTATCAAATAAGAAAATGTATGTATATTGAATATAAGCAAATGTACTATGTATATCATATAAACATTTAAACATAAGAAAACACATACATACATGTAAATAGATTCAATGTATAAACATAAACATGTTATAAGCAAAGAGGTAATCAAATAAGAAAATGTATGTTAGAGATAAAATGTATATCATATAATAAAATGTAAGTTAGAGATCATCAAATAAGCAAATGTATGTATATTGAATACAAGCAAATGTATGTATGTCATATAAACATTTAAACATAAGCAAACACATACATACATGTAAATAGATTCAATGTATAAACATAAACATGTTATAAGAAAAGAGGTCATCAAATAAGCAAATGTATGTTAGAGATCAAATGTATATCATATAAGCAAATGTAAGTTAGAGATCATCAAATGTCAAATACTAGAGATCATCATATAAGCAAATACATGTAGTAAAGATCATAAATCTAGTGCAGGGCCTAATATGAATGTTGAATCCTACTCAAACAACCATCTGAATGAGAACCCTGCTCTGATGGATGTGTCAAGCCCTACAGATAAAATTGTGTACACAATGTATTAAATACATATAATATATTAAATAAATTTTATAAAAGTTATTTAAGAATGTGCTTGTATTTTTAAAAATATATCTAGATCTATGCATACATATGCATGTACATATACACATGTATATATAAAAAATTTAAAACTCACATGTCCACTAGCAGTAGAATCATTCACAGAGTCATGTCGATGTACATGATTTGGAACAAGGCTAGGAGTAACATGAGGTATGTCCACCTACAATATATATACATATATATCAGTACATGAATATCTAGATAAAACTAAAATTTAAAAATAATTAAAAAAAGAATTGAAACATGCACATGCACACATACATGCACATCATCTGATATCAGATGACCTAAGTCCTCAGTAACGATCGTCTCCATCATATCAACCAAATAGTCAAGCGATGAATCAACATCTACATCCATCTGATTCATCCCATGTTGTGCCATAAATGATGAGTGAAGAGGACTATGTAGGTGAGATGGCATTGGTGATGACGAACCGAGACCAATCAACATCTTAGTAAAACCCCTAGTCTGTGCAGCAACTAAATGATCTATAGATGGATCCCGATGTGCACTAGTATTGGGCTAAGAGTGATGGGATCCTAGATGTGAACAAACTCCATGTGCCAAATGATCTATGACCTACTCTATGTTGATCCCATAGTCTAATGTGATTAAGGAATATTCCTCCAAGAGGTCCTTAGCCAAACAATGCAGATTCTTGTGTGCTATATCTCCTATAAGTTCGTCAAGCTGTGTGGGAGTAGGGATTCTCACCGTTGTAAAAGGATCCATGTTGTTGTGTTGTGCTGCAAATGGTGTGGATCATGAACATCTAGACATCAAATATTGACCTACGCAATCAGTAGATATCCTAGTGGTGGCAACTATAATGTCACCTATGGTGTCAATTGCTTACTTTTGGGAAGCAATGACAACCTGATCTACTAAGGGGGCCAAAGTTGGGGTGAGAGCAGGAAATCTCTCACCAACCAATACCCTAACACTGGGGCTAGTCTATCTGCTCGACGATAGGTGGGCCTATCAGCAATCCTGCCACACCCCTGACCAACATATGGTGGAATGTCTAGGTAGTTGACTTTGAAGCCCAAATGGACCTCAGCATACAACTGCTAAACAAAATATAATGGAATATGGTCATTGTTTGGATATTGACCATGTGCTACAAGAAATCGTGGGTAGATCAATGGGACCATAGCACGATCCACACATTTGGTGACCTGGTATCCCCTCACCTTACGTTGATTTTGATAGAATGGAAAACAAGTGTTTTTTATCATTTCTTTGGTCACAACATCATGTATTTGTTTAAAGGGAACCTCACCATGTACTTCTTCCCACATGCAGGAAAGAATAGCAGCTACTCTATCAGGGGAATATGCACTAGCATGTCCAAGTTCATCTCTTAGTTTTTCTCTAGGCTTTGTAATATTGACATGCAAACTTTTGAATATATCCCTATGTTTGTACCATCTGCTAATGAGTCTCTCAATCTCTTAATATCATTATTAGTATTTGCAAACAAAGTTTTTGGAGGTGGAACATCTACATTTTCCATGTTGTATATGTATACATGTACACCTAAAGGAGCAATGAGACCTTGGTAAATAATATATCTAGATCTAGGGAATAGAAATCTAAAACAATTCTAAATAAATTTACAAGTATTCACATGATATATATATATATATTGAACCTATAGGTTGCAAACGTATAAAATATACATCTTAAATTAGATGTGTATATGCAAGATAATATCACTAGTAATTTGAATGTTACTTGGGATGACAAATAGAGCATTCACTAGTTCAAATAATTCATCTAATCATCAATAATATTTTCATACCATTAACAAAAAAAATTCAACATCTATCTATGAATGGTAGCTCTAGACCTGCTCAAACATAGACAAACAGCCCAATGTTAGTCCTCAAACACATCTAAAACAATCATTCCCCATGCAATTCATCTAAATGCAATAAATAAGAAAACAAAGATTGAATATCAAACAAAAGCTTATTGAGATCCTATTTAAAACACTCAAACTAGCATCCCATGGGGGAGTTGGTGCTACTTTGATGTGGAAAGTAGCCCTTTCCCAATTCCTTGTAAGCTTTGATGATGAACAATGTGATCCTTGGTGAAATTTGCAATAACCTGGCTATGGTGATGAAATGCTATGAAAACCTTGATGAACAATGGATGAACTTGCATAAAATCTGTAGATAATGACTTTTCCTAAAGTTGTGGATCCAAAATCAATAAAAGAGTCCTCCATTTATAGGAAAGAAGGATGGAGGAATCCAAAACATGAAGGAGGTGGGATTAAAGATGAACCAATAACAAAGTTCCACTTGACAACATACTATTGAAGAGAGGTGGAGCACATTTTGATCAATGTGCAAATAAATGCAATTAGGTGGAAATTTAAATTTTGAAAGATGGCTTGTGGAGGAAAATGTGAAAGAGGAGTTAATGCCACTTGGCTCAAGAAAAAAGGACTTGTAAGAGTTATAAATACCAAGTTGGAGGACAAGTCCCTTTCGGAGGGAGATTTCAAAATGGAGGAATATTCCAAAGAGATGCCTTTTTGAATGAAAATAGAAGAATTAATAAATCAATTAAATTGATTTACTTGTTTAAGTTGCAAAATCTAGAGGATTTGATGGATTAGAGTTAGAGTTAATCAGGATTTAATTAACTTAGATGGAGATTAGTTTGATTTGACATTTGACTTAGATTTTTTGATTTATTTAAATCAAACGAGAGGAACAATGAGCATTAGATTTAATTAAATAAAGTTTGATTTATTTAATTAAAGGGATGATGTTAGATTTAATCAAATAAAGGATAATTTATTTAATTAAAGGAATATTATGATTTAATCAAATAAAGGGATTTATTTAATTAAAAGAGGAACATTAGGATTAATCAAATAAAATGATTAAAAGAAGATAATGATTTAATCAAATAAAGTTGATTTATTTAATTAACAAAGGAATTATGATGAATTAATTAAATAAGGATTATTTAATTAATTGGTTAGTAAAGAAGTGGTTTGGGGAGAACTGATGTTAGTAAATCAAGATCAAGTGTGTGAGATCAATCGGTATAATTTACGTGTCTACACTATCATATCTTTTAATAATAAAAACATTCAAATTACTAGATTGCACACAAAACATAATCTAAAATAGTTCTAAAATTTAAATTTACAAGTGTGCACATGATACATATATATTGAACCTATAAACCTTGCACACATATAAAATATGCATATTATATTAAAATTGTATATGCAATATAATATCACTAGTAGTTTGAATACTACTTGGGATGACAAATAGAGCATTTAGTAGTTCAAATAATTCATCTAATCATCAATAATATATTCATACCATTAACAATAAAACATTCAACATCTATCATAGTTTTTCATAATCAAAACATTTTCACTATTTTATTTAATTTCCTAAACATTTTACTTATTTAATTTAATATATTTATCAATTTATAATTCTTAGGTTCAAATATCACTTTTAGTGATCATCTTAGATGGATTCCTCCATAAGAAACCAGGTGAAAGTTTAATTTTGATGGTTCTTTGAGGGGAAACCTAGGGAACTCTAGTACAAAATGTGTCATTAAAGAATTAAAAGTTCTTGATAAAGGTTGCATCTAAGATTTATTTCCTAGAACTAGTAATAAAGTTAAAGCATCGTTACTTAACATTAGTGGTCATGTAAAATCAATGCAGTCATTATTGAAAGATATTCAATGGAAACTATATTTAGCATCATGAAATGATAATTGATCAATTAGAAGAAAAACATCATATACTACATGAGGCATGGGAAATCCTTGATTCACCAAAATTATTCTCTAAGTATGTTGCTTCCATGAAGAAAACAAGGCAACACATTTCTTTTCAAATCAAGGGATTTATAGCATGAATGATTTAATAATTGGAAATTATATGTTAAATAATGGTGTAGATTAAGAAATTATTTATGAAATAATTTAACATAAAATTTTATAAAGAGGGAAAGTGTTTGAAGGATGATATAATTATAAAAGGAATGTCAATAGTGGATTGAAATAAATTCTCATCAAAAGAAGGTGAAAGTGTATTAGTTATAGTTATATGAATGTAAGAATTTAATATCAAATGATTTTTAAGGCATAGGAAAAATTAGAAATTTAAGAAAACAATGAAAAAAAAGTAACTATTTTACTAAGAATAGCTCATAACACCTCATAGCCACTACCAAAATGAAACAAACATAGGTAGGGAAAAAAACACATGGAAAATAAAAGGGATAGGAAAATTTGAGTACATTTCTTCAAGATGAAACAAAGGTAAAGAAAAATTAAAAAAAATCTTCCAATCACCCTTTGAATCTAACAAGAGAGTGAGAATGCATACAAGAATCTTGGATTGGCTTTGAAGGACCAAAATAATGGAAAATAAGGATTGATAGTAAATAATATATCAATAATAATAAGGATTAAACATTCTAAGAAAACAAAGGATAAAGTGAGGAAGAAATCCAAGAAAGCAAGAACTTTATAGCCCCATGTCAACACCACTATTTTGGCCACCAAGACTATGTATAAATGAACTAATGGTTATAAAAAAGAGGGTTGAAGCTATAAAATCAAAGGGATAACATGAGGAATAAAAGATGAATGAAATTAAAAAATCCAACTAGAAACTATTAAGAGATTAAAATAATTAATGAGAAAGTAAATAACTTGCAAAATATTGTGGAAAATGGGCTCCATGAGTTGATCATGATAAAATAAGATCTTGACCACTTAAAATAGTAGAGGAAATTAAATTAAATAATCTAGAAGGAAGATATTCACTATAAATAAAAGAGATCTATCCTACGATCAAAACATGGGGAAAATTACAATTAGACAGAAGATCAAATTGACAAGCCAAGTCTTAGGCACAAGTAGTAAAAGAATTATCAAATAAACAAAGATAGATCATATAGAATAAGTTAAGGTACAAATAAGAGAAGAAAATGAGAGAGATGATAATCTTGTAAATATAATTTCTAAATTATTGAAGCAATATTTTGATAAGGAGGAAACCAAAAAATTAGAAATAAACTTCCTCATAGCCATAAAGAAAATTTGATAGGAGGAAGGGACATGCACATAATATTTATCATGATAGTTACCATACAATGTACAAGAACATGAGACTAAGGAATAAAGGTTTCTTATAAGTACACGACAAGCCTAGATGAAGATTTAACCCTAGTACAAAAAGAAAGAAATAATGAAAGAATAGGAGAAAATGAACATTTAATCTTTTTACATATTTTTTCTATTACCTCAAATCTTTCACCAATATAAATTGAATTTGTGATTAATCAAAATACTAAACTTTTAAAAATTGAAAATTGAATAAACATTAATACCCTTCACTTTCACCTAATTGAATGATTCAATTGATCGCATAATTTAAGTTTTAGTGAATATAATGAGGTCACATCTCAAATCAACTATCAATTACCTAAATTATCAACTTTTTGAGAAATTTTGTGATTTTGTGAATTTGTGAATTTGTGGCTTACGACAAGAATAAAGATGTCAAAAACTACTAAGGTGATATTCTTGTCACATTATATTGAAAACCCATATTTCACCCAATAAGATCATTTGTATGGAATATTAGGTATCATAGATGAAGAAAATGTGATTTCTTTGTTTGGTCTCATCTACCATGGGTATCTTCAAATTTTTTGATCATTCCTCCTACTAACATTTTGTCTAATTTTATCTCAACTCTTGTTTAGACATTGAGGTTTTAAGTTAATATTTTATTTTCCTTTATGGTTTGGATCCCTCTTTTAGTTCTTAATATTTATCGTTTTCATTAATTTAACGCTTGAATTTAGTTACAAATGGTCTACACACCTATTCCAAATATTCCATTTCATGAATTTTATGGGTTTACCTTATCTTACATGCCAAAGTCACAATGTCCTACTCTTGATTAAATTCCTACAAGAAATTAAGGAACTTGGGATACCCACCTCCCAATGGTCTTGGAATGGATGCATTTAGATGGAGAAGGATTTCAAAAGGCTCATGGTACTTGTGGACCCCTCAAAGGAATGATATATAACACATGAACTCTATTTATGAAATTTGGTCTTTAGTTGTTGGCTTCTAGTATGAATGTGATTTATAAGGTGGAATTCTTAGTATGAATGTGATTGTTGGTTTCTAGTGTTATTATACAATATGAGCCAAACTTATTAATCTAATGTTAATTCTTGAAAGAAGGTATGTATTATTCTCATCTTAATTCTCACACAGAGTTGTCTTAGTCAATTTCTCATATGAGTTCTATATTTGTAAATTTTTCTTAATATAAAAAAATATTTTATTTCATTAATTAACCTATCTATTCTATGTTACAAAGGATGCTTTTATTTTCAATTATAAGTATATAATTCAAAATTAATTAGTAATTCAAGATAGAGTACACATAATATTTAGTTAAAATAAAATAATATTCTTATTTCCATGAGAGTTATGTAAAATGGCTGCAATGTCTTGGAAATATTTCTTTGATGTACTAAATTTTTATCATTGTTATGAGTGAATCATCTCAATTATATAGCCAAGCACATAAAAAATTTATAGATTGGAAAGCAAAATAATCACACATTTATCATATTTTTATATGTATAAAGTTTCTACCATCAAACTATTTATACTTATAGATTGTATAAAACTATAAATTTAATCGTTATTCCTAATTTATTAAGAATCAATCTAATAACTTGACTTCATATTGTATACTTGTTATAAACATCTCACTAATCCAACCATACATTTTATATGTTAAAAAATATATAACAAGAAAATACAACTTCTAAATATGATAGTAAATCTAATTTATTTATTTATTTAAAACTAAGACTCCAAAACCAATAACCATTCAAAATCCTTAAACAATGATAGCATAACATTTTATAGGTTTTAAGCAAATCAAGAAAGTAATTTAATTATTAATATAAGAACAATTTAAGTAACCTAACTCTAAGACAAACACTATGATTTCACATTGGGACATAGGTATATGACCTTTTTATATAAAAATAACCCCCACCAAAACGTACACCAAAATATATTAAAAGTCTTCTCATTTTGTTTTTCTTGAAAGCAATCTAATGGGTGTAGGAAATTGCTTGAAAGTTGAACAAGATGGATAAGATTATATCAAATCCCAAGAGATGCTAATTATCCTTGGTTGAAGCCTCAAATATTAGCTTTGTTTTTAAATTGAAAATGAAATCTTAGGACTAGACAATATCTCACTAGATCATAATATCACAACCCACATGGATGACCCTTAGCTATATGGCAACAATTCTAAAGGAGTCTTCTAATAAAATTAGTCTTTCAAAATTTAAATTATATTTAAGTCAACTTCTTGTTTGTTAAATGTTATTTTATTGACTTGACTTTCAATTATGTTGATTATATATTTGAGTAATATATAAATGATAAGTTTTATTGAACATTGTGATGATATAGAATCTAAGATATAGTTTGAGAGTTCTTTTATGCATTGTATAATCATATAAGTATATCATCAACATGATCTTAACATCTAAGTTAAGTATGCATATTATAGGATTGTTTGGTGTACCTTCAATTATTATCTTAAAATTTTAAATTGGAAGAGTGGTTTGATAAAAGGAGAATGATCGAGCACTTGGTAAATTTCTAAAAGCACATCCTTAAAAATCTCTTATGTTTTAGATACCAACTCTAAATGGTGAGGTGAATAGAATACAAACACCAAATTGTACATGTATATATACAATTATACAGTTCAGCTGGAAATGCTAAATGGTCAAAATGTGGAGGCATAGAAGAACATTGTTGATAACTTTGTTTTGGTTTGGGTGTTTTTGTTTAGTGACTAGTTTATAGTATGTACTACATCACTGCCAAATCTACACTGTCTGAGTTCATTCAAGTTATTCAATCCCCTATTTTGTTGGCATGATAAAATTTTGTAGGCATTTTGATCTATATACATGAAAGTTTGTAACCAACTCTCCCATTTTCTCTAGGGTTTCATATTATTATCTCTAAATGAAGTTAGAGAATGTAAGAAAACAATTTTGTTTGTAATAGATGTATTACTAAGACTGTACAAAACTATTGCCAGTTTTCCAACTGATTTCAATGCATTATGGGAAATATCTTAATTTGTTCTTGAGAGGGTTTTCCACTAAATTAGTGATTCTTGGCATAATAAATGGAGAAATGTCTCAGGGGCCACCAAGAAATGTGTTCTCATGGAATGCCCAAGTGCAGGATATTCACAAAGTGGGGTCTTATGGAATGCTACAATTCTAAGATATGCACCAAATGGGTTTGTTGAAAAGGCTTTAGAAACTTTCAAGCAAATGCAATTGGTAGTTGTAAAACCAAATTCCACAACCTTCGCCCTACCTGTTGTGCCAAAATGGGAGCTTTGGAACAGGGTATAGGTGTAGCCAAATGTGGAAGCATATTTTACCAACCTGTGCACAGTGGAGGTCTCATGGAATGCTATGATTAAAAGATACGCACAAAATGGATTTGTTTTATTATTTACAGTTTAAACTTTCAAACAAATGCAATTCAAAGAACAAATTGCAGCCAATATGCGAAATGGCGAAGCATATTTTACCAACCTATGCACTGTGGAGGTTGAAGGTGATGCACTGTGGAGGTTGAAGGTCGTGAGTTGAACGCCCATTCGCCCAGGAGTTCATCACTTTTTATATGTGCTCTATTCGTTCGCCGCTTCACATGGATGAAAATAATTGTTGATTAGATAGTCATTTTCTTTAAAAAGCCCTATTTCAAGGGGTTCAAGCGAACACCCTTTCACTCGAACCAATTTGTTTATTATTTTTCCGTTGACTTTTTTGGGGTTCGATCGAACTAGTGGTTCACTCAAACCACAAGGTTTGATCGAAGGCTTTAGAGGGTTCATTCGAACCTACAAGTTCAAGTGAACCCCTTGACTTAGAGCA
Source organism: Sequoia sempervirens (assembly GCA_007258455.2). Lineage (NCBI taxonomy): Eukaryota > Viridiplantae > Streptophyta > Pinopsida > Cupressales > Cupressaceae > Sequoia > Sequoia sempervirens. Next base: position 341,758,187 of record VDFB02086081.1, read on the forward strand.
AGCACCCAAAATGCAATTTTCCTTCCTCCATCAAATTGTAAACCACTTATGTGGCTTCACCCATAGGTTGTGTCTTGTTGCCCAAAATAATCTGGTCAAAGCATCGATATTGAAAAATCGTCATCATTCGCTACTTCCAGGTGTTGTAGTTGCAATCGCTAAATTTCTAATTGTCCTCCAACATGATGTGAGATAAAGAAGCCATTTTTCTTGTACAAATTCCAACGAATAAGAGGAACAAAGCCCTACGAATGCAAAAAATTGTAAAAAAAGGAAGGCTCAAATCTTGAGATCACTCAAACACAAAGATATGAGAGCAGAATAGCCGACAGAAAACAAAACCGGGCAGGAGGAGCCACAAAATCACAATTTTTATCAGAAAAATCGTTAAAAAAATCCAAAAAATGGCAGGGTCACGATTTAGACAATAGCAAACCCATGATTTTCTAGAAAAATCAACAAAAAAATAAATGATAAGAAACCCTAGGCCAATTTTGCAGAAGTAGGTTTACAATTTTTGCAAAAATTGTCACACAACAAAAGCTTTCATAAATCACAGCTTGCATAAAATAGACCCAGAAAATCCTTGTCATGTGCTTGCAAGTAGAAGAAAATTGCGCCCAGAAAAACGTGCCTTGCCTTTATGCCTTAATGCTGAGAATATATATATATATATATGGATTGCAAATTCTTCCCTTGGATATTCCCATCCAAGCCCTCAAAAGCCCTTTATGCCTTAATGGTGAAGATGCCTCTTGCCCAATCCTTTTGGTCTTTGAAAAATCCTTGTTTTTAGAATTTAGTGAAGATAGTTTAGTTGTTTTCCTCTCTTTTATTAACCTTCAAGATCCAAATCGTCTAACATGTTTGTGTAATTTAAAAACCTTTTATAAAAATCATCTAGCATGCTTGTATCATTTAAAAACATTTTATCAAACAAGAATTAGCTTACAATTAATTTTGAGAGGAGGTGATGATTTTAATTGGTTAACTTTTTCTATTATGAATAGTGTCTTATAATTTAAAAGTTACTTTAAAACTTTAGTTTTATTTAGAATAAGATGAGAACTCCGATCTTAATTATTAAAATTCTTTCTAATATTTATTAATATTTATTAAAGTTATAAGTATCACCTAGATAAATTGAAATATTTCCATTATAACTTCTTGTTACCTTTTTTTAAAAGATATATATGAGATTAACAATTAAGCATATAAAAAAAACTTTTATAACTTTTAATTTAAATTTTCCTCTTCATTTCATTTCCATTTTCTTATTAACACTTGTAAAAAATTAAAAATCTCAAACTGACAATTTTGTCAACACAAAAGAAATGAGACCATCTGAAAAGCACCCTTAGAGCCTTTATGATCTACCACAGCAATATTTCAAAAGCTTTGCATTGTTCTTTGTGCATGAAAAATTAAATCATGTACAAAATGAAAATGGAACCCAGTAGTACTTAAATCAAAAAACAACTATTCCTTCTATCCATGTGACCCGACATTAATTTATGTCAAAATCATACAAACTAGATGATGATGGATCATGAAATTTGATCCAAAACATTGATGTTACAAAATTGTGTGCAAAATCCGGAAATCAATAATATTAGTTATTATGAACTGTGAAAACTTCATGCTTCTAACATCATAAAATTCAACGCAGTCGCAATGATCTTTGTGTGAGCAGTTTATGGCTCAGATTCCTTTGTAAAAAGCTAGAGTGTGTATGTCTACCTGCATTTTTTAATGGTTCATCCAAAAATGAGTCTACAGTATTCGATACAATTCAAATGAATGTAAACAGTAGTTTGACATCCAGAAGGACTCGTCTGTGTTTAAAATGTTTTTCATAACATATGGTGTGTTCAGGAAAGCTTGTTTATAAATGACGACATGAAGGGTTAATATTTTAAATCAAATGTATTCCCTTTAAATGCACTCATATTGGAAGCCTTACATGAACAACCAGGCACGTTCCTCTAGCTGTGCATGTTTCAAGCACTTCCTTTTCTCACTTGCTGGTTTGCTCAAGCTATGGTATACTTACCATCAATGAGGGAACCATACTTGGTCATGCCCTGGTTAATTTAAATGATCAGTTTCACCCATATTCATGTCAGCCTATTAAGTTTAAGAATGCAATTGCCAAGGAGTACCAGATTAAAAGCCACGTGCAATAGCTTCAGATGATATTTTTGAGAACTTGAAACGGGCAGTTCAAATATACAAAGCCATTATAACTTCAATGATAGGGAGGTGACGGCATACATTTTATTCTACCGATGGGCAATAATGATATGTGTTGAGCAAATAAAACAGAAGAAAATAAAAAGCAGAGTCCACAAAAATCCTTTCTGCCATCTTGCAGAAGAAAATGATTTTAAACCTCTATATTTTCAAACTGAAGCAAGATGGATAGAATTCAGGAGCACATCTGTAAAACTCAACTAAGGCAGCTTCTTTGCCTGCATGATTGCAACATAATATTACATCCCAGTTCATTAATCCTTCTGTACACCGATGAATTTAACTTGGGATTAGGACTGGTGGCAAATGATTGACGTGCAAGAAAGTTCATCATCGATCATCCACATATTAAGGGCTTTCAATTGTTCCTTTACATAATCTGTGTCTTTATTTTGAGGCCAAAAGAAAACCTTTGCTACTGGTTCGGAGGATGTTTTGGAGGAAGAATTACTTGTATAACTACCAATATGTGTCATTAAACTTGCATCAATTAACTTGATCCTAAAATTGAATCTTGCAATGGCAGATCTAACTTGAAAACCTAAAATATCTTCACCTTCAGGAAGATCATCAATGACAGAAGATGTAGCTTTTTCTGTCAGTTTTACTAATACATTACTCATTAACTGTATTGTTGCTTCTGAGCTCTTCAAGTACAATAGCTCTGTCCTCAGCTGTTGTTCTGTCTCCAAAAGAATTGCGTCATTCTTGAGGTAACTTTCAGTAGAGAAAATAGCCTCTGTAGGAATTATATTCGCTTTTGTTAACCAGATGCTATAATTAAGTAGGAGTGATTTCTTTATTATGTGTGCGTAAACCAGAGCCTCCCTGAACTCCGGCACTTTGGAAAATTTATGATCGACTAGACCTACTCTAGTCATATCATCTAGCAGTTGATCTGCATCTATGGTTGCATGTCCCCTCCTAGCCAAATCATCTAACAAATTTGTTTTTCCTACCAGAAGAATATAATTCTGGATGCCCAACTTTTTGAACTGACACAAAAGATTCCTTACAATAGCATCTGGTATTCTAAACAAACTAACAAAGGTTACCCTCTTCTGCTCATGAACAGATGATAGGACTGTTTCTAATTCATCAAGCCTTTTCACAAGTCTATGTATAAGCACTTTCTGAAAGCAGAAATCATACCAGTTGATAAGTTTCAAAGGTTTCATCCCCCATAGGTTAATGTCCAGTATATCACTTGAATTAATTAACTGGGAATCAGGCCCAACCTTCTTACCATAGTTTACACCAGCATTCCTGTAAGAAACACTCAATGCTCTTTCAAGTAATAAGTTAGTGTACAGATTGTAGTAGCCACGAGAATGAATGAATTTAATAAACCAGGGTGTCCAGATCTTTTCCCCCATTCTCTTGTACCAACCATTTGTGAGCATACCTTGTAAAATAGGTTTAATCCCTTTGCTTTTATGCATATCATACCAAAGACGAAACTCTTTCCAAGGTTTTGGGAAAAGAAGCTGACCCCATGTGCCAACCATCTGATACAAAAAGAGCCGAGTATGATCATCCACTTTTAATTTGTTTCCATGTTTACCTGCATGAAAAAAACAAAAAAATGTCAAAAATTTATTAGTTTAGTTATGGCAAGCAATTAAAATATTTATTTTGGCAACAAAAGAATAACAAGAAAGTAGGGGATAAAAAATCACCTTCCGGACATAGGTGTTGAAGACAAGATGCCAAATGGTAGAACTGATGAAATGATGATTTAAAAGGTAGTCCCTACAGTGGCTGAATGGGATGTGAAAAGGTTTCCTATGTCTCATGCACACTGTGTTATCCAAGTCTTAATGCAGGTTAAGGTGATGCTCAGATGCTAATTGACAAATCAGCCACACACCATAGAGAACATAAATAGATACAATCACACGTTATGGGAGCCGTGTATATTGTATACCATTGTCAACTGTAGAATAAGCAATGTAGAAGACTGATTTCATGATCAACCACCCTGATTAGCATTCAATTCTCACTAGCAAAAAAGTAAATATTCCTATAATCTAATTTTTGCCAAGCATATGAACTCGCAATGAAACACAGCATAAATAACTATTGCATCTTTCATCAGAAGTATTCCTTTTGACATTATCTTTCAAGACAGCCTTCATCAAATAGGTTGACTTGGTCTTACTAGGTTGGTCGAAATTTACACACAACTAGACTCTTGTTGGTTCAAATGATCTTGGCTACCATTTACACACAACTAGACTCCTGCTGGTTCAAATGATCTTCCAACATCTAAATGTTAACTCACCTTTTGTTCTCCTTAATGAATAGATTCCGATGCAATTGACTTCCTGTTTTGGCATGGTTAACTTCTTCCTTGTCAAACTTCAACCCACCTTCTAACATGACTACCTGAGCAACACTCTTTTTTACTTCTCAGACCTCATTCCTGAGTTGTTTTTCCTTCTCATTGCTCACCTGTCCGCTTCTCTATTATTATATTAAGTTATCTTCTATCGTTATCACATTCTATTAAATTATTGCAATAAGAGAATTCAAACCCTAGTTTTGGCTGCTAATCATTTCCATGTGAAAAAACCTTCTAATGAGAAATTGTTTCATTCAAAACTGCCAAAATCAAAACTAAGCATTATCTGTGACTGATTGAGGACTTCTATATCATTTTATCTCAAACCTAGTGTCACCAGCTTGATTGTTACTCTGAATGTGGGCACTCGAGGGGCATGGATCTAAATCACTTGTTTTGGGCATTAGAGCAATTTATCTTTTCCACGCTAGTCCATCTAGCTGGTAATGATTGAAGACAGGATGCAGGAACAAAATCCTAGAAATCAAGACCAAGGAATTAACCACTTTCACGAGCAATAGGAAATTACTGGAGTATAATGTACGCCCATGCTCAAACTCGATGTGAAGACCATTTAAGAACTAGAAGATCTTGTATCTATCCAATCACAAAAACGTTGAAAAACTAAGATGAGGATGACAGCAACTCCAACTCCTACAAGATTTTTGCTCTATTAAGAAATTCTATTTGCTAAAACATGGATCCATGTCATTTATCTCAAAAGCCAAAAGACCAAATCTCAGTACCAATATCCCAGCACCAACAATACATTGCAATCAAAAGTGTGTACAAGTTTGAAGTGAAGAGTGGAAATAAAATGCTAGGTTCTTTTTCTCTGAACATAGATATAGAGACTAGTGGATGAAAATAATTCCTCAAGACATTTCCAAGAAAGGAATTATTTAAGAATTGACACAATTGAAAAAGAAATTACTTAGGTTGTCAATCCATCAAAAAAGGACTCCAAATGCAAAATGGAGATTAAAGCAGCATAGGAAGATCTACATAGTAGCAATAATAACAAACAGAATAATGAAAAAGACAAGAATTCACAACCAAGGTTGCCATACCAATGGTATAATAATTTGAAGAAACTAAATTTTAGGATTTACCACTAACAAATATAAGAACTATGTAAACCTACAGAATATCTTCATTTCGACTTCACTTATTAATCTTCTATCAAATGTTCCATTAGCAACTGATTACAAGAATTGATAAATGAGCCTTTCAAGCAACAAACCCTCCTCTATGTCTAAGACATGAAAACAAAAATGGTCTGCATCACCATGACACAGATGTGCCCACCCAAATTCAAAATGGACGCACATTATAAATTTATACATATCTGTACCTGGTGCACCCACCCCAGACATGTATAATTATAACTTAATTTCAATTGTATAATGTTCTGTTGTACAATTCCTGTGTATGCATGCATGTGTGAATGTGTGTGCACAAATGGGTTTTTCCCCATGTGTGTGTGTGTGCATATGTTATTTATACAAACTCACCTTGTACCCCGCACACCAAAGATTTGGGGGTTCTGACCCATACCTTGTGCATCCTCTAAACCTTCCACTCAATTAACTTTGGGCTGCATGCATTGGTAGATGAGAATATGATCATCTTCTAAGCCCTGAATCTGTATAAACAACTCTAATTTAACATAGTAAGAATATTAAGCTTTCTGACCAATGTAATCAAAGACAGCCTGGAATAAGTGATTATATCATCCCATTTGTGAAGGAAATGCTTGCCATAAACAATGCATTTTAAGGATGAGAGGTCTATTACAAAATTAGACAAAAATATTAGTTATTGAGAGGAACAGTCTATAGAAATGTCATTACGCCTCTCCCTTATTGTCATTCTCATGCATTGCTTCAATGAATAGGCATCTAGTTCTAAACAATCATCATTGCTGAGAATTAGTTTCAACAGCAGCCAGTTTCTTTTGGTAGAATTTTCTTTTTTGTTTCCTCCCACTATTGCTGGATGAGACCACTTCCAAAGCTTCATTGGTAGTTACATATAAACAAGATATTGTTATCAACTAAAGCTTAAGTGCAACAAACCATGTTCCCCAGAAAACTCCTAATCAATTATTAGCAACTCATACACTACAATTCCTTCTCAAGATTGTATCACCAGCAACTTCTCTTCCTTTCGAGATTAGTTCAACCATGGATAAATAATAGCATAAAATTTTCTTCTTTGAGCAACAATATTTGACCTCATATATGACAACTCATTGAATCACACCCCAAGACTTGTTTATGTTTCCTGATGATTTTTTTCACTTCTCTTGCTTTATGCTTCTTAATGATGGATCATGGAATTTGATCCGCAACAACAAGGAACACAATTTACAATGCCAAATCCAGATTTAATTCATGCTAATAAATTTTCTATCATCCAATTGGGCCTACCAACTTGTTTAACTATGTAGAGGACATATAAATGGTCATTACCAAAATGAAAACATTATTTAACATGAGGGATCACATCTAAATTACTCTATAAAACTTCATTAGCTAAGTAGCAAGTATCTATTCACTTTTCCCCCACTATTTAAAACTTTGCCTTAACGTTTTATGATAACTTCATGAATTTTCCATGGTTTCAAGGAAATGGCATTCTCAAGTAGCCTCCAATGCCATTCGTATGCTGGCTTTGCCCTCACCTTGTAAACATATCTCATTAATCTACATATTGAATAGAATCTGAAAATAATGCTTGTTAAGGATTTATTACTCAAAATAAAAGTTAATAGCAAGAAAGAACAGAGACTGGACAAATGTCATTCAATTATAGAGCATTTAAATAAACCAAGGAGAAGGGGAAATGATGAACAAAAGAAAACAAATTCCTTATTGAAAAATGCAGTCAGAAATGAAAAACACTAAATGTCAAAGAAAGTCTGCACCTTTAATTAACAACAGAAAGTTAGACATGTGAATGCAAATATGGAATTTTCTCAGTTGCAAAAGCATTGGAAAGTTAGTATTGTTAAATTGTAATTCTTTTAGGGTCAGGGGGCCTAGCTCCATTGGCTAAAGCATCCTGTTGCAGGCAAGAGGTCATGAGGTCTAGTCTCCCCCATCCTCGTGGTACCGGAGGGCATGTTGCGCCAACGTCACCGGTCACGTGGAAAAAGTTTACCAGGCGCACTGCAGTTTATAGGGGGGCTACCTGATTGCTGCAGTCTAAAAAAAAATTGTAATTCTTTTTAAGAGTTTTACAACTTGAAAAAATTAGATTCATATATGCTCTTCATGGTTGAAAACTGAAAAGGAATTCCCCAGAACTTTCAAGATGGTTCACTCAATCAAATATTTCAAGAAAGTAGCGGACCTTTCTCACACCTCAGCACAAACCTTGATTATTTGCAAGTATTGTTTGCAGCAGTTGTACATCCATATTTCAATAGAATGATCTCATCTGTTTACAGACCTGGCATTCATGTTCAGAAATTTTCAATAAATCCTTCACTTGTGTTTCTTGTGGCCAGGACAGGCCCACATTTCATTAAGACTCAGGCCCCCTAAATTTGTATGCTTGATTTGTTTTGTGTTTGGCTTTCCTAGCTTTAGTCTGCATTTTGGTGAGCCTCCATGTTCCAGATGAGGGAGATTTAAGAATTCCATATTTTCAAGCTCCTTGATACCCGGGTGTTAAATCTAGTTATTGTGTTTTTCTTGGACTCTCCCTGTTTTCATTATTTACATTAAGTTTTCTCAAGGTTTGATTTCTCAAAATCTCTATGCATGTTTTCAATCTGACTTTCCTCAGTTTCTTTCTGGTTTATTTCTTTTTTATGAATTAATATTCATCTTAAAAAGAAAAACAGAAAGCAAACTCAAACAAGTGCCCAAAAAATTTTTAGAAGGCCAAAATTAGGAAATATACAAAATAGATAAAATACTTAGTAAAATAAAAGTAGATAAAAAAGCATATAGCTGAACTAATGAAATTGGTTTCATGAACTCAAAAGTGTTCTATTAAGGGAAGTCACTAGTAAATATATGTAGGAGAAGGCATTGTAGAAAACTCATGCGATGAAAAGGATTGCAGGGATGCTAGAAGTACAAAACAAGAAATGTGATAACAAAACAAAAATTAATGTCTAGATGGTCAAGCCAGTATGCAACAATATCCTTGTGAATGAAGCAGGTGTTTTCCAACGATCATGATTCAGATATTCGTTCTTCTATCTCAAATAGTTTCTCATTTATAGATAGCACTGACATACCAAATAGGTACAGAAAAGGAAATCCACGTGAGATGAAGATTTGCAGGGCTGTGGGATTGCATGGTCAGGTTATTGTGCAGGAAAATACAAAATCTGTGGGGGGGCAGTAAATCAAAGTTGTAGAGAGCAATGTAAATAAATCTGCAAAAAAAACGACACGTGGGTGAGGGTAAAAGGATGCGTGTGCATATAAAATGTCACACATAGTAGAAATTATTTATGATTAATGTTTTCCCATGTTAACGGGTTCTTCAAAAGGAAAGCCAAGGTCATATCAACCATCACTTGGGATGCATCAAGTTCCAAAATCACCCAAATTGTTACCCCTATAATGAACAAAGACAATAGGGAACTCGAATTAGGGGATTATCAAATATCCACCATCAACTTGGATCACTTGATTAGGGAACAAGAGATCACGTAATTGCAATCCACTGTAAATGCAGCTACACCAAGAATCCAAGATTGCAAAAGATAAAAGAAGAAAACTAAAACTAAAAAGACAAGTTGAAGAACTACAAGAATACACCACGCAACTGACAAGCCCTTTGCGAGCTGAGGATTGAACTTCTACTTCCCCTGTACTAATATCTCAAGAGGAAGCTTCTTCCTTGGATAAAATGAAGAATATATCCATGTCATGGAAAAATGGATTAATAAGTTAGTACAAGAAGGAGAAGAGGAACTTAAAATTGCAATGACTACTAGGATTCAATTTAGGTAATGCATGAAAAAATCCAAAAGATAATTGAGGGGTGTGATAGCAAGCAAGAGAAAAATGAAATTGAACTTCCCAGACTGCTGGCAATTAAGAAAATTGATGATAAAATCGTTCTAAAAGAAAATATACTGGATCATCAAACAATTCCACAAATCAGAAGGTGGATAGAATTCCTAAAATGGCAAGAAAAACTAATTTGGGAATGCAGGGATGAGATGGTGAATCTAATGCTCGAGTTAAAAGATCTCAAATTTAAGGAGATTGCAATCATCAAAAAGTTGACAGAGCTGTCATTGTTGGCTGTGTGTGAAGCCAAGTCTGACATTTGTCAGGAATATTATAATTTGTAATTGCTGCCTATATTTGGCATATTGCAGTCTGCCCCTGTTGTGCATGTCTATGCATGACTTACATTAAGAATCTTCCTGGAAGAAGATGTAATTAGCTTCATGCTATACAATGGCTGAGAATGCTGTATGTAAAATACACAGAGATGAATATAGAGTGCAATCCCCTGCACAATGTGGATGTAACCATTCTGGTGAACCACATTAAAAATCTGTCTTTCTTTGTGTTTGTTTAAATTCCTTTTGCTGCAATTTCTTCCATTGTTTTCTGCTGTTTTAAAATTCAACAATTGGTATCAGAGCTTGGTGAAAAAGCTCATTGCAGACTTGGTTCATTGAGAAATCGATAAAGAATTTCTAGAGTCATGGATGATCCAGAAAAATGGAAGATAGAGAGATTTGCAGGTTAGAACTTCGGACTATGGAAAGTTCAAATGGAGTCATTATTGATCAAGCAAGACCTCGCACCTGCTTTGCTCAGAAAAACGAAAGGAAAGGGTTCTATGTCAGATGAAGATTGGGAAAAGGTGGATCAGAAAGCTCGTGCAACTATTTTCTTATCACTGTCCAACAATGTGCTCTTTAATGTCTCAGCTGAGAAGACTACGAAGGAGCTATGGGACAAATTATCTTCACTATATGAGATTGCATCAGCTTCAAATAAGGTATTTATTATGAAGAAATTGTATAACTTGAAAATGCGAGAAGGGGGTACTATGTCAAATCATTTAAATGAGTTCAATACATTAGTCACTCAGTTAATTTCTGTGGGTATTAACCTGGATGATGAGATTAAGGCTATTTTATTATTATGTTCCTTACCGAATAGTTGGGAAGGTGTAGTAATGGCAGTAAGCACTTCAGTGGCTACCAAAGCAAGTTAAAGTTTGATGATGTTGCAGACACTCTTCTCAGCGAAGATATGAGAAGAAAACATCAAGAGCCTTCTTTCGGCGATGCCCTAACCGCTGTAAGCACCGACAATAGAGGGAGAAGTCAAGAACGAGGAAGAAATAGAGATCATAGAAGGTCAAAATCAATGAAACGATTGAAGTCTAGAGGACGACCTGGTGCTTGTTGGTTCTGTGGAAAACCAGGACATGCAAAGAAAAATTGTTGGAACTACAAAAAGGCTCAAGAAAAGGTGAGTCACAGTGAAGTTAATGTTGTTGATGATGGTGTTCTGATTCTCTCAGCAGGTGATACAACTGCAACTTCGTGGGTACTTGACTCTGGCGCTTCATTTCATGCTACTTCGTGTCGGAGTGCTTTTATCAATTATCAGGAAGCTATGTTTGGTAAAGTTTTTCTTGGAGATAACAAGGAATGTGATATTGTAGGCAAGGGAGATGTGTTATTGTCCTTGAGGAATGGTAATAAATGGTTATTGAAGGACGTGAGGCATGTTCCTACCCTCCAAAGAAATTTGATTTCTGTAGGTCAGTTGTATGCTCAAGGGTTCAATGTTAATTTCGGTTTAGATTTTTGGAAAGTAACAAAATGTGTGTTGGTGCTTGCTAAGGGAAAGAAATTGGGAAGCTTGTCTGTTTTAGAATGCAACGATGCGGTGGGAGCAGCTTTGACAGTTGTAGATAACGGTTCTGAAATCTAGCACAAAAGGCTCGGGCATATGAGTAAGAAAGGATTAGAAGTTATGCTGCAATGAGGACAACTTCCAAGCCTAAAATCCATTGCTTTGGATTTGTGTGAACATTGCCTTTATGGCAAATAGAGCCGGAGTAGTTTTTTGAAGACGGGCAATGAAACTAAAACCACTCCATTGGAACTTGTGCATTCTGATGTCTTTGGTCCTACAGAGGTAACATCATTTAGAGGTGCAAATTATTTTTTGACTTTTCTTGATGACTGCACACGCAAAACTTGGATTTATATGTTGAATAAGAAATCGAAAGTTTTTTCAAAATTTAAAGCTCTCAAAGCTCTTGTTGAAAATCAAGTTGGAACTAAGATTAAATGTCTCAAAACTGACAATGGGGGCGAGTTCTGCTCTTCGGAGTTTGACATGTTTTGTGCAAACAATGGAATTCGAAGAATCAAAGCGGTACCATTCACACCACAGGAGAATGGTGCAGCCGAGAGGCTGAATCGAACTATTTTAGAGAGAGCTCGGTGCATGCTCTCCAATGCTGGTTTAGGAAAAGAGTTTTGGGCAGAGGCATGTAACACTATAGTTTATTTGATCAATCGAGCTCCCTCCTCTCGATTGGACTTTGATATTTCGGAGGAGAGGTGGACTAGAAAAAGGATTTCATATCACCATTTGCGGGTGTTTGGCTATGAAGCATTCGTGCATATTCCAAAGGAGCAGAGGACGAAGCTTGATTTCAAATCAAAGAGGTGTATTTTTCTCGGATATGGAGAGGATCAGTTTGGTTTATGGCTGTGGGATCCCATTGCAAAGAAAATTGTTCGCAGCTGTGATGTTGTATTTAATGAGCACAATTTCCCAGGTTTGCAAAAACAAAGTTCCTCTCCACCTGAATTTTTTAATGTTGATTTGTTTAAAAATAACAAACCAACTAGGACAACTTCTGTTTCATTCTCCCAGCCTCTCGTAATTTCTTCACAGTTAGCTACTTTAAGCTCTCTTCCCTCAACCATTGGCTCACAAGTTCAATTGCCGCCTTTATTTCAGTCTACACAGCTTCCTTTGGGGGAATCACCTCCCTCTTTAATTCCTGCGCACCCTCTTCAAAGTCAAACGCAGCCAGCAAAAAAGTCATCGCTGCCTCTAGAGAATCCTACACAGCCTCTTGTGAATGAGGCGCTGCCTTCCCTAAACCAGTCGCAGCCCCTTTTGGGAGGTCCCACGTGTCATGTTGGGCAAGAAAATCCAACGCAACCCCTCCATATTGGTTCACTGCCTCCCAATCTTTTGTTGCAGCCTCCCCAAATGCCCACGCAACCTCCAGTTGGTCATTCGTAGCCTTTATTGGATGTTGCACAACCTCCTTTCACTAGAACACTGCCTTCAACAATCAATTTGCAGCCCTTTGACTATAATATGGGCCCTTCACTTGATGCACAGCCAGCCATTGATTGCCCTTTGCAGCAACAAGGGAATACAATTCCTGTTAATTTAGAGCATAATATAGAAAATGCACAACAGGGGCTGGGTATTGAAGAACACGCAAAACAACATGGTAATTTGCAACAAAAAATGGGTCCACAACTCAGGAGATCTACCCGGGAGAGAAAAAAACTAGAAAAATATAATGATTATGAGTTATTGTTCTCTGACAACTATGAATTACTGCTTTGTGGTGAAGCAAAGCCTGCAACATTTAAACAGGCTTGTAAATCTACAGATTCTATGAAGTGGATGGAAGTAATGACAAAAGAGATGGAGTCTTTGAGAGTAAATAATACTTGGGATTTGGTTCCTCTTCCACCAAATCGAAAGTCTTTGAAAAACAAATGGGTTTACCGCGTAAAAGAGGAAGATGGAGGACGTCAAAGATACAGGGCCAGATTAGTGGTGAAAGGTTTTGCTCAGCAACAAGGTATTGATTTTAATAAAAAAATTTCACCAATTGTAAAAATGCAAACAATTCGTCTTGTTCTAGGCATGGCAGCTGCTTGGGATCTCGAGCTTGAGCAACTTGATGTCAAAGCAGCATTTCTTCATGGTGATATTGAGGAGGAACTGTACATGGAGCAGCCTGAAGGTTTTGTAAAAAAAGGTCAAGAGCATTTGTGTTGCAGATTGAAACAGAGTTTTTATGGGCTTAAGCAAGCCCCAAGGCAGTGGTACTTGAAATTTGATAGCTTCATGACTCAACAACAGTTTGTTCGCTGTGAATCAGATCCGTGTGTTTACTATAAGAGGCTTCCTACTGCTGAGTTTGTTATTCTTTTACTCTATGTTGATAATATGTTGGTTGCTGGCACTAGTATGCGGATTGTGAATGAATTGAAGCATCTTTTAGCTCTTCATTTTGCCATGAAAGATTTAGGGGCAGCAAAGAAGATTCTTGGCATGAATATAATCAAAGATCGAAATAAAAGAGTACTTAAATTATCTCAAGAGAAATACATTTATAAAATTTTGGATAAGTTTAACATGTCAAATGCTAAGCCTGTCAGCACACCCTTGGCTGATCACTTCTATCTATCATCAACCATGTGTCCAAAAACTCCAGAGGAGCAAGAATCTATGAAAAACATTTCATATTCTTCTGCAGTTGGCAGCCTCATGTACGCTATGATTTGCACTAGACCAGATATTGCTCATGTAGTGGGAGTTGTGAGCAGATTTATGAGTAATCCGGGTAAGACACATTGGCATGTTGTTCAGTGGATTCTTCGTTATTTAAAAGGGACTGCTGATTATGTTTTATGTTTTGGAGGAAAGCATACACAACTTCATGGTTATACTGATTCGAACATGGCTGGAGATTTGGATAAGAGGCGGTCTACTACTAATTATGTTTTTACTTTTGCTGGAGCAGTAATCAGCTAGGTATCTCACTTGCAACAAACGGTTTCTCTCTCTTCAATAGAGGCTGAATACATGGCTCTAACTGAAGGAGCCAAGGAAATCATCTGGTTACAATGGCTGTTGGGTGAACTATGGTGTAAGCAATCTGGTTTTCCTTTGTTTTGTGACAGTAATAGTGCCATTCATTTGGCCAAAAATTCTGCATTTCATAGTCGCACCAAACATATAGAGCTGAGGTATCACTATATTCGCCATGTTCTTGATGAAGGCAAGTTGCAGCTACATAAAATTGACATGAAATTGAATCCGGCAGATGCTCTAACAAAGGTTGTAACTCGAGAGAAGTTTGAATTCTGTAGAGCTTCTCTCGGCATTTTGAAGAAGTGATCTTAGCCTATTGTGGGGGATATCTCTGAGCATTCTTGTTTTCTGGTATGACTTGTCTTCAAGTGGGAGATTGTTGGCTGTGTGTGAAGCCAAGTCTGACATTTGTCAGGAATATTATAATTTGTAATTGCTGCCTATATTTGGCATATTGTTGTTTGCCCCTATTGTGCATGTCTATGCATGACTTACATTAAGAATCTTCCTCAAAAAAGATGTAATTAGCTTCATGCTATACAATGGCTGAGAATGCTGTATGTAAAATACACAGAGATGAATATAGAGTGCAATCCCTTGCACAATGTGGATGTAGCCATTCTAGTGAACCACGTTAAAAATCTATCTTTCTTTGTGTTTTGTTTAATTTCCTTTTGTTGTAATTTCTTCCATTGTTTTCTGCTATTTTAAAATTCAATAGTCATATCCCCCCAAAAATTGAAATAAGATAATAACTATCTGTAGACATCCAAATTTGGACACTTAATTTATCCAAATTTATCACTTTTCATCTAAACATCCTCTTATCCGAGTTAATTAAGTAATATTACTATTATTTAATTAATATCTTTAATCCTGCCAAATCCCTAAGGTATTTAATTAATATTTAATTAAATACCTTACCCTCATTAATCCTCTTTGCATCACATAAATTAAATAAATATTACATTTATTTAATTCCTCACATGTCATTTTCATCTAATCTTAATCCATCTCCTAATTTCTTCATTAAGGATGTGCACATGCCTAATCCTTGATTAGGATGTGTCACATCCTCCAACTTTTGCAAGTTGACTTTTAATCCTAATTAGCCCCTAATTATCCTCTAATTATTTAAGCCTAATCATTCTCCAAGAAATTTTTAATTCCTTTTTATTCTTCCTAGATTCCCCTCTTTTATATGTGAATTTTTAATTCACATTCCATCCTTCCAAGGCTTCTAGAACCTTGGACTTATCACAATCTTCACATGTGACCAACCTTGGACTTGTCACAATCTCCACATGTGACCAAGCCCCCCCTTTTTGGAGCCCACCTTTTACCCTGTAGATCATCCTAGGAATTCACATTTATCCTTCCAACCACCTTTCCTTTTCCCATGTAGATTTTTGAGGAATTCCAAAATTCCTCAAATGTCCCTTTCACTCCCACTTGGGAACAAGAAATCCCTTTTTGTGGAAATCCTCTCATCCCTCAAGGTGCATGTCCTTTTCCACCTCATGTACCTTTTTGACAACTCATTTCCATCTCATCCACCCTTGGCCACTTCACCCTCCACATGTCAAGATGTGAGGGCTTGTGGGTTCTCAACCCACCATAGCCCTTCATCTTGGCCTTGTTGGAGCAATCTTGACCATTGGATTCTCTAGAGAATTCAAATTCTTCTATAAATACCCCCTCCTCAAGGGAATTCTGGGAGAACACTTTTGATTTTCATAACCTTATGATGCCAATTTTCCTTCTCAACACTTAGTCAATTTGCAACTACATGCTGCCATTTTGTGCACTCATCCAATTTTCAATCACATCCACTTGCATTTGCATCCAAACACATAGCAAAGATCTTCAATAGAGCCATCAAGGAGCACACATCCTATCTTAAGCAAGGGCCAATCAAAGGAGTATCAACTACAAAGGAAGATAAAACTATTTGTCTTACATTATCTACTTTCTTTAGTGTTTTGTCACTCTCTTTTGGCTAATCTTGAGGTGTCCTTGGTATTTTGTTTTTCATGTTTTTAGTTGTTTTGCTCATTTAGAGAAGTGCAAATATTAGGGTATACATTTTTGGCACGCCCGGTGGGACCCACAAACGGGTTCCCGTATTTTACGTTTGTTGTTGTTTAAGTTTTTTCAGGAACACGTCGCAGAAGGGCGGCTACGCCCCATTTTCCGTAGAAGGGCGGCTACGCCCCCTTTTTGCGCAGAAGGGCGGCTATGCCCCATTTTTCACAGAAGGGCGGCTACGCCCCATTTTTGCGCAGAAGGGCGGCTACGCCCCACTTTTCACAGAAGGGCGGCTACGCCCCACTTTTTCACAGAAGGGTGGCTATGCCCCATTTTTCACAGAAGGACGGCTACGCCCCATTTTTGCGCAAAAGGGCGGCTACGCCCCATTTTTCACAGAAGGGCAGCTACGCCCCATTTTTGCGCAGAAGGGCGGCTACGCCCCACTTTTCACAGAAGGGCGGCTACGCCCCACTTTTTCACAGAAGGGCGGCTATGCCCCATTTTTCACAGAAGGACGGCTACGCCCCATTTTTGCGCAAAAGGGCGACTACGCCCCATTTTTCACAAAAGGGTGACTACACCCCTATTTTGCTGCAGAAGGGCGGCTACGCCCCTATTTTTCTGCAGAAGTGCGTCTGCGCCCCTGTTTTGCTGCAGAAGGGCGACTGCGCCCCCTGGAAGGTAAAAAATCATGTTTTGATTTCAGATTTAATTGTTATTTTTCTCATTAACGTTGTTCTTGCAAGGATACATGTGTTTTTGTGCTAACCTTTTGCAGCATATTCTTGTGAAGTTGATGGAGAAAGCGGGATAAAATATCTAATATTTGCTTGCAGGGCTATCCATTTGCTCAATCTTCTTTAAAATTATCCTTGTTGTTTGCATTAATCTAAGAACATAGCTTAATTAGGGGGAATAATATTCGTTGCTTGCTGTTTTTGTCTTTTTGTGTTACCCTAAGGGAGTATTAGCTTGTTTCTGCTTTCCCCTTGCACTTCGTGTGAGCCTGGGGAGTAGTTGGAAGCGGTTAGTGCTTTCTTCATAATGGGCCCTGCTTGGGGATTTCATCACCCCAAGGGACGATTCCAACCACGCGTACCGGCGGGGTGTACAAAGGGGGGGAGCGAAAGTTGTACCCCAATCCAGTCACGTCGTAATTGGCAGAGCGTCGAAGCTAGGGTGATACCTAGATAGACGTGAAGAGTTGGTCCGAGCCCTTCAGTATCTCGCTGGGGTTCCCGACTCACGCTTGTGATGGGCTGGTGTTCACGGTTGTGCGTCACGTACCGAGAGTATATCGAGGACTCCCTAGATACCTTGTGCATCCTAGATTAAGACCACTTTTTCCATACCCTCAACACTAATCATAGGGTTGTATTTGCTTGAGAGTGTTTTCTTGTGAGAAACTAGTGAATTCCTAACAATTTGGCCTTATCATTATCATTTTAAAGTCCTTGCCATAGCCATTTGCATCAAACCAAGCCTCTATTTTGCTGCAGAAGTGCGGCTACTCCCCTGTTTTGTTGCAGAAGGGCGGCTACGCCCCTATTTTGCTGCAGAAGTGCGGCTACGCCCCTGTTTTGCTGCAGAAGTGCAGCTACCCCCCTGTTTTGCTGTAGAAGTGCAATTACGCCCTCCTGAACACCTGAAATCCCCCCATTTGGATTCACTCGGCCTTTAAACCTTCATTTCACCATTCCCAACCATTACCTCATCATCCCAAACCTTCGTTTTGTCACTTTAAACCTTCAAAAACCTCCATTTATCCCTTTTAAACCTCCATCTCATTATTTCAAACTTTCGTTCAACCATTCTAAATCTCCATACATTCTCCACAATTATCCTCAACCCCCTATTCATTCTAATTTCTTCCTAATCCACCAATCATTTATTACCATTTGCATCTCCAAACACCACCCATAACCAAACCGTCCTAACCTTGTATTACTAAGTGGTTACTCGAATTGACTATAGCACTTGAAATTGATTATTAGTCTTTAACTTCAAACCCAATCAATTCGCCTCCATCTTGAGGTGAATTCGGTGTTGCAATTTATCATCCTCGGCCCAATCAATCCATTCCTAACTTAAGGTGGATTCGGTGCCGTAATCATCCTATTAATCAATCAAAGCTCTAGGGTTACTAAGGGTAATCTCACGTGATCAGGCTTAAGGTCTTTCCCTCATACCTTTCACAATCAAACCCAAATCAAATCCAATCAAATCCAATCCAATCAAATCAAATCCAACCTAATCAAATCAAATCCAAATCCAATCAAATCAAATCCAAATCAAATCCAATCAAATCCAATCCAATCAAATCAAATCCAACCTGATCCAATCAAATCCAAATCCAATCAAATCAAATCTAAATCCAATCCAATATAATCCAATCCAATCAAATCCAATCCAAATCAAATCAAATCCAATCCAATCTAATCCAACTGTGCCAAATCTAATCAACCTTATCCAATCCAATCCAATCACATCACCTTCGACCCAATCAATCTACTTCCATCTCGAAGTAGATTTGGTGTCGCAATCATCTTTTGATAATCAAATCTTATCGTCATAATCAATCCCATCACATCATCCAATCATCATAATCTGAGCTTTAGTCCAATCTTGATCTGAGCTTGACCAAAATCCCAATTTGAGCTTTCATCCATCTCCATCCAAAATCTTTGATCCATTCTATTTATCCTTTCATAATCATGAATCCTCATCCTCCATCAATAGTAGTCAAGGGAAACCTTAATTACGTGGACGACGATAACGAAAGTCTTGTCGATCAAGAAGAATATGACATAAATCCCCTTGATGCTATCGTCACTAGTAAGCTTTCTCCACCCACTTTCCACAATCCAATCACCCCTTCCAGTTATCCCGCTATGTCTTCATCCATGCCTAGTCATGCTCCTTATGCCACCCTTGACAATGGATATCCAGTATCTTCTTCATCCCCATATTTGTCATGTCCTTCATCTACATCATCCCCTTACACAACATCTACATCCTCTTATCCTCATCTTCCATCCCAATACTCCTATTACAATTCCCCATCCATGTCCCCCTATCCTAATCCTCTTTTCCAATCTTCCCATACTAATCCTACATCCACACCCTTTTACCTTAATCCTACATCCATGTCTCCTCATCATAATCCATCATCCCAATACCTTTATTATAATCCATCCCCCACATCCTCTTGTCCCACTACACCACCTATATCCTCTTGTCCTAATCCACAATCCATGTCCCCCTATCTTAATTCACCACTTCGATATTCTTACCTTAACCCTCCATCCAATCCTAGTCCTTCATCTACTCCTAGTCCTCCATCCAATCCCATTCATCCATCTACTCCTAGTCCTCCATCCACTCCTAATCCCCCATCTACTCATAGTCCTACATTCAATCCCATTCCTCCATCTATCCCCAGTCCACCAATCCATAATCCCTCATCCATTTCTACCACCCTAGTCAAGCCAACCATATGCAAGTCTCTCGTTTCAGAAGTTCTCCAAGGACTAATTACAAAGAAGCCACCCCCAACTCCACATCTTGAAGTCATGGAACCATGCCATCCCAATCTATCATCCACAGTAACTAGGGATGAGAGCCTTCCCCATACCACACCTATCATTGTTGTTACCACCCCTAGCACTGATCAAACCATTGAAACCATTGAACCCACTAAATCCACTGAACCCCAATCTCCTACTATGAAAACCACCGAATCCATCGAAGACACCCAACTCCAATCCACTCCCCCTACTCCGAGAGCCGTCGAACCTATTGATGACACCCAAATCCAATTCACTTCTTCCACTCCTAAGATCCATTCCAAAGAATATCTTGAATCCTCCATCCTTCCATCTTCCCCACTTAAAGAGTCCCAACAAGACCCCGCTATCATGCCATCCACACAAGATGAGTCATGCCAAGAGTCTAATCCAAAGCATGCCAACATATCCCCTTCTCTAGATCAAGATCCTACCATCCTATCTAGTTCACCTCAAAATTGCAGTCCTCCATCCATTCCATCCCATGATCCCCTTGTCTCCACCGCTCCATCTTCATCTCCATCGCATGATCCTGCTACCATAAATCCAGATCCTATCATATCCTCTAATCCCTCTCCTGGTATCACCTATCCACATGCTGCTATCCCACCATCTCCCTCTCATGATCCCTCATCATCGCCTAAAACTACTATACTTACACCGCTTGCATATCCCCTTGGTACTCTCACATTCTTCCATGGTGGCCTCCTTGCAGAAGAAAAGTATAGTGTATTTACCGCCCATCATCCTCCACCTAATAATGGATTCGCATCATGTTTTCTGAATAACACAAATCCTATCATGGATCGCATGTTCAAGAAAATGAACTATCAAGGAAAAGGTCTAGGCCTTCATGAGCAAGGTATTTTAGAGCCCATCCAAGTCAAAGAACAAGTCTGCATGCAAGGTCTTGGACCTATTTCCCAAGCCTCACAATCTAAAGATGTTGGTACAACCTCTAGACGTCCTCAACGAGCCTCTTCCAAAATAAATATAGGCTCTTTCCATCACTCCACTAGATCATATGTTGCCATCCCCCCTCCTCTATCATATCACCTCAAAACCACCATCCATATTCCTCCTTCATCTGCTCCCTCCATCTTGGGTCCTTACATCCCTCCATCCACCATATCCCATCCTTCCTCTATTCCATCCATCTTGGGTCCATATATCCCAAGATCACCTCCTCCATCTCATCCTTTCAACCATTCATCACATATACGTTTCATCCATCATAAACATCCCTCTCACATGTCCCCGAATCAGGATCAACAAAGGCACATACCCACACATCCTCCGTCTACACATAATCCCCATACTCCTACCTCCATCACTCCACATCATCCATTTCCTCACACCCATCCCATTGCTACTAAAAGCACTTTGGTTGTTAAAGAAAAAATGCATAAATCCAAATATCCACATGAATCAAAAGCTTCCCATGTCCCTTCTAAAAGACATGTTAAAGCAAAGAAAAATAAAATCCCAAATCCAAATCAAATCTATAGGCCGCCAAGGCCCACCAAAGCAAAGATCAAAACCATGTGGATCCCAAAGAAAAAAGATGCAATGCCATCACATGAAAAATCTGTAAGAACATCCAAAGTTGCTAATCCAAAAGCTAGTCATACACCCCTTTCATCTCCTAAGTCTGTTTTGGGCCCTTATGTTCCAAAGTTCACTGCCCCATCTCCTCCATTATCCACACATTCTCCATCCAGTAATCCTCTTATCTTTTCACATCCACCACCACATGTGCCAATGTTGGTCCTGAACTCACACGTACCCACCCCATCATTCCATCCATACCCTTTGCAGCATCCCATCCATTATCCCATGTATCTCCCCTCTCAAATCCCCCTAATTCATCCTCTTACATAATCCATTTATCCTCATACGGTTATACCAACATCCAATAGTCAGTTCAAACATGGGCTCTTACTACCTTATATAGAACTTGATGCTTGAGTCCTTCATCCATATCCTTATCATGTATCTTCTAAATTCCCTTATCCACATCCCTATCCTTATCCATTTTCATCCCCCTACTATCCAAAAAGTCAAGAAGTCCAAAAATCCATTAAAAAAAAAAAGAGAAAAAGAAGAGAAATAATCCGTCCAATGGTGAAAACTTGGCAAACAAGCGCCTTGGATAAGTACCATGATGAAAACCTGGCAAACAGGCGTCATGCATAAATCCCCATCTGCACTTGGGGGCAACTTCCTGATATGCATTCCCTTCATCCACTATGCACCTGTCTTCCTATTATCCATCATCTTCATAAATCCCCCCATCCCACCTATCTTCCGCATCCTACCATCATATCCCATCCCTCCATCCTTCTTGTGATCTTGGTCAAAATAGGGACACCTATCTATACATGCTTTGGACACCTCTTGGTATACATCCCCTTCCTCCATGCTCTATCATATTCCTTGGTCACTCATCCTATCCGCCTCTAGTTATCTCCTTTATCTTCCCATCCACTCGTCTCCCATCCCTCATGCCTCATCATATATGACATATCTAGAGTGGGGGCATTTGCTTCCTTTGTGACATAGTCCTTGGAGACATCATCTATCATAGCATCCCTTCCATCTCCCCATTTGTATCTTTGTATCCTAGCATCCTTTTCATCTCCCAAATCCTTCTGTCCCTATCCATCTATCACAGCATCTCTTCCATCTCCCAATCCTTCTGTCCCTATCCATCTATCATAGCATCCCTTCCAATCTCCCCATCCTTATCTTCATATCCATCCAAACAATCCCTCCCATCCTTCATCCATTCTTCCATCTTTATCCTCATCTCATCTCACAATCCCTTGTCATCAGTATTGGCTATAGGTCTCCTTCCATGCAACCCAATGCCCTTTATCTCATCGCCATCACTTTTGCTTCTTCTACACATCTTTTATCTTTTCTCAAATGTCCCTTGTCCCATCCCTCATTATTCTTTTCCTTTTCGTAGCCACTCCACCCCTCGGGGCGTGTTCGTCCCTTCGGGGCGGCTCCGCCCTTGTGGGGCGTATCCGCCCCGTCGGGGCGGCTCCACCCTTGCGGGGCGTATCCGCCCCGTCGGGGCTGATACACCTTCCTGGGGCGTATCCGCCCCCGTCGCGGGGCGGCTCCGCCCTGTTGGGGTGGGACCACCCTCCTGGGGCGGCTCCGCCCCCGGTCGCGGGGCAGCTCCGCCCCATTGGGGCGGGACCGCCCTCCTGGGGCGGCTCCGCCCCTGGTCGCGGGGCAGGTCCGCCCCGTCGGGGCGAGACCGCCCTCCTGGGGCGGCTCCGCCCCCGAGCGCGGGGCGGGACCACCCTCCTGGGGCGGCTCCGCCCCAGGGCGCAGGGCGTGTCCTCCCCGTCGGGGCGGCTCCGCCCTCCTGGGGCGTCTCTGCCCCGTCGGGGCGTGTGCGCCCTCCCTCCCGGGGCGCATACGCCCCACTGTGGCGCGCCCCTTATCTTGCCAAAAAATCACATTTTTGCTGTCTTGTTTGGAAAACTGATTTCGACCCAGTTCCTCATTTTCCTCCGCGAACAAAACCCATGTTTTGGAATTTTCAAAATTGATTTTTGATTTTTACATTGACACTTCCAAAGGCCATAACTTTTTACTCGGGTGTCCGTTTGAGCTGAAATTTGATGGGGAGTTGCGTTACGCGACAACGAGTGGATTTCCAACTCTAAGAAAATTGTTAGACCCCTTTTTGACCCATTTTTGGGGCCTGAAAGTTTCATCTTGACCCTCAAAATTCCAATTTAGTGTTTTTCTCCAGCATTTTGAAAAATTGTTTTCACTCATAACTCAAAATGCATATCTCATATCTGGGATGTTAGTTGGCAATTCATCCTATCTCACCAATGGGTATTTCTCAGAAAAAATTGGGACTCTCAAACATACGACCATGAAGTTTCCTAAAATGGCAAAATTTGACAATTTTTAAAAATTGCCAAATCGGGAAAAATCTGCTTGTCAACACCTTACGCCCTTTAAGCCCCGGAACTCGGTGTAGAATCAATCCAATCATATCCTTCAATCATTCTCGTCTTCAATCCAATCCTCATCTGAGCTTTCATCTTATCCTCATCTGAGCTTAACTAAACCCCTAATCTGAGCTTTCATCTGCAGTCAATGTCTTTGGATACCGAACAAAGTCTTAAGATCCCTCCATCTTCTTCAATTTTGTCCTATTCATCTATTTTAATAAATCCATTCACCCATTCATCAAACCTCCTTCTATCATTTCAAACTCTCATTCCATAATCTTGATCAATCGTTTACTCATTATGAGTAATCTTCCACCTGTTCCCGCCCTTCACCTTCTAGTTCCAATAATTAGTCATTTATCCATCTGGTCACCTTTTCCTCATCCAAATCCTTATCCCTCTATCCAATCCACCCAAACAATCCTTTTCCTCCGCCCATCCTCCCCCCTCCCTCATCCCATCTCATAATCCCTTGTCATTGGTATCTAGCTATAGGCTTTTCCCCATGCAATCCAATGTCATCTATCATATCATCATCACTTCTGCTTCTTTTGCACATCTTTTCTATCTTATTGTTCGTCACTTCATCATTCATCTATCTGGCATGTCATTCGCCCACTTCATCTTTGATGATTTGGATAACTATCCCATCCCTGAGCTTTATATGGTCACTATCCTCCAACCCGATCCAATCCAACAGGTCTATCTTGTTTCGTCATGTCAGTTTCATCATTTTAACCCCTATCTAGGATTATCTCATCATCTTTCATCCATCCCTTGTCTGTGGCCTTTTGTCGAACTACGTTGCCCCTGCGCTTTCACGTAGGCAAGGTCGGTCATTTGATCCGCCCCCGGGGTTCCCTCCATCATCGATCTATATTGTCCACTTTTCTCCTGTTCTCCATCCTATCTTGGTCATCCATCGAAATCTCCATCATCGTCAGTCGCCCACCTTTTATCGAACTACGAGGGCTCTGCGCTTTTACGTAGGCAAGGCTAATCTTTGATCGGCCCCCGAGCCCCTACGTCTTTAGGGTGTGTCAGTCTCATGTCTTCTCTCTTGTGTCGTGTCATCACAGTATGCCCTTATCTAGCTGGTTCTTAACAAACAAGATCCACTTGTATCAATAAATCCAATCAGTTTTGAATATCCTATGTCATATCGATCTTTTAGCTTAGTATCCATCATCGGTCTCAACAGGATGCATCCTTCCTAACAGACCTCGTCAATCCCATCCATCCCCTTGATCCTATGGAAAAGGACATTTGAAATTGATTGCGATCTTTTGATGCTTTTGGTTTTTGTTTATCATTTGAGCTCCCTATCACCACTTGTCAAGGCTGCCATGATCTATTATATTATGGTGTGTTTTGATTGGTCCACATAGGGGCATATCTTGATCGTTTGTTTGATCGTGTCTTCTTGGTTGTCCCACATAGTACCCACCAAGATCCCTGAGGTCTTGTGTTATGATGGGGCATCCTTTTGTGCTTGTGGTTATCTCCAATACCTAGCCCGACTAAGGTCTTCGTGACTTTGGGGTATTGGGATAGCCTTCTTGTCTATTGTGTTTGTTTTATGCATTAGACACTAATCCGCCTTGGTCCTTCATACCCTGGCGTCTTGTGTCTTATGCTATAGCAAAAATCAGTGCTCCGAAGATGGCAAGTTGTATTAGGATTGAATTTCATTTTCCATTCTATCATCTTGCATGTATCCCCCCATCCATTTCATCCTTCATCCTTATCTCACATCTCTATCCTATCCCCATCCATTCCATTTAGCCCAAATCATCTAATCATGTCCTTGATCTTGTCCCCAGTCTCGTTACTGGCCTTGACCCATCATCATCATCATCCATTGATATCCTTCCCTATCCTTTTGGTGTTGTTTTGGGATGTATCCTTCCCTCATCAACAACACTTTCATCATCATCATCCATTAGTATCCTTCCCCATCTTTTTGGTGTTGTTTTGGGATGTATCCTTCCCTCATCAACAATGCTTTCATCATCATCGGGAGGCAATTCTTCCCTATCCTTTAGTGGTGTTTTGGGATGTATCCTTCCCTCATCAATACCACTCATTGGGATGTATCCTTCCCTATCCTCATTGACAACACTCCATCCATCATCAACCCCTTTTGGCTTGTACATTGACTGGGGCAACATCACCTTTTGTCCTCAAATCCATTTGTGCTTCATCCATCTCCATATCACTTACTCTCTTACCCATCACCTTGCCTCATCTTCCTCATTTCCCCTTGCATCACATCCTCTATTTCGAGAGCACACGTGTTCTCTTCAACCCGCATGTCCTCTCGAGGGGGCATCCTTCATCCCTAATTTTCATCATTTTCCTTTTCCCTTCCTAGTCACTTCTTTGGATGACTGGGGCATCTTTCCCAATCTAACCATCTTCTAGGTTCTATGTTTTAATGATCTTTGAAATGATGCTACTTCGTAACACCATCTCAAAGAGGGGCAAAATGTAGACATCCAAATTTGGACACTTAATTTATCCAAATTTATCACTTTTCATCTAAACATCCTCTTATCCGAGTTAATTAAGTAATATTACTATTATTTAATTAATATCTTTAATCCTGCCAAATCCCTAAGGTATTTAATTAATATTTAATTAAATACCTTACCCTCCTTAATCCTCTTTGCATCAAATAAATTAAATAAATATTACATTTATTTAATTCCTCACATGTCATTTTCATCTAATCTTAATCCATCTCCTAATTTCTTCATTAAGGATGTGCACATGCCTAATCCTTGATTAGAATGTGTCACATCCTCCAACTTTTGCAAGTTGGCTTTTAATCCTAATTAGCCCCTAATTATCCTCTAATCATTTAAGCCTAATCATTCTCCAAGGAATTTTTAATTCCTTTTTATTCTTCCTAGATTCCCCTCTTTTATATGTGAATTTTTAATTCACATTCCATCCTTCCAAGGCTTCTAGAACCTTGGACTTGTCACAATCTTCACATATGACCAACCTTGGACTTGTCACAATCTCCACATGTGACCAAGCCCCCCCTTTTTGGAGCCCACCTTTTACCCTCTAGATCATCCTAAGAATTCACATTTATCCTCCCAACCACCTTTCTTTTTCCATGTAGATTTTTGAGGAATTCCAAAATTCCTCAAATGTCCCTTTCACTCCCACTTGAGGGACAAGAAATCCCTTTTTGTGGAAATCCTCTCATCCCCCAAGGTGCATGTCCTTTTCCACCTCATGTACCTTTTTGACAACCCATTTCCATCTCATCCACCCTTGGCCACTTCACCCTCCACATGTCAAGATGTGAGGGCTTGTGGGTTCTCAACGCACCATAGCCCTTCATCTTGGCCTTGTTGGAGCAATCTTGACCATTGAATTCTCTAGAGAATTCAAATTCTTCTATAAATACCCCCTCCTCAAGGGTATTTTGGGAGAACACTTTTGATTTTCATAACCTTATGCTGCCAATTTTCCTTCTCAACACTTAGTCAATTTGCAACTACATGCTGCCATTTTGTGCACTCATCTAATTTTCAATCACATCCACTTGCATTTGCATCCAAACACATAGCAAAGATCTTCAATAGAGCCATCAAGGAGCACACATCCTATCTTAAGCAAGGGCCAATCAAAGGAGTATCAACTACAAAGGAAAGTAAAACTATTTGTCTTACATTATCTACTTTCTTTAGTGTTTTGTCACTCTCTTTTGGCTAATCTTGAGGTGTCCTTGGTATTTTGTTTTTCATGTTTTTAGTTGTTTTTCTCATTTAGAGAAGTGCAAATATCAGGGTATACACTATCATACTTTAATATTAGAATACGAAATAATAAAAATACAAATAAATAAAATATCAAAAATAATATAATGAATATAATCTAAAATATCTTTATAATCACAATTATCAAATAATCTTCATAATTATAATTATCCAATGATAATAATATAATTATAAATATTATTATTAAAATAAGCACAATTATTGACACTATATTAATTTTGACCAAGATTATGTCATAATTATAAATGTTATTAATTATCAAATATAAATGGCATTAACTATCAAATAAACCAAATCCAATTCATAGACTGAATATAAAATATAAAATAAACAAATAACAAATAAAATAAAATACCGATTCATGAACAGCGGCGACTATAGCAAGAGGCAGCGACTTCATAAGTCACGTCTAGACAAAGGGATAGGCATCGATCTATAAAAGAAGAGACCAAGACAAACAATTGGGCATTGAATAAGAAAGGAAAAGAATATATTCTGAAGAATAACAATCAACAATCTGAGAGGAAGGAATCAGAGATATGGAGAAAAGAAGAATAAGTCCTCAGCATATATGAATGCTGGCTGAAGAAGAGGGTCTTCTGCACCATGTGGCTGGGAGAGGAGAAGCACGGGCAGGCCAAGCAGCAATAAGGTAAGTAAATGCTTTATGGAATTAAAGAATAAGTAACTTATAAATTTAAATAACAAGTAAATAATTTATAAATTTAAATAATAGACAAATATATTTTGAGCAGAGACCAGCGAATCATTTATAGAAGGTTAACTTATTATTTATGCAGATTGTGGTATGTCATTTCATAGTTATTGAACATAAGTATATATTTGGCCATTGATATTTATGGCATACCAATGTATTCTTGTTATTTATATTTATTAGTCCTATGGTAGGCTTATCATAACTACGGTCTGCAGTTACACACACACACACATATATATATATATACACACACAATTATGCAATAATGATGTTTGTAGCAATTATTAAACCTTATAGGTAATCATGACTCTTTTATGTAAATGAATAGAATGTATATATATTTATGATCAATCAAATGTAAGGTTGAAGGGAGCAAGTTAGGAGGATGCTGTTTACAGGCCTCCCATGCTAAGTACGCCAATTTGAGGGTGGAATTCTCTTGGTCAGATGTTCCTGCCGCTTGGGGCCAAGAGGTGGGTTGTCTTGGTCGGACGCTTGTGCTCTTGGGTTTAGATGGGTTGAGTAGTTTACAAGCACCCCTTTCAAGGTTTCCCTACCAAGCCAAACTATGATTGATTGTTAGATGGATTCAAGGAGTCTCAATCATAAGGAGGATGGACAAGACAACATGGATAGGAAAAGCAGATACAAGTGTATTCCACTAAGCACGCCACTTCGAGGGTGGAATTGTCTTGGTTCGGACATTCCTGCCGTTTGGGGCCAAGGGGTGGGTTGTCTTGGTCGGACGCTTGTGCCCTTAGGCTTAAATGGATAGCTTCGAGCGGACTTATCATGTGTCTCATCCAAGTCCTATTATGACTAGAGCTCCACAACACATTATGGATATTGGTAGTTATGGATAGCTTAAATAGATAAGGCATTTATAATGTTTGATCATATGAAATTTACCTGGCTGTAAACAACTAGCCATGATAGGGAAGTTGAGGGCCTACGAGGAGGGAAAATAGCGTGTGGGTCACCCTCTAAGTACACCACCCATATGGATGGTGTTGTGACCTTTTCACACATCGCCCCATTGCAAATGGGGACCCCCAGTAGTTTGCTAGTTTTTAGGGTTTTTCCTCCGTGCAATGATTTCATCAGGTCATCATTTTTTGAGAGTTTCAAATCAATCTTTTGAGAGTCATCGGAGCCAAGTTGATAATCCATGCCTGAATCAGTGCGTAAGTGTCATAGAAGGGTTCAAAAGGTTCAGGAGACGAGGATCGCCTGTGCTTTGGGCCAATTCTGACACTTCCTACTTTTTAGGGAATTTGCTCTTTTGCTTTTTTGCTTTTTCATTTTTGGCATTTTTGGACCAAACGGGGTTCCCTAATTTTTTAGGGATTTTTCTTTTTCTATTTTTAGAAAGTCAACCCTGGTCAAGCAAGCAACGTTTCCATCTTTAGAACCAAAAATCATTGAAAAATAAAAGTAAAAATCAAAAAATCAAGCAAAAATCAGGAAAATCATGGAAAAGCAAGGGAAAAATCTGGAAAAATTAGTTAAAAATCATGAGAAAATTAACCCAAAGGCGTGGAATCATGAGGTAAATTTTCCTAAGTCTAGAGAAAGTCGCCCTTGCCATAGAGAATGTCCAACCATTAACAAAGTTTTCCCTAGAAAGAAGGGAAGGTGGAAAGGAAAAGTTCACCACCAAGAAGAGTGGCAAAGACTTTTGGAAGTCCGCCCTTAATTTGAGGAACATGGCATGAGAGTAAGAAAGTCCGCCATACCTTGGACAAGGCAATGGCAAGAAGGTTTGGAAGTCCACCATAAAATGGCAAGACACCTCTAAAGTCCGCCCAGCCTTAGCTAAAACATGTCAAGGCACGTCTAAAGTCCACCCAGCCTTAGGTGATGGATGGCATGCCTTCTCCAAAGTCTTCCCAAGCCTTGGCAAGACATTTGTGAAGTCCGCCTAGCACAAAGAAGGGGAAAATTGAAAATTTTGGCTAAGTATTTGATGCCTTGGAAGAAAAATTCAATTTTTTTCTAAAGGATGGAGGCCTAAGAAGAGGGAAAATGCAAAATTTGGCTAAGTATTTTAATGCTTTAGAAGGAGAAACTGCGAATTTTGGCTAAGTATGAGAAGAAAGACAAATGTCAAGGAAGATGAAAAGTCTGCCATGCTTTGATGGAAGATGGAAAGAACTTGATGAAGTTCGCCTAAGCCATGGAAAGAATTTGATGAAGTCTACCTAACATAAGAAGGGGAGAAAAGATTGAAAATTCGCCTAAGTATGGATGCCTAGGAAAAAATTTATGAGGTTGGCTAAGTGCACAGAGGAAAATGTACATGGCAAAGAGGCAAGAAAGTCCACCCCTGGCTAAAAGGGATGAAAATTTGTCTAATTATTATGGAATTTTTCTTAAAGAAGACATCCAAACGCATACTTTGCCGAGAGAAAATCGTCCAAGCAAGCGAAAAATTGATTTCGGCAATGAGAAATTGTGCCCGGCACAAATTGAAGTCCACCATGGCAGAAGAAAATAAGGAACTGGCGTAATATTTGTTGGCAAGGTGGCTAAAATTTCAACTTGGCTAGACAAAAATTGAAATAATTTGGAAAATAAATATTTAGCCAAAGGAAAAAGAAGACCTGACGCCCATCACAATGCCCATTGAGCTTATCCACATGTCAAGACCTAATGAAAGAAACCTTGGAGTCGCCATATGATCTTCTCGCAATCTTAGCATACGTGGTGAATTTGTTCAAGAGAGGATAGAGTGTCTTTGGACATTTTATTCTGTCTGTTCGGTGGATGATAAAATGTACACCAACAAATGGCAAAGGCCACATGGGCCAAGAGGGGTGTACTGCTCTTGGGCTTAGAGGAAATGACTATCCAAGACACCCTATTGTAGTTGCATCCTCAACCTCTGAATATGATTGAGCAATGGTGGCTCTAGTACAGGGGAACGGCGGTAGAACACCAGGCATACCACCCCATATGGATGGCAAGGGCCACATGGGGCCAAGAGGGGCATATTGCTCTTAGGCCTAGGGTTTCTTGGGCACCCTATCAAACTATCATGCTCAAGGAAGAATGAATTAGGAAAATCCAAAGAAGATTCAATATGCTTATAAAATGATGTTGTCTTATTTTATAAATGTCTACTAACATATTTGCAAGTCAACAGGTAGTTGTATCCCTAACCACCTTCTCTTTGATTTCCTTACATGCATGCTAATTAATATTGCCTTGTAAATATTCTCTAACTTTGTTTTGGAGGAGCCTACCCATTCTATAAACATCCCCAAAACCAAGGTAATCACTTCGAATTGATAAATTAGGACAGATTTAGGGTTATCCCAAAAAGGGGACATTGCAAGAGCTGATTGTCCTTCCTTATGAAATTGAAAACATCAATAAGGTTCAAGAAATTTTCAAAAAGTTCACCCTTGACAAACTTAATCAAAAGGCCAAGGACTTCAACATAGAATCCATGAGTAAATGATGGATAATTTTATCAAGGAATATAAGAAAAATGCCTATAATAGGAATATGGAATATTCCCCAAAAAAAAAATGCTTTTGGAACACAACATTTCAAATGGAAATTCATGCAGGAACAAGATAGGGAAGCTATAACAAAAGTATCGATTGCTTATGGAGATTACAAGAGAAGAGAAGCAAAACAAGAGAAAAGTATCATAATAGATATGCATGATGAAGATGAATGATTTTTGTTGCATCCCAAGCTCTAGTTGCATCAACTAAATGGATATTTGTGCAGAGTATGCCTAGAATCTTAGCCATAGATTCTAGATTTTGCATATAACCCATTGGTTTGTAACTATTTTTTGGCACCTTGTCTTTATAAATTACAATGTTCCATGGGGATACGTTCCCCCCCCAAATCCCCATACTTCTCAAACATGCATAACAGCTGTTGTATGTTGGTAACAGTAATTGCACATTAGTTAACTGCTCTAAGAGAGTTAATTGCGCTAACACCCCCCCTTAAGTCTAACTAAGGAGATAAAAACCTAAAAAAGAGGAAAGAGGGAAAACCCAATAGGAACAAAACGCCCCTTTAAAAGGAACTGACTGAGCAGGGAACTATGATGGTGCAGTATCCTTCACCCCAAGAATGTCTCGCAAAGAGTGAAACTTGTGCTCAGTGAAAGTCTTCATGAAGATGTCGGTTGTCTGTTCTGAAGTGGCACAGTATTGCAAGTCGATGATTCCATCATGTATCAATTTTCGGATGAAGTACATGTGGATCTCAATGTGTTTGGTCCACTGCTGCTGTATGGGATCTCTGCAAAGCTTCAATGTACTCTGATTGTCACACCAAATGACAGTTGGAAGATGAAAGAGGATACCAAGTTCAGTTAGGAAGTTTTGCAGCCAAATGGCTTGAATGGTTACATTGACTACACCTCTATATTCAGCCTCTGTTGACGATAAAGCAATGGCAGATTGCTTCTTGCTTGACCAACAAATGGGGCCTGATCCCAAACTAAGAACATATCCTAAAGTGGACTTGCGATCAATTTTATCACTAGTCCAGTCAGAATCAGTGTAGCCAATGAGATCCAAAATATAATCTGATGAATAATGAATCCTATAGCAAATGGTTCCTTGGACATATCGAAGTATACGCTTAGCAGCTGTCCAATGTAGCTCATGTGGCTCCTGCATGTATCTAGAAACAGCCCCCATGACATATGAGAGATCTGGACGAGAATGAGTGAGATAAAGAAGACTCCCCACAAGCTGATGATATTTTGTGCAATCAACTAGTGGTGTATCTTTGCCATCCTCAAGCTTTACCCCTGATAAGAAAGGTGTGGTTGCTGGCTTGCAGTCAGTCATGTGAAACTGAACTAGAAGATATCTTGCATACTTGGATTGAGCAACTTTAATTCCTGATTCATTCTGGTTGATTTCAAGTCCAAGGAAAAGGTGTAGGAGACCCATGTCTGTCATAGAAAATCTATCATGCAGAGCATATTTAATTTCAACAATGGATGTGGCTGAACTACCTGTTATGAGTAGATCATCTACATAGAGCACTATGGTCAATAGAGAGTCATTTGTCCTCATCATATAAACATTTGGATCAGATTTGTATCGCATGAAATTTTGAGACAATAGATATGAGTCTGTTTTAGCATACTAAGCTCTAGGTGCCTGCTTGAGGCCATAGAGTGATTTCTTAAGTCTGCAGACTAAAGATGAATTTTTTACATACCCTTGTGGTCGCTCCATATAGATTTACTCCTTAAGATCACCGTGAAGAAATGCATTCTTCACATCCATGTGGTGAACCTCCCACCTTCTTGCTACTGCAATGGCAAGAGCCATCCGAATGGAGTCCATTTTTGCCACTGGAGCAAAAGTCTCATCATAATCAATACCATGAACTTGTTGAAAGCCTTTGGCTACTAACCTTTCTTTGTATCAACTCACATTTCCATCAGTTGCTTTCTTTGTCCTATAGACCCACTTACATCGGACAAGTTTGCGATTGGAAGGAAGTGGAACTATGTCCCAAGTTTGGTTTGCTATGAGCGAGTTGTACTCCTCCTCCATGGCAGCTTCCCAAAGAGGATTCCCTATAGATTCAGCATAAGTCTGAGGGTCAGATGCTAGAGCTACATAGGCATGCAATGGTATGATGGGTTCAGTAGCTGAGAGTGCATGAGGAGCATCATATATCTCGCTTAAGCTCCTTGTTCTTTGATATCTCACAGGGGATACTCAATCATCATCGGAAGCCCAATCAAGATTTGGATGTGGATTGGCACATGCATGCTCATCTTCCTCTAAACATGATTCAGAAATATCTGAAATCTGATTTGAATGATTGCATGTATCATCTTTGAAATATGTAAGAGGAGACACCGAGGTGGTGGCATGTTTATCCTGAGATGCATGCCGGGAACTTTCTTCAAAGTAGACACTTCTCTCAATGAAGATGTTTTCTGTTGAAAGATCTAGCAGTCTATATCCCTTTACGCCATCCGAAATATCCAATGAAGATGTATTCTCTGCTTTGAGGCTCCAAAGCCTTCCTCTTGTCTACAGGAATACGAGCCCATGCACGTGATCCAAAAATGCGGAAATGTGAGACTTCTGGTTGCATACCACTCCATGCTTCAAAAGGTGTTTTTCCTATGATAGATTTGTGAGGAGATCTATTTTGTATGTATGAAGCACAGTTGATTGCTTCAGCCCATAATTTGGAGGGAAGGGACCTTGCATGCAACATACAACTGGCCATCTCTTTCAAAGATCGATTCTTCCTCTCAGCTACCCCATTATGTTGCAGAGTGTAAGGAACTGTGTTATGCAACTGTAGTCCTGCTTCATCACAAAGATTTTGGACATCGTTGTTGACATACTCCCCCCCATTATCTGTGCGGAGGATCTTGATCATTTTCCCAGACTGCTTCTCTGCATGAGCTTTGAAAAGCTTGAGATGCTCAAACACTTCATACTTGAATTTGAGAAAATACACCCATGTGTATTGTGTGCAATCATCAATGAATGTTAGCACATACTTGGCTTGGCTCATGGAAGGTTCTGGAAATGGCCCCATAAGATCACTATGAACAAGCTCTAAAGGAGAAGAGGCTCTCCATGCATGCCCTTTTTGAAACTTTTCTTGTGGATTCTTTCCAAGAGCACAACCTTCACAAACTCCATCAGAAAATTCTATGGTAGGCAAGCCTTTTACCATCCTTTGTTTGCCAAGTTGTTGCATGTATCTAAAATTTAAATGACCAAATCTTTCATGCCAAATTCTACTTTCATCATTTGCATGCGTTAGTAGTAAAGTAGAATGTGATTTAGCAACAAAGTCAGAAAAGGTGTACAGACGAGACTAATGGTTTGCCTTACCAATAGCAATTTTGGAGTTGTCTTGCATGTCAAATATGCTCACTGAATTTGGGGTGAATTCAACTCTCCTTCCATTGCCAGAATGAGTCATTTGATAAACAGAGAGCAGATTAACTGAAAGCTTTGGAATGTGCAAGACATTCTCAAAACTTCCAAGTCCAAGCTCTACCCTCCCTTTTCCAGTTGCTTCTACTGGAGAGTCATCTCCCATGCAAATAGGAGGACCATCATATGGTTCCAAAGATGAGAGAGCATCTCTTGTGGCTGCCATGTGGTGTGAAGCTCCAGAGTCTATGATCCATGCATCTGGAGAAGAATGAATAGCAATTAATGCATGTGCATTACCACTTGTTTCTGGTGTCTTTTCTTCCTGCTTCTTCTTGGCACTTTCTGGAATAAAGTTACCAAGGTTATTTTGTTGAAGTGTCTGCGCCATGAGGTCAATGGTCTTCTTCATGCATGATGATTCTGGATGGTAACCACGGTTGCAATAGCTGCACTTTGATTTCCACTTTTTGTCTATCCTTTCCTTCGAGCTAGAAGATTCATCTGGAGGTTTGAAGTTGTCTCCCTTTCTTGGATCCAGTTCTTGCTTCCCTTTGCCTCTAAATTGTTGATTGGATTTTGAACTATTATTCTCATTTGTATGCATAGCAAGTGCATGAGCTTTGGAATTCTTTAATGTACCCATCTTTATGAGCTTATCTTGCTCATGTATTAGGGACTCGATAAAAGCATTGAGTGTGGGCATCTTCCAAGTTGCTCTTGTTGTAAGCCTGATTGTGTGAAAAGTGGAGACAAATACAGCATATTCTGGACCCAGTTTTGACAAAATAGCAAGAACCAATTTGCTTTCTTGCTGGGATTTGTCGATTCCACATCCTTTCAGTTGGAGTAATAAGGCCTTGAACTTTGTGAAAAAGTCTTGAATATTTTTGAATTTGCTCGGAGCTAATGAGATGAGCTCATTTTCAAGAATGTGACCCCGCATCTCATCTTGCTTCCCAAAAAGAGTTTCTAGCCTAGTCCAAACCTCGTTTGGAGTTTTGCATGCTTCAACATGAAACAGCAATTCCGGAGACATGGATAAGCATAATAGACCGAAGGCCTCATCCATGCGATTGAAATATTTGGATTTTTCAACCGCAGGATTTGGTTCAATCTCTGTTGCCATGACTATTCGATACAAGCCTCTACTTCTGAGCTGAAGCAGAATCTCTGGCTTCCATTCGTAATAGTTAAATGGCGTGAGAATTGCAGAGGTTGGAAATTCCATTCTTTGATTCTGATCTTCAGCACCTTCATAGATGCAAAACGCAGCCTTGCTGACCAGATCTTCAGAATGGTGCGCGGGTCCAATGGCAGCGAGTGAAAGGCTTTGGCTTGGTGACAAGGATCTCTGCCTTTTTGAAACACGTACAAGGGCGATGGATGCTCAGGGACGACGCCGCAACTTGAGAGCTTTGAGGGCACTGCTGTGAGAATTCAGGTTGAATTTTAACAGCATCGATGGCTTCTCTTCACCTCACACGAATAGCCTTCGCCACAAAATCACTGATACCAAGCAAGAAAATCGCAGTTCAATCGCACCTTACACGGACTCTACGTAGAGATCAGCCTCCATAGAGAGGTTTCCCATATTCCAACAAAGAAAATGCGAACCCTGCAGCAGATATTCATGCCTGCAAAGAATCACGGTTTTGAGAGATCGTGTCTAGTCAAAGTATCTCCCCCTGCTTGGATCACGCCTCTAATTGAACAAAATCATGTTCTCTTGAGAGACTGATGATGTGACTCAGATCAGAGACTTTGAAAGAACCGATCTTATGGGTGAAAAACACGCCTCTCCAACATAGAATTGTTGCCTGCTCAAGAGTTTTTGGCTTCAATCGCCCTTTGAACAGTAGATCCAGCTTTTGT
This sequence comes from Sequoia sempervirens, assembly GCA_007258455.2. Lineage (NCBI taxonomy): Eukaryota > Viridiplantae > Streptophyta > Pinopsida > Cupressales > Cupressaceae > Sequoia > Sequoia sempervirens. The sequence continues at coordinate 341,795,525 of VDFB02086081.1, forward strand.
GGGTGAAACGTGCCTTTTTGTTTTGAAGCGATGCTACCTCTAATTGCTGCTTCCACTTTCAATGGCGCCGGTGCCTTTAATCGGCAAGATCAGGCCTTCTCACACCTTGCGGGCTAAGAAACAAACAAAGAAGAGACAAACAAATAATACGCTAAGAATAGACAAACAGCAAATCAGCCAAGGAAGGAAGAGAGTCAGCCTGCATTTGCTTCGACCTGAAAATGTCCGTGCAAGGCTCTGATACCATGTAGATTTCTCCAGATCTACAAAGACATTTATCAAGCACAGAAAAGCAATTTGCATCAAACCAACTTCTTCCTTATTAAACAAATGCAATGCAAGGTTACAAATATATAGCCTCCGTAGAACACAATCGTAGGAGGAAAAACTGGAGGAAAATCAGGGAAGAATCCCATGAGGTAAAAGAGGAGAAACAGATCTATTAGTTAGCTTATAATCAACAATCTGTTAACTGTTTGAAGTGCAGTTGGAAGCAACATGCGTAACAACTGTTGTATGTTGGTAACAGTAATTGCACATCAGTTAACTGCTCTAAGAGTTAATTGCGCTAACAAGGTGATGGGCATCACCATATCTGCAAAGTCAGGAGTGCTTTTCAATCTGCACAGCATGTCCAACGATCCAGAGGTGTGGAAAGAGCCCAACGAGTTCAGGCCTGAGAGATTTTTGGGACAGAATTAGTTGGAGAATGTGAGAATGGCATATCTTCCGTTTGGAGTAGGAAGGCAGGTGTTCGCAAGAAAGGACATGGCCAGTGTGCATGTTCCCATCACTCTCGCTAATTTGCTTAAAGCATTCGAGTGGGGATGTGTTAAAGGACGGTAGTCTTCCCGAACTTAGTCAAGATATTCCAAGTGTGCTCATGTCCATGAAGTATCACTTGGATGCTTGAATCACACCTCGTCCATCATAAACTAATCGTTTCTTAGTTGAAGCAGATGTCCTAAATAACAAACAACATAGGGGTTGTTTGAACTCTCCCTGTTTCTCTACGTCCTCCATCTTATCTTTTATATAAGAAGGGTGAATAGGCTTAATCTAATATTATGATTTGACATCTTTAGTGTATATTAATTAGTCCAAATTAATTAATTAGTTAGAGGATTTGGGAATAAGGTTAAACTTAATTAAATAAATATAAAAATGTTATATATTTAAGAGTGATGGATAAGGGTAAGGGATAAAATTAAATTAAATATTAGAATAAGAGAAAAGCTTAAAGTAATTAAATTAGTAATAAATATTTATTTACTTAAATATTAAGATAGGTAAATTCAAGTGTGGTTAGGTTAAGATCACATTCCAGATGTCTACACCAACATTTACAAGTATAATATTTAACATGTCATTCACTTATTGATGAGCACATTTACCAATTCTAAATGTAAAATATGATCAACTTAAAGAAAGAATATCAAATTATAAATTTATATATAGATATATATAATTTACTTATGTACCTATTTTGTTAAATGCATACTATTAATTTTTATATCACTAACCCCCTTTCTAATTAATTCTTCTAACTTTGTATAAATTAATTTAAAATTATATCATAAGGAAATATTATATGGGGTGGGGGGCTTAGTTTGATTGGTTAAAACATCCTTTAAAGTCAAGGGGTCACGAGGTGTAGTCTCCTCCCCGTATAATTTATTCTGTCAACAAATTCAATTACGGACAGCGGATTTTCCTAAAACCCTTTTTCAGTCATTTCAAATCACACTTATTTACACATCATCAAAAGAAGATAAATACTGTCTTATATAAGATATTAAAATATCATCTAACAATTAGAAACACAAAATCCCTAAATGCATATGGGAAATAACGCAGCGGAATTAAATAATTGAAAGGGTTTGTCTTATCCATAAATAATATCGGCGGGGATGCACATGTTTTGACGAATACGATCCGATGCACATGTTTGGACGGATATGCGTCTTAATATTTGGAAATTTGCACGAGTTTGGTAGACGATTAATCCATGGATGTGCAATGGAGGGAGAGTGGAATGAATTACGTAGCAGTCAAAATAATTCTGGCTTTGTGTACCTACAATAGAAAAGTTGTTTAACATATGCTTGAGTCGAAATACTGCTGACATTGAATGCTTAAGATCAAGCATACTGACATGATGTGCCTACGATACAGGACTTTCTTAAGAGACGCTTTTGAAATATACCAAATTTACGTTGGTCAAAAATAACGTGTTCGGACCGAATCTTCAGTGTTGGAAAAGAAAAGCAGCATGTAACCTGACGTAAAGTTGGGACATGTCTGTGTATTTATATGTGCAATCTATGTAAGAAATGCAATTCCAATCAAAGCTCTGTAAGTAGTCCATCCATTTGTGATGGAGAAAATACTGAGTGTTATTGATTATCTTCCGCCCTTCCATTTCCTTCATACTCCCACTCTACTCATTTTCCTTGTTGGACTTTCATTTCTTGCTCTACCTCTTTTCTTCTCATCAACTAAGGAGAAGAAATGGCCTCCATCTCCTCCAAGGCTGCCGTTATTGGGCAACTTGCACCAGCTGAACAAAGGTGGAAATCTTCTTTCCGCCTTGACAGCCAAGGCCAAAACATATGGTCCTGTCATGACAATTTGGATGGGCCCATCGCCCCTCATAGTCCTCACTGGCCAAGCTGCAATTTGGGAGTCCTTGGTTAACCAGGCCGCCAATTTCTCGGGTCGGCCCTCGCTCTACTCCAGGCAATTCACTAGTGCCACTTTTAGAACTATGATTAGTTCTCCCTACAACGAGCATTGGACTAGGCTCAGAAAACTTCTGCATAACAATGTTCTCAGCCCCGCCCACGTTGCACTCCAGAGCTCTTCTCACCAGGCAAGTGTGAATAAGCTCATCAAGAAGCTAGAAAAGGAGATGAAAGAGAAGAATGGCGTGGTGAGGCCCTTTTATTCCTTGAAAATGATGGCAATGAGATTTATTGCCCCCTTATGCTTTGGCCCGGACTTTCAAGATGAGAGTTTCTTGTCCCAGCTGGAAGAATACATAGCTGAAGATATTAGCCTGAGTAAAAGAGGAGATATGCTTCTCGATTCATTTCCTCTTGCTCGTTTCTTTGTTCCCTCATCAATCAGAACAGAAAGGGAATGGAAGTCTCTCCGAGCTGATGTTCTGCGCCTCATGTCGCCCTTTATTCGATTTGCTCGCAGTTATAGAGAATACTTGAAGCGAAGTGCTCCCAACACCTTCTTAAATTGTTTGCTGTCCATTGACGAAGGGGAGGAAGGCGAAGACAAGTCAAAGTTATCCGATGAAGAAGTAGCTTTCAACTTGTATGAGTTGTTCCTTCTTGCAGTAGACAGCACGTCTACGGCCATAGAATGGGCTCTGGCTTATCTGATAACGAATCCTCACATCCAAGAGAGGGCTTATCAAGAGATAAGCCAAGCAGCTCAGGAAGGAAAAAGTGAGTTGTTCGGTTTAGAGGATTTGAGGAAGCTGCCATACATGCAAAGTGTGGTAAAAGAAACGCTGAGAAAAGAATCGATTGCACCGCTTGGGATGATTCACCAGACGGAGGAGGAATGTAAGGTGATGGGCATCACCATACCTGCAAAGTCAAGCGTGCTTTTTAATCTGCACAGCGTGTCCAACGATCCAGAGGTGTGGAAAGAGCCCGACGAGTTCAGGCCTCAGAGATTTTTGGGGAAGAATGAGTTGGATAATGTGAGAATGGCATATCTTCCATTTGGAGCAGGAAGGCGGGTGTGCGCAGGAATGGACGTGGCCAGTGTGCATGTTCCCATCACTCTCGCTAATTTGCTTAAAACATTCGAGTGGGGATGTGCTAAGGAAGGTAGTCTTCCCGATCTTACTCGGGATATTCCAAGTGTGCTCATGTCCATGAAGTATCACTTGGATGCTCGAATCACGCCTCGTCCATCATAAATTAATCGTTTCTTAGTTCAAGCAGGTGTCTTAAATAACAAACAACATACTTGGATGCTCGAATCACGCCTCTTCCATCATAAATTAATCGTTTCTTAGTTCAAGCAGGTGTCTTAAATAACAAACAACATACGGGTTGTTTGAGCTCTCCCTCTTTGTCTACGTCCTCAATCTTATCTTTTGTGATTTCCAGTGTTCAAGATAGCCATATATAAGAAGGGTGAATAGTCTTAATATAGTATTATGATTTTATGTCTTGAATTTATCAGTTTTGTTTGTCTACGTCCCCATCTTTTCTTTTGTGATTTCCAGTGCTTAAGAGAGTGATATATAAGAAAGATGAATAGTCTTAATATAATATTATGATTTACATCTTGAATTTATCATTCGTATTTGTCTATGTCCTCCATCTTATCTTTTGTGATTTCTAGTGCTCAAGAGAGTGATATATAAGAAGGGTAAATAGTCTTGATATAATATTATGATTTTACATCTTGAATATATCTGTGTAATATGAAATATAAGAAGGGTAAATAGTCTTGATATAATATTATGATTTTACATCTTGAATATATCTGTGTAATAAGAAATATAAGAAGGGTAAATAGTCTTGATATAATATTATGATTTTACATCTTGAATATATCTGTGTAATAAGAATGATGTTTTTTCTATTATATTTTATAGTAGAAAGTTTTTATATTATAACATCTTGTATAAGAAGTTTATCTTTCTTATTTTTTATTTTACTTTTTTAAGAATGTTATTTGCATATTTCTAAATGTTATTCACATGTTTTTATTTTAAATATTTCTGATTTGAAAAAAAATAAGTGAAAGATATAGTTTTGAAAAATAAGGATAATAAACTACTACATCTATTTTTTATTTGGGTACTTTCAATTGATGATAGTTCAACTAATACATTTTATATTGAAAAGGTTTCAATCAAAAAAAAAACTTTCAACCGAAATATATTTGACCAAATACATGATGTCACAATACATGCATATTATTTTGTGAGAATGCTATTTTTTGGGCTAAATATAGTGTTTAAATTATGTTTTTAACTCAAATTAAACAAATTTAATAATGCATTAACAAATGTGCATCCCAACTTTTATGTAAAGATTTTTTTAGAGCTATGAATTTTGTCGACTTTCTTTTATTAATTTATACACAATTTTTCGATAATATACTCTAACCATGTGGTTAATTTATAGATATTTCATGAAAAGCATAGGGGTTAATGATTATTATGGATTTTAATTACGAAACATCTCATTTATTTATTTCAATGAATTTAAGTATGTAAATAATTTTTATTATATATAAAGAGTAGCTCCAAATGAGCTCAAATCATTATATATTTATTCCTTGTGAATATGCAACACTCCTAATAAACCATTCAACTTAAAATGCTGGTATTTATTATTTCACCCTTAAAAGACGTATATTTTTCTGCTACATCCATCTTGTGAAGGGGAGTTCCATTTGTGTAGAGTTGATCTCTTTCAATTTTACTCTCTCTAGCTAAATTAAAATATATATTAAATAAAGTTTTGAAAGAATTATATTATTGGAGCTTCTTAAGTGAGAAATATGTTTTATTTAATTGAATTAAACACCCATTTCAATTTCCATTCATAACAAGTTACGACACCCACTTAATAGACTCTCTATTCATTAGGTACTATGGTAGTGCTATTAAAATTATGAATAAATTTATTTTGCTTAAATTAAAATGTATTTCTTCTAAATTAACATGTGTGTTTTTTATCAACACTTTAGAATTACATGACAATTAAAACAATATTTAAGTTCGACATAATAAAATTTCCATACTAAAATGCATTGCAATCAAAATAACATTGACATTATGTGTCTACAATAGAGAAAAAATTTAACATGCTTAAGTTAAAATTGATTATTTTTAAATAAGTGTTTACTTTTTTTCAACACTTTAAAATTACATAACAATCAAAATAATATTGACATTATGTGTCTACAATAGAAAAATTATTTCACATTCTCAAATTAAAATTAATTCTTTCTAAATAAATATATGTTTTTATCAACACTTAAGAAATTAGAATTATAAACAATTATGGGGCATCATACATGATCTTTCTTGAATCAATTGGGCCAAAATCCTAAGTAGGAAAGCTATCAAGTGGATTCCCCATTAGGAAGGTTGGTTTAAAATAATCTTTAATATTTTCTCTAAAGGAAACCCTAGTATGGTTGCTCAAGGGGAGTGATCAGAGACCATAAAGGTATCCTCATTGAAGGATATGCCAAAAACCTACGGGTTTTCTCCAATGATGTTGTTGAAGCCACGGTGGCTTGGTGGGGAATTAAGAGACTAAAAGAAAAATTATGTAGCAATATCACTATTGAAGGTAATACTATGGTCGTCATTAACATCTTAAAAGGAGTTTCTACTAATCCTTGGTTGATTAGTGACATGATAGATGACTGCAAATGTTATCTTGGAAATTTTATTTAATATAAGATATCTCACACCTATAGGGAGGGTAACATGGCAACAAATGCAAAGTCTAATGTTGGAATCTCCTACCCATTGTGGGTTTGTTGGGGATTTCAGAACATCCCTTACAATATTAAGGAAATAATTTCAAATGAAAGACTCAGCCATAGGTGGTCTCCTAGCATGTACAATAAGATCCATAATGTATCAACCTCCTAAGTTGATAAGTCTCTCGATACTTCTCAAATTTCTAATTTTACTTATCATTTTTCCCCTTCAACTTTGTGGGGGAATTCATAACATGTATGATGTTGACAAGGATTATTTTTTGGCGTATAAGAAAAGGATGGAGTTGGACTTTAACAATATGAAATTTAATCATGAGGACTTAATGTGTTGTTATATGAAAGTTATTGTCATCATTATTTGCTTAGATTTGTAAATGATGCCTTTTCATGCTCCAAATATTATTGCTTGCTTGGAAAGTGGAGTAATTATAGCAATGAAGGATTTCTAGAGTGGCATCACAAGTTGGGAGCCTCTCCCCTCCATTTCATGGAATTTTAATATGCATGAACCACCCCCTAAGCATAATACCTTTGATAGGTGGTTTGCTCCATATGCTAGGGACATAATTAATCGAATTCTTGAAAAATCCACCTTTCCTCTCCTCTAATCGGTTCCTTATTCTTCAAGAATCACCTCTGCATTTCAAACCCCATCTCTCTCACTCTCTTTATTAAGCTTATTGTAAAAGTTTCTCTTCATTCTTTGAGTGAGTACTATAGTGCTAGAATGGGTGACCCAAGGAAAAGGTTTGAAACCCTCTCTTGCATCCCACTAAAATAAAATGATTTATGGAGAATTTTCAAGGAGGATGGTCTCGCTCATTTCTTCCAAGCTATGTAGGGGCACATGATGATAACCTCGCCTTCAAATTTTGTAACTGTTAGAATGTTGAAAAGGTCATCATTGGTGGAATTCAATTTGAGACCTCACAACTAGCCTTATTGCAGATGCTATGGGACTTCAATGTAAAGGTCTCAAGGTGGTAAATATTAGCAATGGGAAATACTAGAAATTTGAGGATAAGTTATTTGAGAAGGGAGAAAAACCTCATCATCTGTAGAATGGCTATGACTAGGAGAAGCTACCTCCCCCTACACCTTGGTAAGCATTCACTTAATACATTATTAAATAACCTTGAAGGAATATTTTTTACAATTCATGGTCATCATTTCCCTCTATTAAATCATGTTTTCCATAGGGAATGGATTAATGTTCCCTTTTACTTAATTTTTTTCTCTAATGTCATGCATTTCCAAAGGAGCCTTTATGCCCCTACATCAGGGTTTAATCTATTCCCTTTATATTTTTGTGCTTATTGCCACCCCCAACTAAATCCTACCCCCATTACATTCCCCATGGATATCAAGCTCTTATGAAAATCCTTTGTATTCTCCTAAATCCCCTCTTTTGAGCTCAAATTCCAAATCCAAGAAAGGGAATCCTCCTTTTACAGTGCCCCCGAATCATTCTTTCATTTTTATTGTGGAGACTACTACCCCTCAAAAAAGGAATGCCCCTCTCTCTCCTAGTAATAATAAAAAGAAAAGGAAGGAGCCCTCAAGCTCTATAATCATAAAAATTGGGGATGACCCAAAGCCTTTCTAGAAGAGCCTAAATATTAGCAGGTCAGGAGAAAGGAGGTCTGCCAAATTGGCTAGTGCCAGCCAAAAGCACAAAGGAAAATATATCAAATGAAAAAGATTAGTGCTTGAGGAAGAGGATCTAGCCGGCTTGGATGAAAATTCGCTCCTTGAATTTGATGATGATAGTCAAGATAACAATGAATAAATGGAGGAAGAAGAGGAGATAAGCGTTGAGGAGGGGAATGAAAATAATGATGAAGAGGAAATATATTTTGAAAAGAATGAAGAGGATTCTAAAGGGCTTGAGTGGGAGCAGGAATTTGGTAAGGAAAACCTTAATGAGGAGTTAGAGGAAATTGAAAAGAACATTGGACCCACTATGATCGCTAGAAAGGTATGAAAGATCAACTGAAGGAAAGGCCTAGCTACACCCTGGAAGCTAAGCTCAAAGGTGATGGTGATAAAATAAGAAATAGGATTTTTCCCCTAGAGGAATTTGTTGGTAATATAACTACTGTTGTGGATTGGATCATGTAACATGAAATTTTGGTACTGTTTTTGGTAAATTCAAGATAAGGAAAATTAAGATGAAAATTGGGAAAGATTGGGAGGAGATGACTCAGAGGACACTTGATATTGATAATGTTAAGGAGAAGGGCTAGAAGACTTCTCTTGACATTCTAAAGAAAAATTGGGATCTCATTAGTTCCTCTAAAAATTTACTGTTATAGGGTTTTTTTTGTCTTTATTGTTTTTGGCTCCTCTTTGGCTTGTGCACCTTGTCCTTTCTACCACTTCATGATTTATGTTAATCTGAGCTCTACATTCCTCCTTTTTTTGTTTTTGTTAGTTAGGCCCGTTGGCCTCTGCTCCTCTGTTTGTTTCTCTTTAAACTCTTGGGTTCATGGGCCCTTCCCCTGCTTTTAATATCAAAAACACTTAAGAATTACATAACAATCATTTGAAATAATATTTCAATTTAAAAATGTTTAAATTCTCATATCAAAATTGAATACCATTCAAAATAATTCTCACATTGTGTACCTACAATAAAAGAATTCTTTAACATATGCTTGAATTAAAATCAAATGCTTCTAAAGTAGCAATCAAAATAATGTTGACAATGTATGCTTAAAATAAATAATATACTGACATTATGTGAATAGAGTAGAGGAAGTTTTTTAGGAACACATTTGAAATATAGCAAATTTGTGAAAATTAGCCAAAAATAGTGTATTTGTCCCGGATTTTCATTGTTAGAAAACAAAATGAGCATATAACATGCTACCAAATTGGGACATGTTTGTGTATTTATATGTGCAATCTATGTAAGAATTGCGATGTCAGTCATAGAGTCCATCCATTTATAATGGAGGAAATGATGGTTGCTGTTGATTTGCCATATATACTATTAATTGAGTATATATAGTATGATGGAAGTGAAAAATAGGATATTGAGAAGGAAGGGCAATAAGCTACCATTTATACTATTAATTGAGTACTTTTAATTGACAATAGTTTCAACTAAAATATTTTTATTGAAGAGATTTAGATTGAAATAAGGTTTCAATCAAAATGAGCTTTCAACCAAAACATATTCTATGAAATATCTCATGTCACAATACATACATATTATTTTGTGTGAAAGTTATTTTTTGGGTGTAAGCATATAGTATTTTTAATTGTGTTTTTAACACAAATTAAATAATTTTAATAGTGAACTAACAATTTCAACATACAATAACAATTTTGCATCTCAATTGTAATGCAAAGAACTTTGTATAGCTATAAATTGTGTTGAATTTCTTTTATTATTTTATACACAATTTTTTCAATAATATAGTATTATTATGTAGTCATTTATTTTTATTGCTAGTTTCTTCCTCTCTTCTTAAGCCCCCTCTACAATGCACCAAACATAAAAATTAACAAGATTACTTTCTCCTTTTTTTGGGACTTGTAATCCACAAAAGTATACTTGAGGGCTATATGGGATATAGTAATTACAAGACCATAGAAAATATATATTTTTAGTATAATAAGAATGATGTTTTTTCTATTGCATTTTATAGTATAATTTTTTTATATTATAACATCTTGTATAAGAAATTTATCTATCTTATTTTTTAATTTTTTTGAGGAATTTTATTAATTTGTTTTTATTTAAAATATTTCTAATTTGAAATAACATAAGTGAAAGATAGGCCTTTGAAAAATAAGGGCAATAAATAAACACATTTATTATTACTTGGGTGCTTTCAATTGATGATAGTTCAACCAAAATATTTTTTATTGAAAAATTTTCAATTGAAATAAGGTTTCAATCAAAATAAACTTTCAACCAAAACGTATTTGACCAAATGCATGATGTCCCAATACTTGCATATTAGTTTGTGAGAAATCTATTTTTTGGGGGTAAATATATATAGTGTTTTAAATTGTGTTTTTAACTCAAATTAAACAAATTTAACAGTGCATTAACAATTGTGCAACCCAATTTTTATGCAAAGACCTTTTTAAAACTATGAATTCTCTTAAATTTCTTTAATTATTTTATACACAACTTTTTCAGTAATATATTCTAACTATATGTGGTCATTCATTTTTCTTGTTAGTTTATTTCCCTCTTTT
>VDFB02086081.1:341806340-341830624 GCA_007258455.2 Sequoia sempervirens
TATTGTGCTTTGATTTTCGACAATTGGGGACGATGCAAAGTGTTGGGGGCATTTAGGCCTCCCTTCCATGTTGACCCAATTTTTAATTTTCATTTTGTTTTCACGTGCCTTTCTTCACATGGTCTAATATAGTAGGGGGTTGATGACAATTCATTTATATTATTATATCTATCTATCTATATTTATCAGCAAATCTAACCTTGAAATATCAGATCCCCTTGTCTCTTGTTTGTTATGTTATCGTTTGTCCTTTCCTTTTATCTCTCTCTTCTTTTCTTGCTTTGTGATGTTGTGGTGCTTATGTGTTGTCCCTCACGTGCGACAACATTACCATGGTTACATCTCATCATGTTTCGTGAGCCACAACATCACTTTCATTCTTGATTTTCTCTCCTTATGATGTTACACGCCTCTAAGTTTAGCACGCACCATCCTAAGGGGAGGCTATCATACTGTTCTAATTTTTTAGGTGTATTCAGTGGCCAATGAATCCCTCCTTGAAAGTATTTTATTTTTCAAAAATTACATTTTTCAACATCGATTCCTAGCTGAATATTTCTTTCCTCATGGATTCGTAAGATAGGATCTAAATACTTTCCTTCAAGAAGGGAGTACTTTTTCTGATGAAGAAGTTTGAAAACTTGTCCTTGTGAGGGAGCATTCTTTCTTTCAAATTCCTTGATGAAAGGAATCTTTCAAAAGGATTCCTTGATAGAATCTTGGCAAAAAATTCCATCTCTTTTCAAAAATATTATCACTTTCAAATAGAGCGTCCCTTGAGTGGACTTCTTTTCTTTTGAAGGGTCCCTGAGGGACCCCTTTAAAAACTTCTCCTTTAGTTGTTGACTGTCTACGTGACTGTTTTCCTTGCTTGTCTACGTAGTTTTTTGTTATCTAACATGCTTTGTCTACAGATTAACAAGTTGCTTTGCAAGTGCACCTATGAAGCTACTTTTCAATCAACCTTGCAGGGCTGAGCACTTGTAAGGCCCCATTTGGCTCTACGATGCCTCTCACATCTGGCTTCCTTTAGGACCAAGCACCTAGGGGTGCCTCCTTTGCAAGTCTGAGGACCTATGAAGTGCTTACATCCTGTAGGATCTCTTTGTTCAACTCTATAGGACTGAGCACCTGAAGAGCCTCTTTGTTCACCTTCCATTGGTCTACGGATCTGCGGTGTATTTTTGTTCAACTCTCCTCAAGCCCGAGGACCTGTGGAGCAATCTTCTCTTCCTATGCTTTCAAGTGTGTTAGATTGCGATCTGCTTCCTCAACGGTCCAAGTATACTTTCTTTGAACTCTTTCGATCTACTTTACCTTGCATCTGGTAGCACATAGGCTCACTAAAGTGGGGGGAAAATGTAATGGAGTAAATTTTCGCCCCTTGCAAATTCCCCATTTACACCCCTTATCTTAGAAAAATTAAACCCAATGATGCTTTTCCACTTCATCCATTCGCTCTCCACCCACTTGGTGGTTGTCTATAGTGTCGGTGGGGCAATTTTTGTCGAGTACGCTAGTGCCACACACAAACATCTACATGACGTGTTGCTATCTTGACATGATTCTTGCCTCTAGAATCTACAAAGGCATTACACTTCTCCATTGGTGATGAAGCATAACGCCCATGCACCCTTGACTGACCTCAAACAACTCTTTTGGACTTCTATTCATCCTAAAAACATCTTCCTCATTCATTGGATCTTCTTCAAGCTTCTTCATTCTCATTCACTCTTGGCAAGTTTCTACACACTTCATTTTACAACACTTCCACCATTGTTGAAGCTCCAAGATGACATTGTTGGTTTTCACTCTCATTGTTGTGACAACTATGGTACTCAAAGGCTTGTGAGCTCGCATCTCCCTTCATGTGCTCAAGGGGATCTTGTTGGGGAGGTGATATCCATTTTTTTTAGCATCATTATTTGATTTGTGTATCATATTGTTGTCACCATTGCTTGGCATATTTCTTGCTTTCAATACTTTCTTTATCACATTTTCTCTATTGTGACTATTGTAGTTGTCCGTGTAGGTGGGAACATCGAAACAAGGCTTTGATTGTGGCAAGCCCCGAAACAACCCCAACATTTTTCCCTGTTCTGCTATGTGTAGGTAGTGTGTCCATATGGACCTTGCGGGAGGCTGGACCAATCGTGAGTTGCATCTTTACCACCTTTGTTTTATCAAATTCTACCTTCTTAAGTTAAAGTATTATTCTTTTCATTTCAGTAGTTTAGCTCTTTATGCTTTCTGTCATTATATAAAATTGTCTACCAGGTAGTTAGTGAACTTTCTATTAGTTTTGACTGCCCTTCATACTTTTTGTCCGTATGGACGCTGACGCCCTACTGGGACGCCAGCATGCTATGATGTTGTATGTCTTTTGCACTAGAGTCCTCTGGCAGAGAGTTGCCTAGGTTACAGTACAAACTTAGGAATTTTCTCACCTAGTTTCCTGAACTCTTAGGTTGATAAAAGGACAATGACAGATCAGTTGTCCTTCCTTTTCACCCTCTTGGAACATTAAACTTACCTTAAACAATCCTTAGTGTGAGGTAGATCAAGGTAGCTGATTGTTCTAGACCCTCCTATGACCTGGGGTCCTGAGCAGTCGATCCCCCTCCTCTACATGAGCAGATTCAACTTTCACACTCAAAGAGGCATAACTTCCTTGATTTACAAGCTATTACAAAATAGTTTGAAACCAACATTCATGGGAGTACAAACATCATAATGACCACATAAGAGCCTCCTGAAGGGCTCGAATTCCAATAAAACAAGACAAAAGGATACACTAGCTTATTTAGACAAGGTACTACAACAAAACGTGAGATTTTAGGTTGCAACAAGCCAACACCCACACAAGAAGGGGTGTAGAGATATACCAAACAATAATAATACACCATTTCTTGTTTAGGGGTTCTATATAACCACATATAGAACACCAAGAGATATAACACCATGGTTGGCACTGAAAAGACCATTGACAAAAGCCTAGCCTATTTATCGAAAGTCATCCAAAGATTTGACCCTTGGAAGGTATTGGGTTTTCCCCAAGTCCGATACCCTCATTTGGCATCAGACTTCATGAAAGTTAGATGCCCTCGTATCAGGCTCTTGGGGCTTCAATACATTATCAAAGTTTCCCCAAGTCTACACTAAACACGAGATCAAAATTCCATGAAGTTTTATGCCTCAATATTGAGCTTGCTCCAAGTCCAATACTAGGAATAAGGGATCAAACTTCCATGGATTCTAATGCCCCAATATCGAAATTGTTCCAAGTCTTATAGCTGGAATAGGGGATTGGAGTTCCATTAAGTTTGATGCCCCAGTATAAACATGCTCCAAGTGTGATATCCTGACTAATACAAAAAACACTTTGGTATCATACTTCCCACAAGTTCAATAGCCCAACACAAAATCACTAAAAGTTCTAAGGAGCAACACTTTGGTATTGAAAATCATACAAGTTCAATACCCTGACACAAAAGAGGTGATTAAAAACTTAAAGAACATAATGAACTGGGTATCAAACTTCCCTCAAGTTTGATACCCTGACACAAGAGTAATAAAAACTCTAAGGAATGAAATATCATGGTATCAGACTTCCTACAAGTCTAATAACTTGAAACAAGACCCAAAAAAGGACTAAGGCAAAGATAATTAGTAGATTCAACTTCCACACTCAATGAAGCATAACTTTCTTGATTTACAAGATGCTACAAAATAGTTTGAGACCAATGTTCATGGGAGTACAAACATCATAATGACCACATAAGAGCCTCCCAAAGGGCTCAAATTCCAATAAAACAAGACACTAGGCTACACTAGATCCTTTACACAAGGGACAACAACAAAACATGAGATTTTAGGCTGCAACAAGCCAACACCCACACAAGAAGGGGTGTAGAGATATACCAAATAATAATAATATACCATTTCTTTTTTAGGGGTTCAATATAACCACATATAGAACACCAGGAGATAGAAGACTATGGTTGGCACCGAAAAGACCATTGACAACAACCTATCCTTTTTTAGCGGAAGTCATCCAAGGCCTTGACCCTTGGAAGGTATTGGGTTTTCCCCAAGTCTGATACCCTCATTTGGCATTGAACTTCATGAAAGTTTGATGGCCCAGTATCAAGCTCTTGGGGTTTTGATACATCAGTATTGAACTTGTCCCAAGTCTACAACGAACAGGGTATTAGACTTTCATGAAGTTTTATGCCTCGATATTGAGCTTGCTCCAAGTCCAATACTCAAAACAAGGGATCGAACTTCCATGAATTGTAATGCCTGAGTATTGGAATTGCTCCAAGTCTAATAGTTGTAATAGGGGATTGGAATTCCATTAAGTGTGATGCCCCGGTATCGGACTTGCTCCAAGTCTGATACCCCGACTAAGCCAAAAAATACTTTGCTATCATACTTCCTACAAATTCAATATCCCGACACAAAAGCACTAAAAGTTTGAAGGAACAACACTTTGGTATTGAAAATCCTACAAGTTTGATACCCTGACACAAGAGGCGATTAAAAACTTAAAGAATAGAACGAACTAGGTATCAAACTTCCCTCAAGTTTGATAACCCAACACGAGAGTAATAAAAACTCTAAGGAATGAAATATCATGGTATTAGACTTCCTACAAGTCTAATACCTTGAAGCAAGACCCAAAAAAGAACTAAGGTACAAATAATCGACAAATTCAACTCACACTCAACTAGGCATAACTTCCTTGATTTATGAGCTACTACAAAATAGTTTGAGACCAATGTTCATGGAAGTACAAACATCATAATGACCACATAAGAGCCTCCCAAAGGTCTCAAATTCCAATAAAATAAGACGCGAGGCTACACTAGCCCCTTTAAACAAGTAAGGGACTACAAAAAAACATGAGATTTTAGTCTGCAACAAGCCAACACCCACATAAGAAGGGGTGTAGAGATATACCAAATAATAATAATACACCATTTCTTTTTAAGGGGTTCAATATAACCACATATAGAACATAGTCCACAACCAATCAAATAAAGGAACAACCATGCAAAATTACAAGGGGTCACACGAACCCTACTTACCAAGGTTACAAACAACAATTAACTAAGTCCATAATATAATTACAAGTTGGAAGTTGCTTCCCATCATGGAAGACTCACAATCCAATGTCCTCAATATATATTTGTTTGAATTAACAAGATAAGAAAACTTAGGTAAGGAGTATGGAACTCCCACTTGCACACCACTGAAAGCTTCTATATAAGGCCTCTAAGATCTCTAATTTCCCCAACGATGGTTCCATGCCACCCTACCTTTTGGAACCCTTAGGTGCACAACACCATGCAAGGAGATAGTCACTTGGGCACAAGCACAATAGTAACAAAAAACAAGGGAGTATGGCTCATCAATAAAAAATAAATAAACATCCATTTTATCATCCACATGGAAACAAATAAACCATTATAAAGCACCATAGGACAACAAGCATGATTAACATTCAAACATATACATGATCCAAGACATGTCTCATGTTGAACACCAAGCTCCATAATTTTAAGGATGAGGACTTTAGAGAAAGAAAGTAGTGTCATCACGAGAGCACAAAGGGATGGATCTGTGGGCTCAAGTACATATGCATGTTGTTGTGCAAATGGAGTACCCAAAAGACATCAACTACCCTACCTAGGTGTGGCATGTCCTTGATTGGTCATACTAAGCCTAAACAAGCGCTCCAAGTATGTTGCTACAATTGTCATGGTTTATTTTATTACCCAACGTTTTTCTTAAGTTTCATTTATATATTAACTCTGCCCATTGTAGTCTCCAAGTCACTTCTAGACTTCGGACGACATTTAGAGTCAATCCTTAGCCTTGTACCTCAAATCCTAGGCTCATCACACCAAAGTACTAATGTGTGTAGCACAAGTTCCAATGCACTTTTTGGAGGTATGGAATATGATCTTAGAAATTTTTAAATTAAAAATCAAAAAGAATACTTCTTATCTCACATTAAAAATCATTGCCATAGTTCAAATTTTCCAATTCAACTATGACAACAAAACTAGAAAATTACCTTCAAGCTGATTTTTTTCTATTGTTTCTATTGCTATAAATTTAGAAAATGAAAGATACCCATTTGATTCAAATACAAACAACTATTCCATAAATTAAAATTTGTGTTTTCAAGTTTGTTTAGAAATTTTTCCATAATGAGGGCACACTATGGGCGTTTTTTTTATAATTTCAAACAACAATTTAAATCCAAACTTTGATGCTCCCATTTTAAGTTGAGAATGGTGTCATTGCTACCTTAGGGTGAGCACGACAACCCAATCCAAACGAACTCAAGAAACAAAGGAAGAAAGAGAAATACCTCAATTACAATCACACATAAACAATGGTTTACTTCCAATTTCTCACGAAAATGATGAAGTCTAGCACACATATCCATAATCACATAAGCAAAGATGAAACAAGAAACACTACTGACAAGGCATAATTAAATTAATAGCACACGTTTCTTGAAATATGCACCATGATCTAGGTGCCAATACAAAATGTCATGTCGAGAATATCTCAACTCAAAATTAAAAATGTACATTGAGTGACAAGTCTAAGGCCAAGATCAAGACTATCATAATGCAAATGCAGGAGGTCTTACATCCTCCCCCACTAGGAATAGGATTACTACTGGCAACTTGAAAAAGGTGGGGATACAAAACTCTCGACCACATTGCATCATCCCATGTAGTTGAAGTCTCATCAATTGGGTACCATTGGAATCCATCTCTTGACCTCGAAGTGCTAAGCTTTGATGTTGGAGAAAGTACATGGACTCTAAAGAAAGTTGTCCACCCTCCTTGACCTACTAGGCACCCCAATCAAGAACATGGGTCATATCCAATAAATATTGCCTAAAGAATGAAACATGGAATACATAATGGATGTGTGAAAGACTAGGTGGCAAGGCAAGGAAATAAGCGATAGGACCAATCCTCTCAAGGATACCAAAGGGTCCACCAAAATGTGGTGCAATTTTTGAACCTTTTCCATAACAAATTGGCCTCTTATGCACACACACTCAAAAACACGCAATCACCTATTAAGAAATGTCAATCCAATCTCTTGGCATCTACATACTTGTTGCGATCATCTTGGGCAGTCATCAACTACTCCCTAATTTGAACCACCTATTGCTCCATATCCTAGAGCATCTAAGGACCTAGAATAACATGGTCCTCCAATTTATCCCAACTCAATGGGGTTTGATAAGATCGACCACACAATTCCATGCCAAGAGATCTATGGTAACGATTATTATAAGAAAAATCCACAAGGTATATATAGCCCTCCCATCGAGATTGTTGATCCATAACATACATGTGAAGCATGTCCTCAAGCACTTGGATCGCTCTCTCCATCTATCCATTTGTCTCAAGATGGTAGGAAAAACTGAAATTAAATTGGGCTCTCAAGCCATGCTACAAGGAGGTCCACAACATGGATGTGAACATTGGACTACAATAAAAATGATCCTACGAGGTACTTCATGCAAGTGTAAATATTCTCCATAAACACGTCATTGATTCAACACTATAGGACAATCTCATGGAAAAAAAAATGAGCAACCTTGGTCAGTGTTGAAATTCTTGGCAAGTTGTGATAGTTGTGGAGGACATGGAACTTAGGAATAAGTCCCAAGAGTCTGAGGAGATCTGACATTTGCAAGACATTCATTTTCTATAGGTCTAGTTCGAGGGTCATGAGGACCAAAGGGGAATAAGGAGGTAGAACCCAAGGTTCCAAGTCCTAACACGGGTTCGACACCCACATAAGTGTTGATGAGTTTTGTGTTGTATTGTGGGTCACAGAAGGCGAAAGGTACTAGGGACTTGGGTACAAGTCCCAAGTCTATGAATGTGCCTAAGGTCCATGAGGAATTGTTTTGAATTTTTTCTGAGACTTGGAGATCGGGAAAAACCTAAGATTAGGGACAAACACCCAATTTGACCAAGGGCCTAGGGTTTATGCATAGTTAGGTTAGTCATTTTGTTCAATAAAGGGTGGATGTTGAGAGGGATTTTGGAGTCAAAAACTAAGTTTTAAGTCTACATTGGGTCCCAAAGTCCGACATATAGTTCCTCTCATGAACCCAAAATGGATGTTTTAGCCTTTCTACTTGTCAAATATCAATGAAACTTGGAGGATGCATTAGTAGAGATGTGAATAAGGTAAACCAATGGTTTTGGTTTTCCTATCTCCCTTTCATACCCTTTTTTTTGTGTCAACCTTGGTGACTCATCCTAGGCTTAAGTTAAGTCTCCTACTTGTGTCATTATATTTGTTCTTTAGTGTGTACAACAAGCATGTAACCATGGGTTGCAAGTGGCATCT
The DNA here is from genome assembly GCA_007258455.2 of Sequoia sempervirens. Taxonomy (NCBI): domain Eukaryota; kingdom Viridiplantae; phylum Streptophyta; class Pinopsida; order Cupressales; family Cupressaceae; genus Sequoia; species Sequoia sempervirens. Next base: position 341,814,744 of record VDFB02086081.1, read on the forward strand.
TGGGCATGTTAATCTATTATGTGGTTATGTTATACAACTTTTGTTATGCGAAAAAAATTGTTGGTTCATGTTTTTCTTATGTTTTTTCTTGTTAATTCCTTGAGAAAAAGCTTGGGGCATTACACAAAGTTGAGATCAATAAAAAGACTTTGGATTCTTACCCAATAGCTTTGAGCCAAAGTGTAAACATGGACAAATCAAAAGAAAAATATTTCAATATTAGAGGACAATTTGTAGAGGTGAATCTCTAACATATTGGGATATAATATTAGTTATCTTCCAAGCAAGTATTTAGGGGTTCCCTTGTTCAAAGGCGTAGATAAGTGAAAGTGTGGGCAAGCTTAATTGATTATTGTAAGACCATATAATCTACTTAATGTCTTACCTTAGGGAGCCCTCCAAGTTGATGGAGGATCTAAATCAAGTTATGAGAGATTTCTTGTGGCAAAGCTCAAAATAAAATAAGACAATTCTCCTTATTGCTTGGGATATTTTTTGATCTCTAAAATCAAATGGGGGTGCAAGAGTGAAGCAAACTCATATTCAAAATAGAGATTTGGAGCAAAATGAGTTCCAAGATGTTTGTTAATCCTAATTTGAAGAGGAGTAAGATTTTGCAAAGGAAATACCTAGACTCGGGATTTGACTCAAATCTTAAAAGTTCTCAATTCTCCAAGAGGTTCTCATGTGGAATTTCATGTTGAGTTGTAAAACCCTTGCGGCAAACCATCTAGCTTGGGAAATACAGAATGACCTCAAAGTGAATTTCTAAGACTAGTAGAATGATTACCCCTCTATGGAGGATTGTGTAGATCTAGTTGAAGCAAGGGAGAATCCTTTTTTAGTTTGGAGATTTATACTCAAGAATTATTTGATCTTTGTCATGTAAATGAATGGCAATTGAAACATTTCTCAAATGGTGGCATCACTAAAATAAAAACACAACTATTGAACTTGGAACTATCTGGAAGGAATTTTTTCATTAGGGAAAGGATGACTTCATATGATGGGCATATTAAAAAATAGTTCAATATTCTATCAAGCTTGGATACAAAGTGTCTTCCTCCCCACCCTCCAACTCTAGTAGATAGACTAGCTACAAAATGTTGGGACAAGGCATGTCTCTATTTTACATAGGAGAACTCACAATAGATAGATTTTAAAAGTTTGGATATGAAGGCCCCTAAAGATGTGTTTGGTGTTATTCAACAAAAGAATCAGTAGATCATCTATTTTTAGATTGTCCTTTTGTAATTAAATGCTAGACTTGGGTATGTGCTAGGTGGGCTTGGTTAGGAGCCTTGCTAAACAATCTTTTAGATGTTTTCAAAAATTGGCCAATGATGCAAAAAATTGTTCTTCTCATGTTTGTGGCTTATTAGGTCCTTATATTTAGATGGGAGACCTAAAAGGAAACAAAACTAAAGGATATTAAAGGAAAAATCCCTTACAAATCTCTCATTTTTTTGGCAAAACTAGAAACTATTCTCTTCATATTATAGAAAAATATTGAAGAGGTGATCTAACTTGAAACTTCCCCTTGATCACAAGGCTCTAGAAATTAATTCCAAGAATAATCCTTGAAAAGGGATCAAACAGATTATTTCTTGTCTAAGTGGAAAATGTTGAACTTTGATGGTGCCTATAGAGGAAATTTGGTGTTTTTGGTGTTCAATGTATTGTGGGGAATGATGTATGTATAACAATGTGCAAGTTCAAAGAAACTTAAAGAGGGAACTAATAACTAAGTAGAAGCATGTTCCTTCCTTTGGAGGCTAGGTTTGTTCACTTTTTAGAATAATTGTGGTATTTTTGGAGGGCAATTCTATGGTGATTATTAATGCCACAAAGAAAAGGAAAGTGGCTAACATCTTGCAGAATGCATGCCCCTTATTAGACTCACAATTTTTTTAATTTAGCATTGCTATTGTGAGGTGAATAAGGAAGTTGACATCCTTGCCAATTACATGTTGGATCATAATGAAGAGACTACTATTGGTAAGTCACTCGATTTAGGATTAAGTGAGAACTTAGAAATCATTTCAATTGATGAAATTTAATCTATCCCATGGTAAGGACAATGTGAAAAGGCATAAATTATGTCAAGTAATATGAATCAATTTAGAGACTCTAAGTGGATCATCATATTAAGGATTGGCACACGTGAAGAGTATCTAAAAACCCTAATCTACAATCAACATGTCAAAAAAAATATATGCATGTAAATCGATTAGATAAATGATATAGTGAGAACATACAATCCAAGGGTCAATGAGTGGGATCAAGTCATACAAGTCAAAACCATGATAAAGATGGATTAATGATAAATAAATAAGAGTGGATCCAAACATTAATAAAAAATAATATAACATGAATGCAATCAAAAAATGACATCTAAAAACCCTAATTAGAAAGGATAAGCCCTAAGGTCAATACTCTAGGTTGTGTAAAATTGGTAGGTTCACCAAAAGTGTAAGGGAAAATAAAACACTTGCATTAATATCTAAGACTAATAAATAATGGGTGTGGGGGGCCTAGCTTGATTGGCTAAAGCATCCTATGGTGGGCAAGAGGACACGAGGTCTAGTCTTCCCTTCATCCTCATGGTACCAGAGGGCGTGTCGCGCCAACGTCATTGGTCATGTGAAAAAAGTTTACCAGGCACATTGTAGTTTATAGGGGGGCTACCCGATTCTCGCAATCTAACAACAAAGATTAATAAATAATGAATAAATGAAAGCTTAAAGTAATGAGCTAAAAATAATATCAAATAATGAACTCAATGTTGCAATTAATATAGAAATTATATAAATCAAAGGCAATGATACTTAGCTATAGATTCAATGAAGATATCATTGTGCAGATGTTAGGGAATTCATTCCCCATGATGTCAAAAATTTAGGAATTGTTAAATGACTATCATTGATCTAGAAATGTGATTGTTCATTATTCTAATTCACTTCTATGAGTGCATAAGTGATCTCCATGGTTGTGGATCTAAACTTATGCACAAAATTGAACTTGTTACTTATGGATCTAATCTAACTGAAACTTGTTTGCCTTTATATATGTGCTTTGAATTCAATAGAGAACAAGCAATGTTTAGAAACACCTTTGGGGAATTTATTAAATTGGGAGGATCATGTTCTTCTCACTCAAACCCTTTGATGGAATGATTCAATAACTATGAACAGAAGTTAAAGATAGCAAGCATGTAGTATGCTCCAAGGATGACGATGCAATGTTGATGTAATCTTTTTTTTTTCTTTTGCAATTGAATTTTAGACATTATGCTCAATATTTTTTTCTTTGACTCCTAGATAAGTCTTAGATGATTCAAATGAAGCATGCAATTTGGATTAATTTGCACTTTAGTCAACTCATAATAGCTAATGAAAAGGCACCAATGTTTGAATTTTTAAATTTTAACATTCAAATATGTAGGAACAAAAAAGATCTAGATCAATTCTGCACTTGCAAACTTGAACAAGGATGGTGAATGGGGGATCTAGGGATCAAGATAGATTTCTAGAGATGACTAATGATGGAATCATGGTAGGATATTGCTATTTACCAACTTCCATGTGAAATAAATCATCTTATGCAATAATTGATGCATAAATGACAACATAGTTGTTGTGAGTCCAAAATATATGGGATATGGGAATGGGTATGTGATTTTCAGCAATAAAAAACTCAATCAGTTACAATTAACCAAAATAATATAGCATGAAGAAGAGGGGTGTTGTGAAAGTGACAAGAAACTCCATGAAAGATTGAAATTGGTATATACATTGAAACAAATAGTGCAAGGAAAATAAAACACCACCTTTGTAAAAGGACTTCATGCTATCAAGAATCAATGGGACAAATGTAACAAATTGAAAAACACATTAAAATCCTTAGGTATGCATTTGTATTAGCCATAGTGAAGGGTTGTATGCATGTGTATTAGCCATAGTGAAGGGATTATGAAAAATCCGCATTTAATGAAATAGATTCAACCAGAGCTCTATGGATTGTAAGATGAAGGATGACCTAGGCGAAAGCTCTAAATAGTGTAAGTAATGTCAGGTTTCACTAGTTTATGAAGAGAAATAAAAGCACTAATAATCTATGTTCCCTGCTATAAGCTAGATCTAATTAAAGTGATAAAAACAATTTTTATACCACTGAGTAACTGATGCAATTGAATAGGTACAAGGTGCTTATCTGTTTTTCTATATGGTGGCAGTTGCTACTTTGCCGTGGACTGGCTGATCTTTGGATCGCCCTTTGATTCTTGATCACTCTATCAGTTGCTTCAAACTCTACTTAATTAACAACTATTTTCCAACTTTTAAGTGGTTAAAATTCTTGTCGTGAATACTTTTTTAAAATGCTTTTCCAATCAATATAGAAAACAATTGATATATCCCCCTTTGGTTCTTGATCACTCTATAGTTGTTTCAAGCTCTGCATAACCAAGAACCACTTTCCAATTTTTAAGTGATAAAAGTTCGTCCCGATAAGCACAGCCAAAATTGGTCAGTTTCTCACCATGGTGAGAAAGGATTTGTTCCTCCTGAATATCATTGAACACAATCCTCGTATCTGGAATGAACCTGCTGCTTTCATCTCTTGAGATAATATCTCCAACTCTGTTTAGATTTTCTGCACTTCTGAGTTTGACTTGTCTCCTGCCAGGAAAGTACGGACCTGTTTATTAACCTCAATCCAACTACATCCAGGAGTTTTTTTCACTCCCCTGTCATTCATAACTTTCCTCAGCTTCTCAAATTCACCCCATCTACCACCTGCAGCGTAGATGTTTGAAAGGAGCACATAAGGTGCAGGATTTTCAGGTTCTAACTCTAAAAGGTGCTGTGCAACTTCTTGTCCTAGAGCTATATTGTTATGTACTCTACATGCACTGAGTAAACAACTCCATACATTAGCATTTGGTTTTATTGGCATCTTGTTTATAAAGTGGTGTGCTTCATCCAGCTTCCCAGCACGACCCAGGATGTCAACCATGCAGCTATAGTGCTCCATTGTAGGTGTGATGTGATAGCATTCACTTATTGAAGTAAAATACCGTCTGGCATCCTCCAGAAAACCTGCATGGCAGCATGCAGATAAAACACAAACTAAAGTGACATGGTTTGGGCTTGTGCCAGACTGCTTCATTTCCTCGAATAGCTTCAGGGCATCCCTGCCATAACCATGCATGGCATATCCTGCAATCATTGCTGTCCATGAGACAACAGTTGGTTGATGCATTCTATCAAACAATTCGCGTGCCTTGTTTAAACTCCCACATTTCGCATACATGTCTATCAAGGCATTCATCACAACTGATTCAGACTCTACTCCGCTTCTAACAATTTGCTCATGAATTACCATACCTCGTTGCAGAGCTGCCAAGTTGGCACATGCTGGAAGAACACTGGTAAAGGTTTTGAAGTCTGGTTTCACGCATGTTAACTGCATTTGATCAAAAATCTCTAGAGCTTCCACATCAAACCCATTCTGTGTATAACCTGCAATCATTACAGTCCATGAGAGAACATCTCTACCTTGCATTTTGTCAAACAATTCACGGGCCTTCTGTATATTCCCACATTTTGCATACATGTCTACAAGGGAACTAGCCACGAAGACAGTAGACTCAAGCCTACTTCTTATCACTTGCTCATGGATCTCCTTTCCTTGTTGTAAAGCTCCTGGGTTGGCACACGCTGGTATAATACTAGCAAACGTCTTTGAGTTTGGCTTAAGGCCAGCTGACCGCATTTCTGCATACAGCTTCAGAGCCTTATCCCCATGCCCATTCTGTACCAATCCTGCAATCATAGCATTCCATGAAGCCACATCTCGTTGCGGCATTTCGTCAAACAATTTCATTGCCTCATCAACAAACCCATTCTGTGTATATCCCACCATCATTGCAGTCCAGGCTCGCACATTTCTTCGAGGCATTTGTCGAAATACACTTATAGCCTCATCAAGCCGACCTGCTTGCACATACCCAGCAATCATGATCGTCCAGGACACCATATCTGGTTTAGGCATTTTATCAAACACATGGCGTGCAACCTCTATACTCCCGCATTTTGCATACATGTCTACCAGAGCATTGGACACAAACATATCTGACTCTAACCCACTTCTTACTATCTCTTGGTGGATCTCCATTCCCTGCTGAAGAGATCCCAAGCTCGCGCAGGCAGGGAGTACACCAGACAACGTGAATTGATTGGCCTGGACTCCCATTTCCTGCATTTGCCGAAATAATACCAGTGCCTCATGAGATAGCCCTTGCTTTGCACAACCTGCAATCAAGACTGTCCATGAGCACTCATCTCGATCAGGCATTTCGTCAAATAGTTTACGTGCATCCCGCAGATTTCCGCACTTGACATACATGCTAAGGAGTCTGTTTTCTAAAATACTATAAGACACGAAACCACGTAGTCTGAAATGGGCAGGGAAGAGTTTTCCCAATGGTAGGGATTTCTTCTGAATGCAACACAATATCAGTGGAGGCATAATATGTGTTTATGATAACCATTAATATTCTGGCATGTGGATTCGCCATTACTGGCTTGCAATTTTGTTCGTTAGAGTTCTGAGTTTTGGATTGTTTTTTGGTGTTACATTTTTATGCTCTGTCGTGAAAAGCAACACTGAGGGTTCTCTGTGTGTTAAGACGACCATGGGAAAAGGATAGTTTTTATTTTGGCAGTTCGTCGTTCAAGGTCTAATTCCTCATTGATTTGCATTTCGTTGATTACAAACCCCTTGAGGTTGTTGAGGTTGTTGAGAAGTAAGCTTTTGTGAATTAAAACTAGCATACATATATTAAATATTAATATATATAAAATATGTCAAGGTCTTTATTTTTAATCAATTATTTACATTAAAGTGTAATAGATGTCTAGAAGTCTATCGACGTTTTAATAAAACAAAATTTCTTTTATAGTAAATTTCATGAAAGAGTTATTTCTATACGGTTTTTTTTAATTTATTGATTGTAATAAGTTTGACTAAGATTTGAACTAGGTTATGATTGTTCCACTTATCAAGAATTTGCCTTCTCTTAACCTTTGGATCATTGGATTGTAATTTACTGATTTTTTTAAGCTTTGGATCTTTAGATTGAAAAATACTGATTTTCATCTCATATTGAGATCTATACAAAAACCCTTGAAAGTTTCTTATGGTTTTTTGATATATAAAATTATTAAAGTTGTTTTTTAATGGATAGTGAGATGTCAATTGTTTTATGTGTTTATATGTTATTTAAATTGTGTATATTAATTGATATGAATTTTCCACAGCTCATGAAATAAATGTATAATAGCTTTTGTTTTAACTGTGTAAATATTGCAATCAAGAATCAAGTTTTTATTAAACTTAATCTCATCAATCTATCTACACAAACACCCACAGTTAATTTATGAAATTCCAACTTTGTCCATGAAATTCTAAAATCAGACAAGCAAACAAAATAAACATATTTTATTATAAATCTAAAAATTTATTAAAACAATAAATATAATTTTAATAAATTTTGTATATGAAAGTTTGGTTTACAATATGAAAAGTTCTATCACCTTTTTTTGTTTCGTTTATAATTAGTTTCTATTCTCAGTTTTATTAATAGATTTATGAAAACTTGAAGAATAAAAACAAATTACAGGATTCAATTATGTAGTTTTTGAGTCAAACTCATTGACCCATATTTTAGACATAGTTGTTCAGAGGATCTCATCTCAAATGAGAATGTATGGCTTATTCAACACTCATTGCATGTAGGTGATGTTCACAAGGAGTGAAACATCTGGATTTCTGGGAAGATTACAATAAAGTTTAAAACAAATTATATTATGTATAAACAATTACATAGATTGATTTAAAAATTATAAACTATTTAGACATTTGTTGATTTGATTTCAAATGATTTCATACAACTTTAGTTTTCTCTTTAAAAATTGAATGGAGAGATTAATTACTATTGAATTGTGGAAGTGATATTTTAATAAATTGAATAAAAGATACTACAATTTATAACAATGAAAACAATACATTACAATAGAACCCAAAACAAAATATATTAAATATATTTTTTAATCAATCTGATATATCAATTATATTTAAAAGATATTATAAATTATTAATAAATTTGTTAATTTAATAAAGAAAGATCAATAGCAACTAAGTTTTTGAAATGATATTTTTGTACACTAAAGAATGAACTACCATTGAAAGTTATACCAATAATAATAATACTTCACAATAAAAATCAAAACAAATTATAATATTTAAGTTATAATTTGAATACCTTATTCATTTACTCATATACCTTAATTTGAATGTTGTACCTGTCCAAATACCAGTACGCATTCCTCAAATCTCCAGTTATTATGCAACAAACCGATATTAACAATTATGTTGAAAGAAGCAAAACAAAAAAAATAAAAATTCTTGCAACCAAGTTGTAAAACAGAATTCAAACTCATTACAAAGCAGCTACAGCATAAACAAAATAAGTACAAAACACACTTTATCAACACTGAATAAAATAGCAGGCTTGCCTGAAGAATCCTCAACCCACCACTTATAAACTTTATATTGACCTGAGCACTCTCAGAAATTGCGCGTTTGGCTTTCAACTCGTAAACCCAATTCAAGATTATAAACATTTTGAAACTCTCAACCCAACAAGTTGGGTTTTACATTCTTATGCATCTATGGTAGCAATGAATTTGTTGCTTCTTTTTTTTTTTTGGTTTTATTTATAGTTTCAACCCAACAAGTTGGGTTTTACATTCTTATACATCTATGGTAGCAATGATTTTTTATTTTTATTTTGGTTATATTTATAATCAAATGGAAATCAGCTCTCTCTAGGCTGGATTGTTCTCAAAATATAGTTTAGGATCTTTTTGTCAATGTATCCTTCAATATATTTGGTTGTTCATATGTAAAGCTATTTTTTCTAATACTTTTCCTCCTATAAAATGATTATGCATGGTTGATTCTCTAATATTATTTTGTAGGAGTCAATTCTTGCTAAAGGAGTGAAAGAGAATCACACTAACATCTAGAGCTTCATATCTAAAGATCAGTCTTAGTTGGCAGCGATTGCTAAAAATCATATTGGATCTCTACTCCCAATTTTCAATATCATTACAGAAGAATATGTGCTACACACTTTTGGAGAAAAGTGATTCTCTTATAAATTGTACACTATCCATAAGCAGTTTTTCCAGCTGTCTTCGCTAAAATGTTCTCTAGTGTCATGCTTCTTTGTATTATTGTCTATTTCAATCATTTTGGTTGGGATGTGCCTCCTACAAGCATTTTTGTACTCTTGTAAATTCTTGTTCTTTTATTAATAATGCATTTTCCCAATTAAAAAATATTTATAACCAAATCCAACCAGTTCTCTTATTAGTAGTTTATTTCTAAGTTTCCAATGAATTGTTAGAGAAAATTAATTATAATAATTATATATGTTTGATTATTCATTATTAGTCATCAAATTGAGGTTTATTCATAGATTATAGTTTATTCATAAATATTATCGAAAATATTTAAAATTGAACGTTAAAATTAATGAAGAGGAATAGAGTATATAGCTTGAACATGATAATGGATCACTGGGTGTGGATTCAAAATGTCAATTGAAAAATACATACACTTAAAATCAAATGGACTATGGAAAACCCATGCCAACTAGGGTATATAGCTCTAAAGTTTGACATCTAATATTTTGTGACAAATGGCATTTATGATTTCCTTGTTGTGACATGTACTTAGACCTTGTCAAATGAGTTCTATTAGACTAAAAATTTCACTATGCAACTTTCTAATCATTTATAAGCTTGTAGAATTGATCTTTGCACTTGCTATTTGATCTTTGTGTATAGAATTGAATTGTGGACGTTTGATTGCCTTAAACTCAAATTGCCTTATTTTTTAGAATCTAAATTTGTAAAGCAAATGGTGTTCGACATTATCTTTATATTTGTAAGCTAGTTATGGCTCTACTATTCCTCATGATGGATCACTAAGTGTGATCCAAAATGTCAATTGAAAGATTTAAATAGTTAAAACCAAAAGCACTTATACAATTCTTCATGGACAATGGAAAACTCATACCAACTAGGGTATATAGCTCTAAAGTTCGATATAAAATATTTTGTGACAAATGGTGTTTTATGATTTTGTTGTTGTGACATGTTCTTAAAACTTGTCAAATGAGTGTTATTAGACTAAAAATTTCACTATGCAACTCTCTAGATCATTTCTAAGCTGGTAGAATTGATCTTTACACTTGCAAATTTGACCTTTGTGTGTAGATTTGAATTGTCCACTTTTGGTTTCCTAGAGCCAATTTGTCTCACTTTTTACTCTCATCTTCCCAATGAACTTCCTCTTCTTGATGATGCATCAGTACATGTGATCCAAATGTTGATTGAAAAATATGCATAATTAAAGCCAAAAGCAATTATTCAATTCTCCATGGACTATGGAAAAGTCATGTCAATTAAGATATATAGCTCTAAAGCCTGATATCAAATATTTTGTGACAAATGGTATTTATGATGTCATTGTTGTGACATGTGCTTAGAGATTTGTCAAATGAGTGTTATTAGATTGAAAATTTCACTATTCCACTCTCTAGATCATTTCTAAGCTTGTAGAATTCATCTTCACACTTGCAAAATTTTATCTTTATGTGTATATTTGAATTGTGCATTTCTTGTTGCCTAAACCCAATTTGTCTCACTTTTGAGAATCTAAATTTGCAATTTAATAAATGATGTTGAAAATCATCGTTATGTTTACTAGGAAATGTTCTCCTTTGGTTAAACCAATAGAATCTAATTTAACAGTTTTGAAACAAAAATCAAAGACATGCCTACCAATATTGTAATATAAGTCTTGCCATGAATAATTTCAATGTAGAACAGACAACTAGTTATGACTCTCGCCTTGCTAATGATAGATCATTGAGTGCAATTCGAAACATTGATTGAAAAATATACACAATTAAAACCAAAAGCAATTATGCAATTCTTCATGGACTATGGAAAACTCATGTTGACTAGGGTATATAGCTCTAAATTCTAATATTGAATATTTTGTTGTCTAGACCCAATTTTTCTTGCTTCTAAGAATTTGAATTTAAAAATTAAATAACATAGAAAATCAAGCCAATTATGACTCTCCTCTTCTTACTAGTGGATCTAAGTGTGATTTGACATATTAGATTGAAAAATGTATATAGTTAAAATAAAAAGGACTTATACAATTCTTCATAGACTATGTAAAACCCATGCCAATAAGGGTACATAGCTCTAAAATCTAATATTAAATACTTTATGAAAAAAGGTATTTAAGATTTTTTTGTTGTGACATGTTCTTAGACCTTGTCAAATGAGTGTTATTAGACTAAATAATTTACTATACGACTCTTTAGATCATTTCTAAGCTTGTAGAATTTATCTTCACACTTACAAATTTGATCTCTATGTGTAGATTTAAATTGTGCACTTTTTGGTTTCCTCGAACCAATTTTCCTTTCTTTTGAGAATATAAATTTACAAAATAAATGATATTGGCAATCATATTTACATTTTCTAGGACATGATATTCTCCTTTGGCTAAACCAATAGGATCTAATTTAACAATTTTGGAACAAAGATAGAGAGATGCCAAACAATCTTGCAATATGAAGCCTTGTCATGGATAAATATTGATCTAATACTCTAAATATAATGGAATCTCTAACATAACTAAATTGTAAGGTATCCTTTGTGATGTCCAAAATATATAAAACTTAATTACAGGTTTTCATTAAATATAACACCATACTACAAAAATTTAATATATTATATTCAAGTCAACAAGCAAAATTTAGTTGGAAAAGGGTTTTTATGCCCTAACCCTATAGTGTTTATTGGGTTATGAGTAGTCACATTGTGGTTACCTTAACTCTTATATAAGTTATATTATCATTAGTATAATCATATGTATGTATTTAGGTCATCCTAAGGGTTATAGTTAAGTATCTAGGGTGACCTAGAGATACTTAATTATAACCCTTAAGATGACCTACATACCTATAGATGATTATAATAATTATTATTTAACTTATTTAAGAGTTAAGGTAACCACAAGCCAACTATGTATAACCCAATACACACTATAGGGTTAGGGGCATAACACATGTATTATTGAATCAAGAATTACCTCATCTATAGAATGTTGATAATAAAATAAAACTCCTATGGTGTTGAAAAGATGATCCCATATAATTGTGTAAAATTTTGTGAAACCCTTATAGTTAGAAGAAATGATTGATCCTATCATATGCAATGTATAGTTGACAAGGTACTCAAGTTAGAAATGGGGATGGACAAATCCATTGAAGATGCAAAGATTGCATTAAATGTTAGGTATGTGTTCAAAATAAAAAGTTGAAGGGAAATAGATTGGTCAACAAATAAAGAGTATGAATATTGGTTAAATACAATAGATAATGTTGTAGAATTTTTTCTGTATTCTTTTATATCTATATGGTTATTTTGGGGGGTTTTCTATATTTCTTTCATATTTGTTTATTGGAGTAATAGGGCGTGAAGAGTGTTTACTCAATGATAAGATACAAAGTTGACTAGGATCAACATTGAATGGGAAAGGATCAAATAAAAAATTGTCAACTTAGTCACTATTAAGATTGGAAAATATTTTGTGTGGGATCTTCTCAAAGATACACTTTAATGAATGATAGCTAGATGAAGTTCATGACAATATTTGAGTAATGAAAGTTTCTTGATCCAAATGGTATTGTATGATAGAAGGATGATATAAATCAAGGAACCGTCTAGAATTATCAAAAGATTTTAGTAGTGTATAAAATGGCCATTAAGTTAATGAAAATATTCAAATTATAGAAAGGATTAAGACTTTCTCATTTAGCACAAATAATTTTATCAAAAAGTACTCTTAGGAAAGTTGCTAATAGAAAGGAAATGGGACGATCTTGGAATAATCATGTTTCTTTATTCTTCCTAAGTTTTTAATGGAGTTTCATGGTGTATGTTCGTTTTGTATTATTTTATTTTATGGTATGATTGGTGTGACCCCTTTTCTCTCCATATATTTTCATATTTGGAGGTGAGTGGTCATGGATAAGATTCAAACCCATGGATCCTTGAACTATTGTCCCATGGTATAGACAAAGATCCATCTCATATCATTTAGATGGTGGATTTAGGCCTAAAGACAGGCTTCAAGGGGTTTTTAGCTACAACACATGGGAGGTAATTGTCCAATTCAACATGCCACTCCATCATGTTGGTAGATTCGATTTAAACAACTTTAATTTTATTATTGTTTTTTTATGTTGGGGTAAAAAATATTTTTTATCTTCATGGAAATTACCTTCGTTGATTTGCAAGAACAAAGTGAACTTGGTGGATAATACTATTAAGATTTAGTATCTTATTTTACTACATTATATTTGGTTATAGGGTGATTCTCATTTAGGTAAATAGTTCCTAGCCTTTGAAAAAATAGACCTAGGTGGCACTTGTAAAAGTATTTTGATTAGAGGTAAAAGACGGGTTTTGAAGGGTTTTGGAACCCTTTACAAAAAAGAACAGCTGAAACAAAAAGGGAACAACATTAAACAACCATCAGCCCATTGTCAGCAAACCACCAGCCAGAAACTGGCAAACACCACTACATATTGTTCAGAATTTCAATAGCTTCTATCTCACTAGCAGCAAGCTTCTATCCCTTAACCCTAGTATCAGAAACCTCAATACCCGAGGCCCCAGCCTGATTTTTAAATCTATTTCTAGTCTGAACCCCAGGTCCACCATTTTTTACCTCACAACTCAAAATAGAACCTTTAGCAGCACTCTTAACAACAGCAGAATCCTCCACCATCAGCTTACCCTCAGGAGCCATTACATCAGCAAACAAAATTTCATTTCTCTTTTTAGGGGAGAAAGCCATCGCAGAGTCCGACATAGTCAAGACTTTAGGAGCTTCTCCACTCTTCATAACAACATTCCAAATTTTATCAATTTTCTCCTCAAGGGATAACATTCTTCCCTCCATACTCTATTTTAGATTTACAGTTTCCTCCACCACAGTATTAGCAATAGTATTGAGACCAGTCATTAAATTATCAATTGGCTTTGGATTGAAGGGTCCTCAGCCTTGCTAGCAATACTTCTAATACGAACATTGGTCCTATTGATCTCATGAAAGAACCATTTAAACAGTTTAAAAAGCACATTGACACTGTCATGGGTTGATCCCAACACATCATAAAGATCCTCCTTATCAAAATTCTCAATGTGATTTCCCACAACAATTTCCTCTTCAAAAGAACTCTCATGAACCTTATCATTAGAAGCATCCTTACCTTTACCAACAGGGACAGGAGACTTCATCCTACGAATGGAATTGGCAATTTGCTCTGCAACAGCCTTCCTCTTTTGAATCCTATCTACATCCACTTTATTAGTTCCTATAGCCTGTTCACCACCCACAGCTCTAACCTTCTCCTGCTTCGGAAACCCTATGACAACACTCAGAACATCCTCAACATGGAAGCCACCAACCAGAGAGAGAGGGAAATCCGTCTCCAAGTGTTGACCAGCTTTCAGCCAGAGAGAGAGGGAAGGCACTTGTAAAAGTGTTAAACACCATAGGGTGATCCCACAATAGTGGTTTACAATTTTTGGCCAAACTGGACACTGATATTTTTTTTAACAAAATTTTCACATTCGGGCACCTATAGCGATTAAACTGTGAGGAATTTGAAGATGATGCAAACTAGAGTCTTGTCACATTTTGTCTGTAGATTCTAAAAATATTTTTTTCAATTTTTTTGGAATCAGATTGCATTCTTTTTCCATCTCCCAGAAAATTGGTTTTTTCAAAAAATAGCATTTTAAAAAGTGACACACCGTATAATGCATAACTCTTTTTCCTTGAAAGATAAAATTCCAATTCTTTCAAATTTAGATTTGTAACTCCGATATCTAGTGCTTCCACTTGGTTAGATAGTTTTTATTGAATATTTTTTCTTTAATCAAGTTTCAAAGTCAAATCAATTACAATTAAGACATAACACATTATACGCATAACTTTTACTGTATGTATCAAAAAAATTATTTTTGGATCAAGGACTCCAATATCTGTGCACTCATATTTTTAAATTTTTTTTTTTCATAATCTTCTATTTTTCCACTTGTACAAAACAGAGAGTTTTGTTTTCGGTGAAAAACCTATATTTAATAAAACTTAAAAAATAGATAGATAATATAATCAAAACATATTAAAATTATATTCGTTGGTAGATCGTTTTGAGGGGAACCTGATACTAGTTTGGTTTCTAAGATCTCCTCCATTTTCATTCTCAAATCGAGCTTTGAAGTGCAAAATTCTGAGCAATTTTGGTGCCTCAGGGGGGCAAGCTAAAAAAATGGGGGTTCGGTCGAACAAGTGTTTGGTCAAACAAAAAAATAATGTTCGGTCGAATAGGGGTTTGACCGAACCCACATAACATAGAATTAAAAAATGTATTTTAAAAGGGTTCGACCGAACATTCTGAAGATGTTCGGTCGAACACCTGCTTTAAAAACTAAATTTTAATATTAATATAAATATTAATTATATTCTTTTTAAATTTGATGGCCATATGACCGTATTTAGAGATTTTTGTTGTAGAATACAATCAAAATTTTAAGAAGATTGTATTAGATAAAAGGAGATGTTTTCGATAGACTGTCAAAATTTATATAGAATTATAATGATATATATGTTTGATTTATATATAGTTTTACATACACTAAGGTATATCATAA
>VDFB02086081.1:341830724-341845988 GCA_007258455.2 Sequoia sempervirens
TATATATATATATATATGTATGTATATGTATGTATGTATATGTATTTTAAATGTAAATTTAAAATGCAATTATCGGATGCTTCCTTGGTGAACAATAAATGCAAAATATCATTAAAGAAATCTATATCTATGCATATAAACGTGTATTTCTAAATGCAAGTGTAAATGCAAAGAGCATATGGTTTTGTAGTGTTATAGATACAACATATCCATAAATTAATGTAATTGAAATTCTAAAAGTCTTCAACACATATAATATGAAATCGATCAAACTATTAAACTACGAGAAATAAATGAAAAACAAGAAATGCATATGTATGTGTATTTGTAAATGTAAGTGTAAATAAATAAGAATAATGAAAATTATAAAAGAATACAAGGAGACAAGGCCTATTGGGTATATGGAGTCTAATGAATATCTACAAATGTGGATTTCAATAATGACAATAATTCAAACTGTCAGGCACACAAATTGTTTACAACTTGTGTAAACGTGCAAGTGAATAATTGACAAACTCTTCTTGAGATAGAATGGAAATTCTAGTTATGTGATTCTTCTTATTAATCCAAGTAACACTTCCCAATTGCTGTGATTGATTAAAAGATTTTAATCCCTACGTTAGAGAACCGAATAACCAGATCACACATATATAACAAATGTACAATGATAAACTGAGTATAAACTTATTATATCAATTTAAACAATAGAGAAGCATCAGAATGGAGACAATCAAATAACTGCATAAATTTAATAAACAACTAATACCAAAATTTTAATCCGCAACTTAGATATCTTCATTTACTCCATCAAAATACATACATCTGAGTCTCTGTATATCAAAATTCATTGTCTGCTACAAATGACCTATATGCCATATGTCTGGTGTTTGTATCTTGGCTCTCTTCAACACTTAGTTCTCTAGGAGGGCAGCTGTAATCTTGAGTTTTTAGTTCTCTAGGAGGGCTAAACAAAAATATGAAATTATAGAATAGAACCTTGTAATCGCATTTGATGCAGATTCAAATACTAGCCGTCGATCCTTCACTTTGGTCAGATGATCGAACGACTGCCTTCAAAACAAACTGACACGATCTCCATCATGGCAATAAGGGCCCACCATACTATGCATTACCAAGGAAATCCACATGGCGCTCGCCCGCAATATCGTGATCGATAAACACCTCGCAACTTCTGATCACGCTATGGCGGGCAACCATGGATCTCAACCATCGGTAATCCTGTTCGTTCAACATAGTCGTCAGCTTTGTCATTAACCATCAAGCACCTTTCCTACCGAGATTATAACATCTTCATTGATTTGAAACACGTGCATCTCATAAATGCTTTAGTAACCTGCTACATAATGTATTAAAACCAGATAAATGTATCAAAGTATTTCTATCATCTCTTCGGCTTCATTAAATGAGACACGTGGCGCTCGGCCGTGATATCGCGATCAACCAAAACAGTGTGGTGGGGTCATCACGGGATGGAGGGGAATGACTGAGATCAAATGATAATTGATCTACGGTCACACAAACTTGTCCCTCTACAAAATATAAAATATTTATTAAAAGAACGAGGGGACATCACTAGGCCGATGATAAATAATGACATAAGTTATTTTTTAAACGAGGGAGCATGAGACCATCCAAGACTTACGAAATAATAAAGTTAGGCGAAGGAAATAAAATGATAAATCAAAAGGGGCCCAGCCTAGATGAAGCAATGGGGCTTAAGTTGTTTTAAAACCCTCCCCAACAAGTAACGACCCAAAAGATCCCACCCAAGGCGTAAGATAAACACTAGGGTTTTACATGAAGACAAAGGTAAAACCCCAACCTTAGGATTTTCCCAAACACCATAGATGACTAGAGACATAAGGAAAGATAAAAATGGAACACAAAGAGCAAAATTTTGAAGTTCCATCACAAGGAAAGGTCTCCTCCCTTCTTGGTAGTGATAACCTACTCCACACACAACCCTTAAAAGTTATGAATAGAGGAATATAATCTTTGAAGAACTCAAAGTTGATTCTCTCCTACCTGATGCAATTAGTCATTTTATCCTTACAAACATTTATAGTGATTACTAGAGGCACATGGACCAATTCTTCATAATAGAAGAATTTGATCATACTTTTCCAATGATGGCATTATGAGAAAACCTTAGGTTACATGAATAATTCCTAGCTAAGTTCTTTAAATCATGTCCAACCGTATAAGAGAAGACCACTGCTATGTGTACATGGATACCATGGAGAAAGGCTCTTTGGGCTCTTTATCAATCATCCTACCTTAAAACATAACAAAAGTCTCCTAGCAATTAGACATAGGAAGATTTAAGATGACTTAATTTTTTTTTATTGCCAAAGCATAAACTTATGATGACTTAACTAGGCCTAGTACACACTCCCTCCCCGTTAACCACTTAGACATATGGAAATTAAATGTAATTTTTCTGCTATTTTTAGTCATGTAAGTGTCCAATAAACCACTTGGTGGTGTTTCCCTTCAAGTTTATTTACTTGAATGAAGAGAAAAAGTCCTTTGATTAGAATTAGAGAATACATTTGAGGCCTTGGTTGTGTAACTAGTAGACCATAGTCACATTTAACACTTGTTACAAAGTTTGGGAGTTAAAACGTTAAGTAGATTTGATTTGTGATGGACACATTTGGACAGTAGTAACAATAACTTGCAATCTATCAAGACTTGATTACCTTATAACCTGTGAAATTCTAGCGATGAAATGATAGATTAATCATACGTCACCTTGGGATCACATCACCATTAAAGAACTTCATCCAACATCCTTATGAGGCAGTGTAACACCAAATAGGTATTTTCAGGATTTGTCTCCCTATGCAGGGAAATTCGTGAAGAGAAGAGGAAAGCTTGCATTACGTAGTGTGTCTTAAAAGAGGGAGATCAACTAGAGGTCAAAATATTAGAATTTTTTTGTAAACACATAGAATTTTTCTGTGAAGGGGGTCATGTTCTTATGATGATGATATCATAGGTGACGCCGAGGTTCCCTTGAGGTACAAACATCTACTTAAAACAATGGGTACCCAAGGAACTTCCTCCAATAAACACTGATTTTGGTGTCAACAAGAGGATATATCGCATATCACCATCATCATTACATAGTTTGGCCCTATTTTGCATGGATGACATAAAGATCTGTTACGACAAAGTTACTGAATTGATGGAGTATGTCAATCCATGTTACAGTTACAAAGATTGGATGCGTAAATCGGGTTCGAGATATTAACGGCGCATGCATAGGTATAATCACAAGAAATTATATACAACTAAAAGATAAGGATCAAAATAAAGGAGTGGCTATGCATATCACCTGAAGGCCAAAAAGCATCAAGGAATATTGTTGTTTATAAAAGTACACGACTTCCGTCAACAAATAAGCAACCCAATTGCATATTCACAGCGCCGAGGCAAACCGTATTCATATATAAAAATCAATAACCGCAGGAAGAGTTGCTAATCGATTACAATTTGAATCGCTTAGTTACAAACATATTACTATGGGGTGGTAATGCACTATGTACCATTTACCCAATCCTCCAATTAATGACTCAACATGTACCATTTTATTCTTATGTTTTTTTCAAGTAGTCTATTGGTTTCATTTTGGTAATGTTATTTTATATTTAATTTTGTCACGACATTGATTGTACCTATAGCTGCTCTAATTTGTATAATGACATGTATCTTCGTGCACTTCTACCCCATTGAAGTTTACCTCATTGTAATTAAAATAAATTCAGATATGAGCAAAATGTTTGTATTATTATGTTTTTCATATTTCTATTGGGTTAATTTTGATAATGTTTTACGAGTTCTTGTTGCAAAATGACTAATCTGTGAAAGGCACCAAAGAGTAGACGAGAGCATCCATAAGGAGGTGTAGTCATTATGATGATGACATCGCTTATTCAACAAACTCTCGATATGATAAGGAAGACCTGAAAAAATGCAATGAAGAAATCCTTAAGTTGTTATTCATAGTGCCTCAAACAGATGAGAGCAAGAGAGGGTTAAAATATTGATCGAGAGATCACAAAATCCTTGCAAGTAAGTTGTCATGAGGTCTTAATTATAACATAAGTTCATTCATGGTTTTTATATTTTTGTAATTTTTATGTCATGAACTAAAATATGTGTTGTTTTACATGATTTTTTGCGTCCTCATGATGCTCCTGGCCATGATCAGGGTACTGCAAGTGCTGCTCGAGGAGTAGAGGTTGGTACAAGTGTCGATCTTAATCTTCCTACGCATACATCACATCATCTCACCCCATCATCGCGGGCTTCCATATTGTCGCCTGAAATGTCGACACATACCATGTGCATCTATTAGTGCACCTCCGGTAGCTTAACACATGCTAGAACATGCATCAGACATGTACCGGGATGTAGAGGCCACTAGTACTGGTGATATTTTAGAAACATTTCCTAGATCTTCCCGTATTACTAGTATGGGAACATTTCCAATCACATTTGTGGTGACCGAGGATTTCGCTCCCATAAAGATAGAGAAGGTCCCAGGTACTTTAAAATATTTTAATTATTATTATATATAATCCAATTGAAATTTACTTATTGATCGCTCTTTTTAGACTATTGATCCCATGATCATTTTGTAGGAAATGATGTTTTTTATAAACATCTAAGTGATATTACATTGGAGCTCTTTAGGCCCACCATACGTACATAATGGAATGCCCAAAATGAAGATTTAAAAGATGAGCTCATTAATCGCTAGTTGTGCTCTTCAAAGAATTCAACTCAAATCCAAGGTCCTAAGAAAGCCGTGGCACTCTATCTAAAGTATGTGAGGGACCAATATAGGTCACATTTAGGAGAAGAACAAAAGTAATGAAAGCATCCCCCATGATTTTGGAGAGGAGGAAGGACCTATGTCGATGGAAAGGAGGTTGAAAAGAAAAAAGGAAAGACACCACCGCCAAGGAAGGTATGTGATACTATCAAAAATGTAATTATATACTCCATTACTCTTTCTTTTTTACATACCTAATGTATTTCAAACTTTTCATAGGCTGCCCAACACATCGAAGGCAACAAAGGCAAGACTAGGAAAAACACGCGTAGCAAAAACTGGCCTCTAGTGGTTATATGAAATTAGCCGCATCTAATCGTGGCATCAATAAATGAAATATCAGATCCAAATAATAAATTGAAAACAATTTTGGTTTTATCACACCATAGAAGCAAAATTCATGATCTTATGCAAAAATGTAGGGCTTTGAATTCAACAGAGTTCCCACAGAAGAGGACCTGAGGATTGCCTTCCAGCAAGGCTATGGAGCCATGGTTGAATTCCTAAGAGTCTTGATTGGGAAAACACAATCTTCCACTACATCTGACACGCAGGTAAATAAACTCAATAAAGTTTATTTAAAATTGAATACTTGTGCAATCTATTCAATATTAATTTCCACCATAAAGTAATTACATGCCTATTTGTTTTAAAAATTTAAGCAATGATAATACTGCACATGACATTGGAATGCAGCCTAGTGTGGGTGGAGCACAACCTGTAGATGAAGGTCATGGTGTGCATCCCGCTACTTTAGAGCATGTAGAGCATGATCAACATGTTGAGAATGATCAGGCTAGAGAAGATCATGAACATGATGTGGCCCCATCAGGTAAAGAGGACCACTCTAAAGTTCTTTTAAACATATTTAATTGCAATTGGTGTATTAATTAATGTAACCTTTCATGTTTCAACTTTAGAGCATGTAGAGCGTGATCAACGTGTTGAGCATGTTCAGGCTAGAGAAGATCAAGAACATGATGTGACCCCATTAGGTAAAGAGGACCACTCTAATGTTCTTTTAAACATATTTAATTTCAATTGGTGTATTCATTAATGTAACCTTTCATGTTTCAACTGCAGATCAGGATTTAGAGGGTGTTCAACATGTTGAGCATGAGTCTATAATAGAAGTTCATGAACATGATGTGGACCCATAAGGTAAAGTGAACCACTCTAATGTTCTTTTAATTAATGAAATACTTGTAACAATACTAATAAAACATATCAGTTTAACATTTCTTTGTTATTGCAGCAGACCCCCCTTGCAGTGGCGTTCACGTCGTGAGTAGACGACTAGGCGTACATTAAGATCACGAGCAAAGGGAAGAACAACTAAAGGGGGGACAGATGATTTAGAAAATGATACTCCACTTCAAATTTTTTTAGCTTTAAAAGAAACAAAAAAAAAGTGATTGTAATCATATTATGACAGCCATATTTTTGATAATATGTAAAAACTGAATGAATGAATGTTATATGATATTAATGGATGAATGAATGAATGTTATATGTTATTAATGGATGAATGAATGATTAATGTTATATGATCGGGTATGGGGAATTGAGAGTGATGTGAGGGGGAGGGGCCAAATGAGCTTCCACCGTCACGTGGTTGGCCCTGTTCAATAGAGAATATTAAACTATTCTCGGGAAACAAAGAGAAGCCAACAATGTACGCACTCTTTCAATATAAGAAATGCATCAAGCTAAAGCATCAAACCAATATGCAAAGATGAAAGAAAGTGCTAAATTTTCACTATGGTGGCAGAAAAATGATTCTTTATACCCTAAATCCATGCTCTGCATCATAATTTTAAGTTGTTTCCATTCCAATGTTCTGAGTTTAGTTTGTTTGTATGACTTTGTATGAATACCACATTGTGTTGTGTGTGGATTTGGTTTGAAAGCTCTGTTTCTTCTATTTTTAGTGGTGATAGAACTCTAAAATTTGACTTTTGTGCATAACAAGTTAGTGGAAAAATTGACAGCTCTGAAGGGTTTAGAGGCTCGATTGAGATAGATACACGGATATTTGGATCTTGTTGTTGATGGGAGGCTTCCACTTAACCATGAAATTTTGTACCATCTGCAGGTATGCAAAAGTTTCTCTACTTACATTCATTCTTGATCATAAACGTTCTAAATGATATTAATGATTCAAACTTAAGATTCGTTTCATTGTTATAATGATCAAAATGTTATACTTTGCTATACATTCAAGCATTCTCTTGCCCCCTACCCTTTTATCTCTCCCCCCTCCTTTTAAGAATTTTCTTTGTCATAAAAGATTCACATTTCTGTCTCATTTAAACAAATTTATCTGAAGCGCTAGGAGTGAATAAAGATATGTAAAAGATGATGGATTATGTCTAAACAACAACTTTCCATCTTATAGCTTATTAAATCATTAATATTTGAATAGTTTAGAGCTCTAATAATGCTTGTATATGCATGTGTAGCAATAAGGGAGCCTATGTGAAGATTGAAATTTAAAACATCACTTTGGTATTTTTCCTTAGGCAGTGGAATAATATTTTGAGTAATACAAACCTACACACACATTGATATTTTTCAGCATTGCATTGAGGAATTTTTTTTCTCTTATACCTACCCTCGGCTAGACATGGGGGTATATAATATTGGTTTTTGGGTTTTTTCTGTAAGTAGTTAATTTCACAGAGGAAGACTAAAATCTTCTTAATGTCCTGTCAAGTGTGAAAGCATATGAATCACTTGTTGAAGGCACCATTTTGTATTAATCCAAAAACTAGGTTCTTTTTTTTATGTTTCTTGAATGTGTTTTTTTTAGGCTCTAGAGATGTAGCTCGACTCTTTCCTTTGCACTTTTCATCTATTTTGATGATTACAGTAGATTGTCCTCATAATTTTTTATGTAGATCTGTTTGTAACCTTATTTTCTACCAATCAATATGCAAACCAGTCATATATTAAGGACCATTTCACTAACTTGTATTCATCCATTACTTCATATGTTGCAGGTTGTGTCTGTGTGCCAATAAATCCTGATGATTGCGAGAACTTTAATCCTACAAGTGTACCCAATCTTTATCAAGTAAAAGTATTACCTTATTTTATAGTAATTTAAATGGTTAATTGAAGGTGCTTCTTTAGATTTGAGATAGTTGAACCCTGGATTAAAATATGGTATTAGATGGGCAGTATAATGATAAAATTGAGGTCCATTGAACACAAATTATGAACATAATTTACTGGACTATGAATAGTGTTACAATTACAATTATTTCTCCTTTACCTATCTCTCCATTAATGAAAAAGATAACAGATATTGGAAGTTCATTACATGTCTCATGTATGTGTTAGTATTTTAATTTTGTTTAAGTTGTTCAAGAGCTTGATTAGGTCAATAATATGTTCTACAAGCTCTGTTCTCTTGACACTGCTCAACATTTTCCCTACACATTTTCTCTTCAATCCAAACGTTTCTTAACTCCTTCCCTTGTTAGCCCTTGGTTGTTCTCAAGTGTAATTCTTTTTCTATGCATCTTGCAGTTTGTATGTATGATCAATCACTCTTATGAATCATGGATAACATTTTATGGAATTGTTGTTGTGATTAGACAATTTCCATTGTGAGAATAATCATTTAATTTGTATGGAAGTAAGTCTTTCTCATATTATTTGAATTAGTATTGTAAACTTGTCTTTGTAGGAATCTCTAGGGGGGAACAACATAACTGTGATGATAGGTAGAGTTGTACAACACCATAAATCATTTGGCATTATCAATATATTGCTTATAGAATACTCTGTGCAAGTAAAATGGAATGTGTAATGACAATTGGTCTTGAATTCAAATATGAATATAAGTACATTATACACAAGAAGATGGTATCTATTCTATGATTTAAAGAACCCCAAAATAAGAAAATTAATAGGTTCCATTTGTTTACTTGCTCTTAGACACTTGTTTAATCGACGAGACCCTCAAAATGTCTTGCTGATAACCAACAGTGTTCAAAACTCCTGAAGAGGTCAGATCGATGTGACATTGGATCTGTCTTGCTAACGGAAGTCATCGGCAAGACATGGACTATCAGAGTGAGTTTTCTATCTTGTGTCGATGATTGATCTCTCATCGATGGGTTGGTTTCGGTGGTCATCGCCAAGAGTCTTCGCGATGACATGGTGTAGGTCTATTTAAAACTCCTGAAGAGGTCAGATCGGTGTGATATTGGGTCTGTCTTGCCGACGAAAGTCATCGGCAAGACATGGACTATCAGAGTGAGTTTTCTTTTATGTGTTGATGATTGATCTCTCACCGATGGGTTGGCTTTGGTGGTCATCGCCAAGAGTCTCCGCGATGGCACATTTCAATGAATATTTTTTTTTAAAAAATTGCATTGTTTTGTTGCAATTTCGACGAAGGCCACTGACGAATCACTGAAAAGGTCCAAAAAAGTTGCTATAGCTGCGACGAAGGATTTGTTGTAACTCCTTGCCCATTTCATTGAAATGGAAATGAACTTCTGGTGTTGTTTCAACGCTTCAAAAGAGCCATTGCAATTGCATTTTGGTTATAATTCGTCGGTGGATACACGAAGTTGTCCTCGATATTCTGATGAACATCTGAGTCATTTTATGATGCCAACGACCGATGAATTTGCGTTGTTATTTTGACATTTAATTCGTCATTGGAATTTTGATGAAAAAATGGCAATGAAAATTCTTTCGTCAATTCGTCGATTGTCCGACAAATGGTTGTCGAACGACTGACAAACGCTTGTTAGAAAATGGAGTCAAATTCAGTAGTGACATGTGGGGAAAATAATATTAAATATTTATGAACACAAGTCAACTTTACCGTTGCTAGTGGAACCTGTCACCCCTTATGAATATATTACAAACAATGGTGATAATTAATATTACAAAATATTTTCCCAATTCACCTAAGTGCTTAGGGACACTTTTCAAGGATGTTGAAACCATGCAATATGATATAGGATTTACAAGGTAGATGGCACCTTAACCCTAACAATATCTTGGGGAAAACTTAGTATGCAATGCTCACACATAACTTGTAAATGCATGAACAATCTTTGGAGAAGGTTGAATTCCTATCTAATATAAAAACTAAACTAATGCTTGCAAAGAAAGTGGGTAGGATTAGGCATAGGGTTAGGAGAGAAGGGTGTAGAGATAAAATAGAAAGGGCTAATGTGATAAGAATAATGATTGATCAAATCTCCCTTATGCATGCAACCAATCTTCATCCATGACCTTACAAGTGTTTGTGGTTGGCTGCCTCAATGTACTTTCCATGGACCTACTTGTGCACATACACAAAAACATCACTTTTATTTAGGCAAATAAGTAGACAAACATAAACATATTCATAAAATAAAACTAGGTGCACTCTTCAACATGATATATGAAGAAAAAACTCAAAAAAAATCGTTCCATTCATCAAGAGTCAAAAGATCGTTATAAATGAGAAAAGCCCTACACTTACAAATTGTCAAAAATCTAAAGCAATCTAAATTGTTGATAAAAATAGTAATCCAAGGGACCAAAATAACTAATATGCTAAACCTAAAATATATTTCCTTTTGAGATAACTTGCCCCACACACCTTATATTGCACCAAAAGTTCATTGAATATCTAAGGAAGCCACAAAAAATGATAATTTAAATAATATGATAATGCTCCATGGGAATTTTATTAAAATTTGAAGTTAGTGAAGAATTTATATATTTTTACTGGTCAACATCTTAGGGAAGCTTGATCACAAGTGTTGAATCTACAAAATCAGTTGTATTCATCCATTGGGCATAAAGTTAGTAGTCCCCTCCTCCTTCCCTTCCCTTGCCCTCTCCCCATTTTCGAAAACAAAACAAAACAAATTATGTTGTATTTGAAGGCCTTGGGTTAGGGTGACCATTGTCGAGGTTGAGGAGTAGTATCCCTTGTGAGTGGTTGAGAGGGTAAGGTCCTTGTGTGGCAGCCAAGAGGGTAGGGCCCTTCGGTAGGGTCTAAAAGTGTGTCAAAATCCATCCAAATCAATGATTTCAAAGCTCTTATTTGTAGATGAAAAAGAAGTGAAAAGGGTTTGGAAAATTCTCAAAAAACAATGTTAGTAGAGGAGAAAACCATTAATGATAAATAATGTAACTTTAAAATATTTTCCAAAAAAAATAACAAACTATGCAAGTAAAATAGGATGCATTACAAACCATGTTGGGACTAATGGTGACACTAAGGACTACAAAAAAATTGCTTAGTTAATTTTGGGAGAGATATATGACTTGTTGGGATTAGATCAAAAGAGTTTTGGAAACCAAGGTGGGCCCTTGGTCGATGTCACCACCCAAAAGGGTCCAATTTGAGCCATTTGATCTATGAGAGATCAACAACCCTCTCATGCTTTTAGTGCTAACTAGGATGAGGCATAAAAATGTTACAATAATATACTTCTACCAAATTCTTAGGAAATATGGTGGACCCACTTTCATGTCACCTTTAGATGTGAATAAATCCACACCATTTGATCAAAGAGTAGATAAATGACTTACAAGAATTTTTTGAAACTAATTGGGATGAGGCTCTAAAATGCTGCAAAATTTCACCAAAAGAGACTTCAAACCCACCAAAGAGGACTCTAAATCCATTATCAAAGAAAGGCTCATGAAAGATTTCCTTCTAAAGAAAACATCTATGTGAATTGAAGAAGAAAAATAGAAGCTCATAACTATCCAAGGAATGCACATAAGCCTCAAATATATTTTCCAAAGAATACACTTAAGCTTGCAACAATCTACCACCATGAAAAATAATCTGCAAATCAAAAGAATAGCCTATGACCATGAAAGGAATTTGTGTAAGCTCTAAAGAGGGGTGCAATGGAACATGCAACATATAGAATGCTACTCATGGGGATGAAATGGTGTGCAACCAACACACAAGATTTAGATTAGGTTTCAAGACATTTGCAAAACATCAAAGAAGATGAAAATAGCCAAGAGCAAGTACACCAACAAGGAGACCAAGCCAATAGGGGTAGAACTAAGGTTTGCATGTAAGAAAAAAACTATGGAAGCTCAAAAGAGGATCTAACTTAAAGATGAAGACCCAAAAGCACACATATACCTCCACCATGACAAAAATCAATCCATGTAACCAAAGAGGGGAGCCTGCAACCAAAAGTGGATAGTGCAAGAAAATCAAAATGATTTTGTGATGAGAGCAAAATATGTTCAAGACCCATGTAGAACACTGGAAATATTCTTTTAAAAAATAATGCAAAGAACCAAGACATGGAGAAATCTACCATGAAGGAGATAAGAATATTTGCAACCTCATAGACAAGGGGGATCCACCATAATTGATTTCGACTTCAAATAAAAGCATCTTACACATACAAAAAGAGAGTTTCTACACCTAGAAAATGAGACAGAGAGATACATGAAGGGAAAATAAGAATGCACTAGGTGTAAACGGGTCTGCAATAAATTAAAAAGGAATTCATGGTTATTTTCCCACACATAGGAAACCAAACTGGGTTCTACTAGCCAACAAAAGAGGATCTACTTGAGAAAGAGCAAGTAGATCAAAGAGGAGAAATTCAAAACACCAACACAACACTAGATAACATAGTGCACAACATCTTATTTTGAAAAAAGTGAGGAAAATATAGCTACCAACCTTTCAAACAAAATAATTAATAGGAATAGAGAAAAAGCTACCCTTTTTAGTCAATGAAAAATGAAAAATGAGCTTGGGGGATCTCATAAACAACTAGAGGCAATGAATGAAGAATAACAATAGGTTCTTGAACATCTTTGTTGCTCTATGCCCCACTCGTGTGAATTGTCTGAAATTGAATTGTTGCTCAAATATTATGCATGTGGCCTCATCATCCTTGAGTAGGTAAGCTTTTGGATGATTGGAAAATTGAAGTAGGCCATAAGATATGGATTTCTTCAATTTACACTAATAGGAAGAAATAGGGGAACCGACCATAAATGGATTGAAATGCACACAAGTCCTTAATACTATTGAAAATCTTCCAAGGAGAAGGATGAAACTAATGTTGTTGTCACAAAAATATAAGGAGAATGTTATTTGTTACCAACATGATTCCAAAGAGGTGTATTGTAACAACCACAACCTTATAACAAGGAATTTACTTGGAATTTCAACCATAAAGTAAAAAGTACTCATTCCATAAAAATATGACAAATTTTTTTCCCTTCAATATGAAAATTGCATTTGCATAACTAATATCATAAGCATAACATAATAAATTCATTTCACTTTTTTAACTAGAAAGAATAATCTACTTTTATTTTTCTTTTTCCACATGGATGATTTCAAATAAATAACATAAACATTTAATATTTAAAGAACAAGGTTAGAGATCCATATCTGGATACTTTCTTTCTTTCTCACAAGACTCGACCTATCATTTGTAAGAGGGAGAACATCACCCAGGTTCTTTACCTCCAACCAAAAAACAACGGTCTCCCACACACCTTCTAAACTGGAAGTGGCCCTACCCTTCAAGAAAGGGAATAGTTAAGAACCCTCTAGTAATTGACATCTGAGCTTTGGTGTTGTGCCCTACTTAACCAATACCGTTAAACAACTATGGAGACCTTCCAACTATGAATGGCAACTCTAATTGTGTTATGTATCTAGAACACAATGAACCGACAAGTGCAAGTAGAGGCTATTGCACTCACTTTGGCCAAAGTATTTGTAATATACATACATACATACATACATACATACATATATACATACATATATACATACATACATACATATATATATAATCTCTACTTTCTTCGAGTGAAGTCATTTCTTCACCCACCCTACTCGACTTGAAGATATTTATTTTACCTATGGTTCAAAACATACTGTAGACCAACTGGATCTACTAACATAAGGTTTATATTCATAAAAACATACCCACTAAGGTGGTCAAAATAACTGGATTGATATAACATCATGGACATTGAATTCCCCTATTACATTCTTGTAAACATCTAGGGCCTAGGCTACTGCCTCTAATTCATGCCCTAACATAACCCATAAGGCAATACCATTCACCTATTCTTAGGCTTTCTAGGTAGATAATGATGAAACTATGCCACCATCTTGACATACACATGGTCATTCAGATAATATTGACATGATGTCATACAAACATGGAAATATCATTATTTGAGCTAAATAGAGGATTATCGCTCTTGAATGCTCTTGATCATAAAATTTTCTTTAGGAATTCTCTCATCAAAATGCTCATGAAATTCTCTTGAAAATCTTGAAAATGCTAGGTGAAACTTAGTTCAAAATAACCTTGTATTTATAGGTATGTATCCTTAATTTCTAAAAATTCAAATATTACAAGACGACATTGAAATATGGATTTGGGGACATTAAAATACTGTTAAAAAATATTTTAAATTTAGGTTCAAAGGCCTAGGGAGGACCCAGTCGCCCATGGGCGAATGGGTCCTAGGTCCCTATTCCTGGAACACACATTGCTCAAGGTAAAGTGTTATGTGTTGGCATTAATTATTGTTGGGTAACCCTTCAAAAAATGTAATTTATTAGGTTGTAAATGAATAAAAGGGCTTATTAAGGCATAATTAAGTCCAGTTTAATTAAGAGGGCTCAAACAAGTGTGAAAATGTAAAGGAATACATTCTTCAATACTAAATTAAGGCATTATTAAGTCCATTTTAATTAAGAGGGCTCAAACAAGTGTGAAAATTTAAAGGGATACATTTTTCTACACTACAATAAATTTATTATTTGTTAATAATTTTTTAAAATGATTATATTTATTAATATGGATTTTGATATATTTTGACTTTCTATTTAGTTTATTTTATTTTAGTTTTTAATTTAGATTTAAGTTTAAAATTTATTTTTATTATTTGTCTTTTTTGAAATTACAAATAAAAATTATTAGAATTAACTTAATTTATAATTATTTATCTTATTAAAACTTTAACTATTGTAGAATAATTCTATTTTGATTTTTTGTTATAATTTATCTAATACAATGAATTTCAAACTTAAAATATAAATTAAAATTTATAGTGAGAGAGAGAAGGTAACTTTTGATTAGTCATTTCATGCAACAATCCAAGGATAACACGTCCTTAGGGAGTTATGCTTAGGGTAGCATGTCATTTGATTAAGGATATAATAATTCACCTTTAAAACCTCTTTAGTGTGCCCATTGCATAGTTAGGAGGAAAATAGATAGAGAGAGAAAGAGAGAAAATAAAGAGAGAGAAAAAGAGAAATAGAGAGAGAGACAAAGAGATATAGAGAGATAAAAAGGGAGATAGAGATACAAAATTAGAGTTATAGATATAAAGGAATAAATATGAAGAGACAAAGA
>VDFB02086081.1:341846088-342013546 GCA_007258455.2 Sequoia sempervirens
CACTGATAGCTCCAATAGTACAATCATGATGATAATCAATGTGCCCATGTATAAAACAAAGAGAAAAATAATGGTTTGTTGGACTGTCCTGAAAATGCACCCATTATATGTCTGTAAAACACATGTAGGAGATTTGAAAATAAAAATATAATCTTATGGATAGATCCAGAATGTGCCAATACCTCCAGGACAAATGGTCACAGTGAGTGCATACCACTAGACTTACTCTTATCAATGCATCTACACAAATACTTAGGAATTTGGGCTTTTAAAAATCAATCCAATATCTTTTAACACAAATTTTACTGCCAATTCGGCTAACATAGCTCTAAGATTTTGTAACTGTAATATTTTATCCAATCATTTAAACTTTTAAAGTACATGTCCATATTTAATGCAAAATAAAAACTAAGAAACAAGTTTGGCTTACACATGGTCCACCATTCAGCAAGTTTATAGCAAGCAATACATTACAGTGAATCTTTAAGAGCAGACAATGGTTTTACAGTGTATATACCCACACTTAATGATATGCCTTAAATGGCATAAATCAAAAACTTTAATTCCTCATGAGAGTAGGCAGTTGCAGTCACACTGCAAACAAATCATTCACTTGGATATTTTCTTTTGCAAATAAAAAATTCCAGCAACTTTGGAGAATTATTTCTCTTTTCTTTATAAACCCAAGCCAGACTTTTTAGCACCAAATGACAAATCTACTCATAAAAAGAAGTGCCTCTATTTATTTCATACATATCATGTCTGTACAACTCAAAGCTCATACATTAAAAATTTGTATTTAATAATCAAAAAGCCATATAACAAGCAAGCACCTAGTATTTGAGATGGGCTTGATGATGAGACTCTCTTGAACAGAAACCCAAGGACCAAAGTAATGCTGAGCTCAAGGGACAACCCAAATTTGACCAATCACAATGATTTTACAAACCACTCTGAAAGATGCAGTTATCTCTACTGCATCATGTCATATGCAACATGTACAAATGAAGAAAAAATCATCTAGAGACTAGCCACAAACTGTTCTTCAGTAAACAGGAAATTAACCTTTTATAATAAATCCATATGATGTCTGTATTATGTAAACTTCACAAATTGAGAAAATATTGCTTGAAGCTCCTTCTGTGCTCCATGTTCTATAAGCCCATAATATCCCATGAACCGCCTTAACTTCCCAACCACCTTACTTATTAACTACCCAACTAACAACACTAATATAACATTTAGATTATTAGATATATCAATCTAACGTAACACTCCCACAAAAGAACAATGGCTAATAAGTTATAAGTTATAACTATAACCTATGTTCCAACATACCTAGCAGGCTAGCACAATCACAAACACATACAATGACTTTTGGATCATAAGAAACACAAAAGCCAACCTTATCTACCCTTTGTCTTAGTGTTTCCATTACCTCACTTGTATTTATATTTGGCTGATTTATAGTAAACAACTGTAGTTAAAATACTACCTATAATGGCTGTCGTCATCATACCTTCCTTAGACAAAATTGTACACAATTTCTCAATGAGATTTTTGATTTTCTCTATAAAAGTTGAGTTGGAGTGCCTTTGCATTTAGCAAAGTAAGTAGTGTTTCAGCCTTTGTGATAGGGTTATGTCTGAACATCATAAGTATATGCAGTCTATAAACCTCCTCTGAGTGAGATAGTTCCTACAACTTGAGCTTTCTCACAATGATACTATCATGGATGCCAAGTCAAGATGAAAGATAGACAAACAAAGTCTGAGGGCCATATCTGATGGGTTTCATCTTTCCATGTTTGTTGTGAAACCTCAGTTTATTCAAGGGAAGCCAAAACGATCCCCAACTTGGAAAGAATGAGGTAGTTACTGTCAATCTTGAAGTGGAGACATCTCGAGATGGACAAGTAACTAGAATCTAATAAGACCATAAATATTTGAAGTTATAACAAACATTGATGGGAGAATATGTCCATAGAAACATGGGTAGCCTGGTTGTAGCTATGTTATGACATGAAAATAGTTGTCCTATTGTTTACTTTGTTGCTGAGAAATACAAAATGTATGAACAACCTCAGCATGGTCATTGGTTTGTGGATGAAATGAGGTTCAGAATTGCAACCGACAGCCTAGATGATTCTAAAGTTCTTAAGGTTCCTCAAAAACATCAGAAGATATATCAGCATGAGATTTGATTGGTTTGGGCAGGTGCGTGTCAGAATTAGCTACATTTGCTTCCCAAATAATAGAAAGAGCAAGAAGATTATTCAGATTAACTTATTTAATTGTTGATTTGACTGGAGAGCAATGGACAAACAAAAGAAGTGATTTTATACACGACCATTCTTAAGTAGTTGTAGATGCAGGGGAAAAAATAGAAACAAGAGAACTCTCACACTTTTGCTGTTGTGTGTACATGTGGTGGATGTGGTTTCTTGGTAGGATCAAAACTTGATAGAGTGGTAAGTCTTTACCTTTGCAATCCTTATCAAGAATTAAGGTGGCAGGAGACTAAACATCATATTGGTGACCTTCCTTTGCTTCTGCACTCATTTTCTCAAACCCTTTTCCCTTCCTTTTGTTTGTTTTGAATGGCTGATTGCTAGCTTTGAGGCATTCGCAAGTGCAATAGGAAATGGTGCTTGCATAGATTTTTCTAACAGCCTAAGACTGCTCCTGATTTTCATGATCGATCTGATATTGTTTCCAAGTTGTGATGTCAAATTCAAATCATCTCCTAAATTTTGCACTATAATTGCAAACTACTGACTTCAGCTGTTTAGCAAGTTCACTGTGGAGAAATTGGAGGCTGTTAGGAGGATGGTCAGATGGAATTGTAGGTGATGGTGTAGGATGATGAAGGGCATTTATTGCTAAACCCAACTGAATGCGGAAAATCCATAGTTCATCACCATTGGATTCGACTAGAAGCCAGATCATTATTGCAGGGTCAAAAGATTGTTGATGGGCTCATTCATGGCATCAGAATGATGGCATTGTAGGGAATGAGAAGGTTCTGACACGAAAATCTAGTTTACACCTCTGTGAATTATTATATTATATGTAATCAATATTGATTAGTTATTAATTGTCAGTACCATGAAATATGACTTCTCACTTTGCTGGGACACATCCTTTCCAGCGTGCTCCTTAATCCACATATAAATAACCTATGTTACACAAGGACATGATCCTTGGAAAAATCCTGCCGTGCCTGTCCCTGGGATGTTTTGGGGACATAGGGATCTCTATGAAATGTCCTTGGGTAAGTTCTCTATGTAAAAAAAATTGGAAACATTTTTGGGACAGCCAAAAAAGAAGAGGGGGCAGCCAGGGACAGCCAGGGAATGCTTAGATGCACCCTGACTGTCTTGGAGACAGCTAGCCATCCCATATGGCCCAGCACTCTAAAAGACAAAATCAAAAAAGGAGAAAAAAAGAAAAAATAAAGGATACACTATTCATGCTATTAGCATCTTTAGAGTATTACTATTCATGATAGGATCATCTCTAGAGTAGCACCATTCAGTCTAGGAGCAGCGCTCAATGAAATTCATACTAATATCAGTGAATGGCATTAGTGCCTTAGCACTCACCATTCACAGTAATGTCGTTCTAGTGTGCCATCATTTTAGGAGCTTTGATTAAATATAAGCCTTTTTGGAACTATTTATTTGAACAGTTAGAATTCTTTCTGCAGTTATGAGGCATATTCAGAGCGATTAATCTTTAAGAGTGAGTTATCAGTCGATGTAGACTGCATCTTTAGAGAAATCAATAGGAGAAGCAGGCGAGATCCAACTTGACCTGAATGAGGCCTAAAGTCAAGTTCTTGGACAAAGGAGTTGACATAAAGTGCCAGCAGGAAATGAATATTACTGATCATATCCAAGTAAGCATAGTTATGGCAGGGGTTTCATCAGGGAACAACAGAGAATAGATTGTATGATGTATTACATGGTAAGAAGTGAAATAATGCTTATCCCAAGACATTAAGGTCAATGCCCTTTTCTTTTAATCTAATAATGCTTACGCAAATCTAATTCATGCCTAAGAATTGAAGTAGTATGTAATAGCTTGTAACAGATTGTTCCTTCTAAACCTAGTGATGGCAAAGAAAGCAATGAAAGCAATATAATATTTTTTCACTGCTAGTGTTTATATAATATATATGTAAATTGACAATGAAGTCAATGAAATTTTGTTAACTTGTTTGTTAACTCTCATTTGAATTCTCAATTCAGCTCTAATGTTAATGTAGTATGGTTCTATAGTGCATCATACCCTATCTATGAATAATTGAAATTTCCTGTAGTTTTAAAGTTTTCCTTATATTTTCAATTGCCATCCCCTGCCATTCCTTAAAAACGGCCTCTCGTCCATGCCGTTTCAGAAACATGTTACACAGTCCATGCCATCTTCATCCTCAAAACTCCATGGAACATAGTTAATAATCTATCACCCTATTCATTCATACATTTCTTTATTGTCATATTCTTATTTTATTTTAAATATATGAATATTATATATTTATCGTGTATGTACCTAGTAGGCACATGATACGAATCCATCTGGGATCCTAATACTGCCATTAATATTTGCAGTGCTTGTGTCTTCCAAACCCTTCCACTCTTTCTTCTTGACACCAAAGTGGCAGATGATTATGTAATGTGTATTGGGTGTGAAAATATGATTGTAGGGGTACAATTAACCATCTGCTTCCTCACAATCCCATGCCTTCACATTTCAGTTAAGCCTGCCAAATTGATTGAGGTGTACATTTATCATGGAAGTTTCTTTGTAGTTAGCCATGATCATTTGAGGATAATGAAAATCGGGTTGAACATTACTGTGAACCTTCTAAATCTGTTGATGTTGGATTTAGGGTGGAAGATAGTTTGTTGTTTTGTGATCCTCCTTTCCATGATACTACCAATTTAGGTACCACCTAAACAATGGTGACATGCCAATAAGTCCACCACGGTGGATATTCAGGAGTATGACTTGTTACTTGAGCCATGTAGGATGAACTTGGAGTGACTGTGTCCCTAGTTTGAGGCTGATAGCCAACCATTTGCTACAAAGATTTCTATTCTTGGCTTGTGAGCTTCCATGGTTCACTACTTATTGAACAGTAAACTTGTTTTAGAAGTGGCCCTGTGGGCTAGAGAACCAACGGTGAGCTTTTCAGGGGAGCTGGGAGGGATTAGACCACGCCAAGTCTATTACAGAAAGGAATAAGTAATCCCAGAGGCTAATGTGAACACTCTATCCATCCAAACTAAGATATCAGATAAAACAAGTCAGAATGGCTGCTTGGACAAGGTAGCAGCTCCACCATGAAGATGATAGAAGCTACTGCTACACAATCTGCTAAAAACAGTTGTAGGATCAAAACTCCTCAAGACTATAGTCATTCAATCAGGC
Organism: Sequoia sempervirens; assembly: GCA_007258455.2. NCBI lineage: Eukaryota > Viridiplantae > Streptophyta > Pinopsida > Cupressales > Cupressaceae > Sequoia > Sequoia sempervirens. The sequence continues at coordinate 341,851,524 of VDFB02086081.1, forward strand.
CATCTTCTCACATAAAAAGGAAGAAGTAATCCCAGAGGCTAACGTTAAGACACTATCCATCCAAATTACGATATCAGATAAAACAAGTCAGAACGGCTGTCTGGATAAGGCAGCAGCTCCACCATGAAGATGATAGAAACTACTGTTATCCAATCCACTAAATCCAGGTGTAGAAAAAAAAATCCTCAAAACTATAGTCACTCAATCAGGCATCTTGTCACACAAAAGGGAACAACTAATCCCCGAGGCTAATGTTAACAGTAACACTCTATCCGTCCAAATTAAGATACCAGATAAACAAGTCAGAATGCGTGCCTGGACAAGGCAGCAGATCCACCATGAAGATGATAGAAGCTCCTGCTATCCAATCCACTAAAATCAGTGGTAGAACCAAAACTGAAGACTACAGTCACTCAATCAGGCCATCTTCTCACACCAAATGCAGGGAATGCTCAAGAAAGACCCGAACAGACAATCAGCCTCCATGCTTTTGATTGACAGGAGCAAGAGATAATAAAAATCCTCCCCTAATACATCTAGAACTTGTCATTCCTCTCGTGAAGAAAAAAGAAGTAAAATAATTCAAGTGACTGGCACAGCTTACCAAAAATCTACAGCAGCACATAATACCATAAGGGGGAAATCTCGGAAGACCTTTATCTACCTTCAGATAAATAGCACAATAAAATAAAAATCCCACCTCTTATCATCTCTCAATAGTCTCTGTACACTCTCAAACTAATATCACTCTACAAACAGAGAACAGAAAGGAAAAGCCAGAGAACTAAGAGGAATTCCATCAAACTTTTTTCAGATCACTCCTCTCAACTGAAATATGCCCAATTCTCCTCTCTTTCATCCTCAGGTATTTAATTAAAAAAGGAAAGCAGAGAAGCAACCACAATAACTCCACCCATTTATGTAAAAAATCCTTTCTTACAAGCTCTCTCCTCCCTCCTCTCAGCCAAAAAGACAAGCATTCTATAACTCCAAATCTCCTTTCTATAAAGGAAACAGAAAGAAACCATATCCTTCATGCTCTCTTTTCACCACTTTTGACCAAACATCAACCACACTCCTCACTCGAAATTCCTTTCTAAACAAATAAAAACAAATCTTAAGATTCTTTAGAGACATTCTTGTCTACTTAATATATGGTTTTATATTAGGTCGTTGCCAGATTTTATCCATCTACACTGCTTCTCAAAAAGAATAAAAAAAGACTGCCCCTTTTAAAGAGGAAAATAAACCTCAAAAGCATTCTTATAAAATACACATAAAGGCAGAATCGGTCACAATGTTTATAGTGGAATATCGGCCTAAAAGACAGTACCTAAAACTGCTAAAAGTACACTTGGTATTTTTAAATAGTCTGAGACTGGTCAGTGCCACAATCAGTTTAGTCCATCTCAGTCTGCTCAGCCAGAGCAGTGCCTTGCCCTTCTTCACACTGTCAATCCTCATCATGAAAAAAAAGATCAACAAGAAATGGGAGATTGATAGCTCTAGTCATCTTGTCCACATAAGACTGAAGATACTTAAGTCAAAAATTCATTTCCTTCACCCTATTGATTCTGCTATGATATTATTGGACTTTTAGAATCATCTACAACTTACAAGTATATTATGGTTGTTATGGAAAGAATCTGCCAGCTGTTGTGACCATGGAAATGATTGATGTGACTATGGGTCACATCATACACATTTCTTCTGCCTAGGGACTGTATATTATTCTGCATCTGCCTTCCTAGAATCTCAGTCAGTCTTTGCCAAGCACAGACCTAATTATTTTTTGTAAGACCATGGAAATGCTTACTGAATTTGTCTGCCAAATTGGTTTCATCATTCATGCAGTAATTTTTCTGCAGCTTTGGATTGACCATCCCCCCATAACAAACCATCATTATGATTCTTACATATAGGGGTCAGACTCCACCCAGAATACTGACTGGAAGAATGATTGGCAAGTTGCTTTATTCGCTTTCCTGGGAGGGTTACAATAGTTCATTTCCTCCCAAGAGACACAGCAGAAAGCGATTAACTTTGACCAGTGCCCCCTTTCTCAAACACACCCTCAAAGACCTTAGGAAGATGAGAAAGGATGTCTCAAACCTTGTAAAACGCTTCCATGCAGCACAATCACCATTGCATGTGAGGAGAAAAACCCAGAAAAGAAAACTGAAAGGAGAGTACTTTTCACCATGATCATCAAAATAAAAAAGCTAAGTTGCTGGTCTTGGTATGGGGACGGGTGTGGGTACTACTGCACCGGGGATGAGTGGATGTGGGGTGGAGAGAACTTACAACATACTTGCCAACCAGTTAGCTTCCTCAATAATAGCATGCAAGCTTCATGGCTTTATATTACCACAATTCATGGCATTAATTGTGATATGAGAGTTATTGCACAATCAATTTTGTCCAACTGATGATATAACTTCAATACCTTTTAATTATGACATAGCTTTGCGTTGGCTGTTAGAATTTCTCCCCATGTCCAGAGCTTATTTGACAATTTTTATCTCAAAAAACTTCTCCAATATCTGCCAGACCATGACTGCCTTCGACTGCACTTCAAATTTGAGTTCAATTGCATCCTGGGGAGGAGGAGACCAAAACATCACAGGATTTTAAGCCCTAACTGAACTTAACCCTGTATTAGATGTTTTGGTTCATTTTTATATAATAAATTTAGTTCTAATTTTCTGAGTTCTTGCTAGTTTACCAAGTAATTGAAAGACACTCATACTTAAGTCATGCTGTGTCATTGCCATATAAGGGTCCAGCTTCCATGCCTGTTATAGCAGAATCCTCCTCATGCATGATCCCTTAACTTGTATTTTTCATATTTGGCCCTAGTTCATAATCTTAATCTGAATTTACCTTGATATCACCTATCAAGAAGATGGAGTAGAGATAATTTTTTTATTTTATCCTTGTGATCGGGATCCCATTTTTCTCGATACAGATATCAAGTTTACCATATATTAGTGGGCTGTTCTTTTTACTTTGTTCTAAGAACTGCAACTTTCTATTAGTTCTGTGTAACTAAAATATTAATGTTATCTGCATTTTTTCAGAGTCCTTTCTTACAATGAAAAGGTGTTTAAGAACTATGGATATATGCCCTGACAAACAAATGTTGCTTGAAGTTTGAAAACATTATTTTCAGAAGTTTTCCAGAAACATATGTATCAAAGAGTTAATTCTTTTTTTCCCCTCAAATATGTGTCTAAGATGTGAAGCTTGTTGTGAAAAGGTTCATTTAGTCTTAATAACCTTTCATTAATATCTTGTTTGAAAATTGTGAGTAAAAAATCACTGACTTGTCATCCTCTGTTTCAGGTTGGCTTGGCTTGTTCTGTCCATGCATTCTATTTGGGCGTAATATTGAGAACATGAAGAAAGACATGGACATATCATGGGTGACACCATGCACTTGCCATGCAGTTTGTGTTGAAGGTGGTATGGCATTAGCTGTGGCAACAGCAGTATTCCATGGTGTGAATCCTCGTGTTGCTTTCCTTATAGGAGAAGGTTTATTTTTTGCATGGTGGATGTGTGGCATTTACACAGGACTCTTTCGGCAAGAGTTACAAAAGAAATATCATCTTAAGGTGAATAGTGTACAACTAAATCCTCTTTAGAGATTATTACTCTTTCCATTTTTTAGTAGGTCAGATAAGATGTTTGAACTTTGTATTATGGAATGTGTAAAAATTGCATGATTCATGATGGTGGCAGCAATCTGCACATTTATATTTAACATATGCCGTTCCCTTGCTTATTTCTTTCCAAGGTCTTTTGGGTGACTACCTTAGGATACTACTAAAATAATTCTCAACTGAAGACGGTATTGGTAGATTTCAATGCTATTATTCTGACATTTTTGTAAACTTTGTGCAGAACTCTCCTTGTGATCCTTGTTTGGTGCATTGCTGCATGCATTGGTGTGCACTTTGTCAAGAGCATCGTGAAATGAAAGGGCGTTTGTCAGATGATGTTGCAATGCCCATGACAATCATAAATCCCCCTCCTCCTCAAGAAATGGTTTCTGAGAATAAGAATCCAGGCAATGGCAACAGCGACCAACAAAATCATGTAGAGATGGAAGCATTATGATATTTAATTCAACAAAAGAGGTTAATTTTGTTCAACATGTGAGAGGGTGCTTTGCAAGAAGAGTAGTTTGAAATTGTCTTCCAATGCTTTCATTTCCCGTTCCTTCAGAAAGGTTGTCTTTCAGAAATAGATGAAAATTAATAATCCCTAAGGTGGCATTTGACATGATCAGCTAAATTTATTCGATTATTATTTCCTTTATTATCCCACGTTTCTGGCTTGGATGACAGGGAGCTCCCATTTTCCACATTTGTTGGATATGACAAACAGTATGATGTTTAAAATTCCAGAAACTCTTAACTGTCGAGGTTTTAACTTTTAATTTGAGAGCAAAGTTATTTTGTTGATTTTCAGTCTGAAGTAACCTTTCTGAATCTATCCTTGAGTTCTAAAATGCAGTAGTTTCTAGCCTAGAAATCAAATTTATATTCATGTATATGATATAAAGTAGTAGTATAAATTTTCAGTTGTGGAATGTCACAGTCAATGTTATTCATGGTTCAATTGGATTTGAAGGGATTTGGTTTCAAAATTGTGGCATGCAACTAATGAAAAACATTGTGGAATATGGTAGCCTGCTTGTTGGGTCCCGTTTCATTTGGTTATCTTAAGATGGCTTAAGTAGTGCTCAATGTTCACATATTCAAATTGTAGCTATGGCCATCTCAATAAAGTTTGGAGTATGAAGTTGTACGGCCACTTTCGATCCTAATAATCATTTCATCAAGAACAAATTTCAGGGCCACTTCTACTGCGAGGTAAACAAGTGCCACATAGTGGCTAGTACTTGTCTTTATAGTATTTTAGATTTAATAAAAAAAATGTAAGTTTTGTTAATGTGAATAAAATAAAATGCTAATTTTGTTGATTCTAGTATTAACAATCATTTAAAAATGTCACATTAATGTTATTTTTTATTAAAATTATGTAAATAATATATTAATCATTATAATGTAAATTGTAGGATAATGCATTCCTATATTCTAGCTTAATGGAATAAAAGATAGTTATATGCATTTATATTAATATTAATAATTATTAATCCTATCTTAATTATATTAAATAAAAATCAATTATCTGATACAAAAATAGTTATATATTAAATTTTTAAATATTATAAAGATATTAAACAAAATAAAAGAAATCAAATGGTACTATAATATAATTAGAAAAAAATGATAATTATATAAATATAAAATTTATCTAATATTTATTGATTAGATAATATAAATTTAAATAATTTTTTAAAAATTATTGAGTTTCTTTTATTTTGTTTGATATTTAAATTTATATTATCTAATCAATAAATATTAGATAAATTTTATATTTATATAATTATCATTTTTTTCTAATTATATTATAGTATCATTTGATTTCTTTTATTTTGTTTAATATCTTTATAATATTTAAAATTTTAATATATAACTATTTTTATATAAGATAATTGATTTTTATTTAATATAATTAAGATAAGATTAATAATTATTAATATTAATATAAATGCATATAACTATCTTTTATTCCATTAAACTAGAATATAGGAATGTATTACTACAATTTACCTGATTAATATATTTCTTACATAATTTTAATAAAAAATAACATTAATGTGATATTTTTAAATGATTGTTAATATTTGAATCAACAAAAATAACATTTAATTTTATTCACATTAACAAAATTTACATTTATTTTTATTAAATCTAAATACTATAATTAAAATACTATAAAGATAAGTACTACCACTACTAAATAAAAATAATTTCATCCATTAAATAAATAAATAAATAAAATAAACAAAACTAAATAAAAAATGACATATATGAAAATTTGAGTATTATATAATTGCACAATATTTAATTCTTTTGTTATGGAAGACCATTAGCCATCGAGCTTCTCTTTAGTTTCCCTATACAACTTTAAAGGGAACATCGATAGTTATATTTATATATATTAGCTTCATATTGGAGCACTACGCATTCTTCCCTAGAATATGGCCCATGCGGAACTTAGAAAGAAGGCATAGGACGAAACCTGATAAGCCAAAGCTACATAATTAACAATCTAATTAAGCCCAACTAAGCGACCGAAATGCCTTGGCAGTGAAGTTTCTTTTTTCTATAGAAATATGTTAGTCGATGGTCAAAATTCTTACACTTATTGACACATCACTTGTATTATTTTCAGTCGAAGGAGTTTTCAACGTGTCATTTGGAATATGATCACACAAATAATCTAATTAAGCCCAACTAAGTGACCAACATGCCTTGGCAGTGAAGTTTCTTTTTTCTATATAAATATGTTAGTCAATGGTCGAAATTCTTACACTTACTGACACGTCACTTGTATTATTTTCAGCCGAAGGAGTTTTCAACGTGTCATTAAGAATATGATCACATAGATAACTTAAACTCTCCAGGTTTAATAATATCTTCTTAAAAATAACCAAAATAATAGTTCAGTTTTCTAAAAAATAGGCAAGATAATAGTTCTTAAAAATAGCCAAAATAATAGTTCAATTTTCTAAAAAAATAGGCAAGATAATAGTTCAGTTTTGTGAAAAATAGGCAAAATAATAGTTCAAGTTCACTTTTCCTGAAAATTTGTCAATAACACACAAACTTTTTTAACCAATCATAATCACAATAAATAAGTTTGATAATTTATAAAATTAAATATCTTACAAGTTCACTTTATAAAATTGAATTTTATTTTATTTTTTAAAAAAATATTGTTTTTAATTGGTTGAAAGCTAACATGAAAAATAAAACTCATTGCAATAGTATTGCCTAATGGCAAGTACTAATAACATGATTTCAATAACTCTACAAAGTTGCTTTGATTATGTTTTTATGTTAATATACACATACAAAAATAAAAGTAAAATGCACTGAAAAAATTTGTATATGTTTATTATATACCTTTTAGGTATAGAATGTGTATGCCTATGTATGTTTCTAAGGCCACTTCTACTACAAGGTAAATGACATAATTTTAATGGTTTTTGCTTTATAGATTGCCAACTTATTATCTGCATGCTAATCACATGTATTTACTGACATGCCTATTCAATTAACTACAAAGTTTTGGGTGCATGCAAAGCCAAAAAATGGGGGTTTGAGATGGGTTTGCTTCCTTTTCCTGTTATAGTGATGTTTGGCCAAAGCAAACCCAACATAAATTAATAATAACGGATTCAATTAGTGTTGTACATTTAGATTTAGATGAACCCAACACAAATGAATAAGTGACAAATTAGACTAGGGTATACATTTGCATTGAGACAAGCTTGCCATGGATAGACACGTGACAAATTTGGCTAAGGTCGATGTTGGATTCTCCAAATTGTAACGCTTGCGAGATGAGCAAAAGCATTTTAAATTGTTCATTCCGTTTCAAAAGTTTACTTAGTAAATTATGCCATTAATAAGAGTTTCCAAAGTAAACTCAATGCAAAAGAGTTAATTAAATTGCATTTCTTGTATATAAAATATAACATTGCATTTCATCATGATTGTGCACATGGCCAAGTATATCAATGCATTTTCACATATATTCATCCATACTCAAAAGGGATCTATAAACCAATAAATAATTATTCACATTCAAGTGAGACCGATAACTTCAATAAATACATTTGTATCAATGTTACATCAAAATCTTATAAAGCACATCTATTTCAATGTTGCAGTAACAAATGGCAAATACAATTACATTTACAATGGGCTTTACAAGCCATTCCAGTAGGATACACAAGTACATCAATAGTAAAATAAAAACTCTGATCCTCCAACTGCTGTGACACCATCGGTCTTCTTGCGAGATGGGGCCAAGAGTGTGATTAAGGCGCCTTTTCCGCCCAACCACGAAGTACATGACTTCCCCGGGTTCCTTCCTAACTCGAAGAAATCCCCGGCCCTGCATAAAAAGCCTAGCAACCTGACACAGTAAAACATGAGGGAACTCTCGATGCATGCCTGGTGCCTATATGCATTTCTAACATGAGAAAACATATTTCTTGCAATAGGAGGTGGCAGAGACCCAAATACATATATTTCTAGGCTTTTAAAACAAATCCATCTATTTCAATGGTACAAGTGCTTGGCCAAGCATAAATAAAAACAAATGGTAGTTTTAGAAAAGGTAAAACTATCGTCTCTGTGGGTCCACCTTCGGCATCCTGTCCCGGAAGTTACCAAAATACAGTAAAAGTGCAAAAACAGAGAATTGTACATTTTCCTTATATGCTTCATGCATTTCATTAATTCTAAAAAGAATTCTTCCATATTCCCATATTCATAAAAATATATCAAACTGATTTCCATTTACATTTAGAGTTCAAAAGAGACTTTCAAAGCATCTTTTGAGTTCCATCTTAATACGTTTGAACAAAAGAATAGGTTGTAAAGTTTCAGTATTAAAATAAAACCTGCTCTTTTCTCAGAAAATTCACATTGACATCATATTTTCTTCTATTTAGTAAAAGATCTGTTCTCACTTCAAGCTACTCTCTTGAGTGTCCTTTGTTCAAGTTTGGTTTTCAAATGTAAAAATGTATGTACATCATGGTATTTTTAGGGTATTGCCATTAACTGAAATAATATTTCTAATATATAAAAAAAAATAGTGTTCATTGAATTACATGGTTATATATTTATATATATATATATTCATACTTTGACATATTTGAATCTATGTATATATATATATATATAAACATGCATTTTATCATTCATATTAAAGAACTCAGTCAGATTTGAAAGAATTAAACACCAAAATTGCTACTATTTTCTGACAAAACAGAGGTTTGCATATTGACATCTGTGTGTTTTACTGTAAGTTCTTATACATAATGTATTTAATCTGAATGTCTACAAATGTGAGAATGTTTATACATATTTTTCCAAATGAAAGACTTCAGATTTGCATGACACAAAGACTTCATTGATGCATTCCCAGCATCACAAATACTTCTAAAGTTTTCAATGTTACACAGGGTTATATATATCTATTTCTGAGGGCATGCATGACTGAGTAAAATTTACTTATTTATATATTTATGTATATATATATATATTTACACAGCTGTGTATATATATATATATAAATACAGATTTACATAGATATTTTCATCCTCACGTTTTACTGCCGCACACACAGAAAAGAGCAGTTTACATGGTTCTAGGAATGACTTTAGTACCTCAAAGGAAGGTTGGAGGCCTCGCCTCTCCCATAGGGAGGGCGCGGGCTATGAGGAGGCCGCGGCTTGTGGAGGGCGTGGGCCTCCCCACAGCGCCGTCCCTTCCCTTGGGATAGGGTTGGGGTTAATTCTCTTCCCAAAACAATAAAACAAAAGAATTACACAATAATTCTCTTCTGCGAAAAACCTACGATTACTGCAAAAATTCATTCAGGATTTTCGAATTCTTCTCTAGTAAATGAAAACAAATCTTTCAAAGTTTATATATATATATATATAAATAAAAATATATGTGTGCACAAAACAAAAAACGTGTACTTGAATACATTTTTCTATTCTCAGTTATTTCAACAATAAAGAGTAGAATCCCAATATACAAAATGCAAAGAGGGAAAACTCCAGATTTACATGGACAAATTGGACTGAATTTAGCAAAGCAGACAAAAGAAGTTCTCCCAAATATTAAAATATTGTTTGCAAACAATTCCACTAATTCTTGCAATCATTTTCTTAAGCTGTTTTCTGTAACTCAACAAGAGAAAGAGAGAATGAAAAACCTGGTTAAAAACCTCCAGCTGAAGGTACTCAGAATTCCTTTCTGCCTCCTCTTGGGCTAGTTTTCTGGAAAAGTTCTCCTCCTTCCCTGCCTTCCTGATTGCTTAATTTCCTTTTTAATTCTCCAAAGATTCCTTCCAATTCTTCTAAATTGACCGATGAAACATCTTCTTGGCAGCCATTAAAAATAACCAAAACATACTTGTAGAGGAAAGTGTTTTCAAGAAGCCATTTCAAGAACCGTTCCCTCACGGGAATGTCTTTTCCCTATTTAATATTAATTTTCTCTCTTTTAAACCCTAATCTTGGAATTTATAATTAAATATAATTAAAATATATGCATTTGCATTTCAAATTCGTAAATAGAGGATATATAAAGAAGGATTTACAATTACTTGCACAAAAGATGATTAGGTAATTTAAAAATACGTACCTTTTAAACAAATATTTCATCTAACTTGTGTTTAATTTATTATTCTAAATGTCACAATTTTAAAATAGAATTAAAAACATAAATCCTTTAAAGCTATAATTAATTTACATTTATGCTATTATTTTATTATTTATTTATTTTATCCATTTATTATTTATTTTGCAAATAATTCAAAGCAATCCATTTAGAATAGACATTGCCTAAATGCGACTATATGATTCTAGGTGTTGTGTGTGTGACCGAGAGTTCTTCCTCTTTTACCTTGTCGGGAAGCTAGCCTTCTTTCCTCAATCACACTCTTGGTCTTTGACCACCTGCAACTCAAGTGCACTCAGGCACGCAACCACGAAATTGTGTTAGTAACCGATATAGAGATATAAATCAAAGCAATAATTAAATCAATACTTCTATTTTGTTCTATCTTGCATATTTTTTCAAAATAAAATGCATTCATATTTTCAAAAGTAAATACTTTTGACATTTCCACACACCAAAACATTGTATTATATCATATTACTCTAGCACACACCATCATTCATAAAATAAATCCACACAAAGCCATGGGCAAAACATCATCAAAGTCTGAGACGTGACACAAATGGACACATCCAATTGGGAAAGCTAGAAATGCCATATCTAATGAGAAATAAACATATTCTAATAACAATTGTTGGGAAATTCAATCTCTATCTTAAAATGATTTCAATGGATGAGATACAAGGCTTGAACTACAACAACATGAGAATTTGAAATTTATATGCAAATATGAAAATTAAGTTGCCTGAATATGGAATTACCATGGTTAGATCCATCTCTTTTATGATGCCAAAAATCAGCCAACATAACATGCTTATAAACACTACTTTATGTAAACTTAAAACAAAAATATATAAAGAATAACATCACCATAAGATAGCAACAATGAGACACAAATCAACAACACAAGAGCATCACATAGAACAACATTTACATGCAAAAATTCTTGTTGGAAAAAACTCCACTAAGAAGAGAGGCCAAGCATGCATTATCTTCAAATGAATGAGATTACAATACATTCACTTTCATTCTCTTCTTTGCATCCAACATGGCAACACCTGTGTACCTGTGAACAACCTCCTTATGACTCAACCTATCCTTGTTCTTGCAGAGTTACACTACATTCAAATGTTTCTCATTATTTTTATGTTTAAGGAGTTGATTATATAGATTTGTGAAAAGGTCTAGTACATCAAACATAGCGCCCAAAGATGACCCTTGATTCCGAATGTCCCCAACTCTTGAAATGCCACCTCAAAATGTGAAAAGACACCAATTTTGGCTCCAATCTTTTCCCTCCAACTTGAGCACCCAAACTTGGAAATCAAACATTACATTAAATGTAATAAATGATAGAATATCAAAAGACACCTGTTGCCTCTTTCTAGACACCCACTTGGAGAATACCAATAGTCACTCATCATTATTTTTCTTATCTTTTCTCATCCCATTCGAGGTGTCCACATGTGGGGAAAATAATATTAAATATTTATGAACACAAGTCAGCTTTACTGTTGCTAGTGGAACTTGTCACCCCTTATGAATATATTACAAACACTGATGATAATTAATATTACAAAATATTTTCCCAATTCACCTAAGTGCTTAGGGACACTTTTCAAGGATGTTGAAACCATGCAATATGATATAGGATTTACAAGGTAGATGGCACCTTAATCCTAACAATATCTTGGGGGCAACTTAGTATGCAATGCTCACACATAACTTGTAAATGCATGAGAAATATTTGGAGAAGGTTGACTTCCTATCTAATATAAAAAATAAATTAATGCTTGCAAAGAAAGTGGGTAGGATTAGGCATAGGGTTAGGAGAGAAGGGTGTAGAGATAAAATAGAAAGGGATAATGTGCTAAGAACAATGATTGATCAACTCTCCCTTATGCATGCAACCAATCTTCATCCATGACCTTACAAGTGTTTGTGGTTGGCTGCCTCAATGTACTTTCCATGGACCTACTTGTGCACATACACAAAAAAATCACTTTTATTTAGGCACATAAGTAGACAAACATAAACATATTCATAAAATCAAACTAGGTGCACTCTTCAACATGATATATGAAGAAAAAATCCAAAAACAACAGTTCCATTCATCAAGAGTCAAAAGATCGTTATAAATGAGAAAAGCCCTACACTTACAAATTGTCAAAAATCTAAAGCAATCTAAATCGTTGATAAAAATAGTAATCCAAGGGACCAAAATAACTAGTATGCTAAACCTAAAATATATTTCCTTTTGAGATAACTTGCCCCACACACCTTATATTGCACCAAAAGTTCATTAAATATCTAAGGAAGCCACAACAAATGATAATTTAAATAATATGCTAATGCTCCATAGGAAGTTTATTAAAATTTGAAGTTAGTGAAAAATTTATATATTTTTACCAACATCTTAGGGAAGCTTGATCATAAGTGTTGAATCTACAAAATAAGTTGTATTCATCCATTGGGCATAGAGTTAGTAGTCCCCTCCTCCTTCCCTTCCCTTCCCCTCTCCCCACCTCCAAAAACAAAACAAAACAAATTCTCTTGTATTTTGAAGGCCTTGGGTTAGGGTGACCATTGTTGAGGTTGAGTAGCATCCCTTGTGAGTGGTTGATAGGGTAAGGTCCTTGTGTGGCAGCCAAGGGGGTAGGGCCCTTCGGTAGGGTGTAAAAGTGTGTCAAAATCCATCCAAATCAATGATTTCAAAGCTCTTATTTGTAGATGAAAAAGAAGTGAAAAGGGTTTGGAAAATTCTCAAAAAATAATGTTAGTAGAGGAGAAAACCATTAATGATAAATAGTGTAACTTCAAAATATTTGCCAAAAAAAGAACAAACTATGAAAGTAAAATAAGATGCATTACAAACCATGTTGGGACTAATGGTGACACTGAGGACTACAAAAAAATTGCTTAGTTAATTTTGGGAGAGATATATGACTTGTTGGGGTTAGATCAAAAGGGTTTTGGAAACCAAGGTGGGTCCTTGGTCGATGTCACCACCCAAAAGGGGCCAATTTGAGCCATTTGATCTATGAGAGATCAACAACCCTCTCATGCTTTTAGTGCTAACTAGGATGAGGCATAAAAAGGTTACAATAATATACTTCTACCAAATTCTTAGGAAATATGGTGGACCCACTTTCATGTCACCTTTAGATGTGAATAAATCCACACCATTTGATCAAAGAGTAGATAAATGACTTACAAGAATTTTTTGATACTAATTGGGATGAGGCTCTAAAATGCTGCAAAATTTCACCAAAAGAGACTTCAAACCCACCAAAGAGGACTCTAAATCCATTATCAAAGAAAGGCTCATGGAAGATTGCCTTCTAAAGAAAACATCTATGTGACTTGAAGAAGAAAAAGAGAAGCTCATAACTATCCAAGGAATGCACATAAGCCTCAAATATATTTTCCAAAGAATACACTTAAGCTTGCAACAATCTGCCACCATGAAAAATAATCTCCAAATCAAAAGAATAGCCTATGACCATGAAAGGAATTTGTGTAAGCTCTAAAGAGGGGTGCAATGGAACATGCAACATATAGAATGCTACTCATGGGGATGAAATGGTGTGCAACCAACAAACAAGATTTAGATTAGGTTTCAAGACATTTGCAAAACATCAAAGAAGATGAAAATAGCCAAGAGCAAGTACACCAACAAGGAGACCAAGCCAATAGGGGTAGAACTAAGGTTTGCATGTAAGAAAAAAACTATGGAAACTCAAAAGAGGATCTAACTTGAAGATGAAGACCCAAAAGCACACATATACCTCCACCATGACAAAAATCAATCCATGTAACCAAAAAGGGGAGCCTGCAACCAAAAGTGGATAGTGCAGGAAAATCAAAATGATTTTGTGATGAGAACAAAATATGTTCAAGACCCATGTAGAACACTAAAAAAATTCTTTTAAAAAATAATGCAAAGAACCAAGACATGGAGAAATCTACCATGAAGGAGATAAGAATATTTGCAACCTCATAGACAAGGGAGATCCACCATAATTGATACCGACTTCAAATAAAAGCATCCAACACATACAAAAAGAGAGTTTCCACACCTAGAAAATGAGACAGAGAGATACATGAAGGGAAAATAAGAATTCACTAGGTGTAAACGGGTCTGCAATAAATAAAAAAAGGAATTCATGGTTATTTTCCCACACATAGGAAACCAAACTAGGTTCTACTAGCCAACAAAAGAGGATAAATAATTAATCTATTTGTAATATATATATATATATATACATATACACACACACACATATATATACATATATATATGTATATACAATCACTAATTTCTTCGAGTGAAGTCATTTCTTCACCCACCCTACTCGACTTGAAGATATTTATTTGACCTATGGTTCAAAACATACTGTAGACCAACTGGATCTACTAACATAAGGTTTATATTCATAAAAACATACCCACTAAGGTGGTCAAAATAACTGGATCGATATAACATCATGGACATTGAATTCCCCTATTACATTCCTGTAAACATCTAGGGTCTAGGCTACTGCCTCTAATTCATGCCCTAACATAACCCATAAGGCAATACCATTCACCTATTCTTAGGCTTTCTAGGTAGATAATGAGGACAATATGCCACCATCTTGACATACACATGGTCATTCAGATAATATTGACATTATGTCATACAAACATGGAAATATCATTATTTGAGCTAAATAGAGGATTATCGCTCTTGAATGCTCTTGATCATAAAATTTTCTTTAGGAATTCTCTCATCAAAATGCTCATGGAATTCTCTTGAAAATCTTGAAAATGCTAGGTGAAACTTAGTTCAAAATAACCTTGTATTTATAGGTATGTATCCTTAATTTCTCAAAATTCAAATATTACAAGACGACATTGAAATATGGATTTGGGGACATTAAAATACTGCTAAAAATATATTTTAAATCTAGGTTCAAAGGCCTAGGGAGGACCCATTCGCCAATGGGCGAATGGGTCCTAGGTCCCTATTCCTGGAACACACATTGCTCAAGGTAAAGTGTTATGTGTTGGCATTAATTATTGTTGGGTAACCCTTCCAAAAATGTAATTTATTAGGTTGTAAATGAATAAAAGGGCTTATTAAGGCATAATTAAGTCCAGTTTAATTAAGAGGGCTCAAACAAGTGTGAAAATGTAAAGGAATACATTCTTCAATACTTAATTAAGGCATTATTAAGTCCATTTTAATTAAGAGGGCTCAAACAAGTGTGAAAATGTAAAGGGACACATTTTTCTACACTACAATAAGTTTATTATTTGTTATTAATTTTTTAAAATGATTATATTTATTAATATGGATTTTGATATATTTTGACTTTCTATTTAGTTTATTTTATTTTAGTTTTTAATTTAGATTTAAGTTTAAAATTTATTTTTATTATTTGTCTTTTTTGAAATTACAAATAAAAATTATTAGAATTAACTTAATTTATAATTATTTATCTTATTTAAACTTTAACTATTGTAGAATAATTCTATTTTGATTTTTTGTTATAATTTATCTAATACAATGAATTTCAAACTTAAAATATAAATTAAAATTTATAGTGAGAGAGAGAAGGTAACTTTTGATTAGTCATTTCATGCAACAATCCAAGGATAACACGTCCTTAGAGAGTTATGCTTAGGGTAGCATGTCATTTGATTAAGGATATAATAATTACCTTTAAAACCTCTTTAGTGTGCCCATTGCACAGTTAGGAGGAAAATAGATAGAGAGAGAAAGAGAGAAAATAAAGAGAGAGAAAAAGAGAAATAGAGAGAGAGACAAAGAGATATAGAGAGATAAAAAGGGAGATAGAGATAAAAAATTAGAGGTATAGATATAAAGGAATAAATATGAAGAGACAAAGAGATAGAGATAGGAAGAGCGATAAAGAAAGAGAGGAAAAGATAGATGAGAGACATAAATAGATATAATCACATAAAGAGAGAGATAGAGAGATAAAGAGAAATAAGAGACAAAGATATATATAGAGGTGGAGAGATCAAGAGATAAAGAGGGAAAGGGGGGAGAGAGGGGGAGATAAATAGGGATAGCAAAAATAGTAAGGGAAGAAAGATAGGGAGAGATAAATAGATAGAGAGAAGAAATGAGAGAAATATAGATAGAGAAAGAGAGAAGGGAAGACAAATATAAAGAGAAATAGAGGAGAGAGTGGAAGAGAGATTGAGAGATAATAAAAAAATATAAAGATAAAGAGGGAGATAGATATATAAAGAGATATAGATCTCTTTCTCTTCCCATATCTCTATATATATCTCCCCATATATACCTCTCCCTATCTCTCTCTATATATATCCCTCTCTCTACCTCTCTCTATATAACTTCCTATAATCTCTATCTTTCTATCCCTCCATATCTCCCTCTCTAACTCTCTCCCTCTCTTTGTATCCCCCTTTCTCTCTCTCTCTCTCTCTCTCTCTCTCTCTCTATTTCTATCTACATCTCCATCTCTATCTTCCTCTCTATCTCTCTCCCTATCTCTATCTCCTTACCTCTCTTTACATCTCTTCTCTCTTTCCCCTCTATCTTTCCCACTATATATCTCTCTCTCTATCTCTCCCTCTTTCTATACATACCTCTCCCTCTCTCCTTATCACTCTCTCTTTCTATATATCTCAACTTCTCTATCCTCTATTTCTCCCCCTCTCTCCCTCCCTCTCTATCTATTTATATATCTCTCCCTCTATATCTATCTCAATATCTCACTCAAACACATACACTCCTTATTTCTCAGGTTTCCTATCTCTATCTCTATATCTTTTTCATTCTCTCTCTCACACTCATTGTTTCTCCCTCCCTATCCCTATCTCTATCTTTATCTATACCTCTCTCTATCTCTCCCTCTCTTTATTAATTGTATCTATCACCTCCTTTATCTCTCTCTTTCCCACTCTATTTCTATCTTCCCATCTCTCCCTCTCCCTCTCTATTTATATCTCATTATCTCTCTCTCTCTCTCTCTCTCTCTCTCTTATTTGCTCCATCTCTCCCTCTATCTCTCCTACTCTCTCTTTGTATATATCCCTCTCTACCTCTCTCTCTATATCACTTCCTATATATTTATATTTCTCTCCCCATCTCCCCCTCTTTCATTGTCTCCCTCTTTCTATCTCTATCTCTCCCTCTCCCTCTTTGTCTCTCCTTCCATAGCTCCCTTTATATAATTATCTGTCTGTCTTTGTCTTTGTCTCTCTCTTACCCTCACTATCTTTTCCAAGTTATAAATTTATCTCTATCTCTCCTTTATATCCTTATCTCTCCCTCTCCCTATCACTTCCTCTTTCTATATCTATCTACTTCTCTCTCCTATCTCTATTTCTCCCCTCCATCTGCCTCCCTCTCTATCTATTTATACATATCTATCTCCCCCTCTATCTCTCTCCATATCTCTCTTATACACACACAATCCTTGTTTCTCCCTCCCTATCTCTAGCTCTATCTCTATATCTATCTCTCCATATTTAAATTCTTACATATATCCCTCTATCTCTATCTCATTATCTATCCATCTCTCTCTACCCCTATATCTTTCCCTCTCTCTACCCCTCTCTATATATCACTTCCTTCCTCTATCTTATATTTCTATCTCTCCCTCTCTCACTCTCTCCCCCTCTTTATATATTTATCTCTTCCATCACTATCTATCTCTTTGTACTCTCTCTTTATCTCTTCCTCTCCTCTCCATATCCATCCCCTCTATCTCCATCTCCATTTCCATCTCCATCTCTATCTCTAACTTCCTCTCTATCTCTATCTCCTTACCCCTCTCTCTTTCTCTCTCTTCCTCCTATATCTCTCCCTATTTCTATCCCCATATCTCCCCCTCTCTCTCCCTCTCTCCCTATTGCGAACATAACATGAGCCTATTGGTAATGAAGCCTTATTATCTTCTTGATATAGAGGTTTTGTTTTAGTTGTGTTTGGATCCTTGTAAGAGAATGCATAGTTGATTTGAAGCTATCACTTCTCCATTGAGACCTTTGTTGCGCAAACATCATTTTCTAAATGGCCTACCAATTGACCTCATGTATACTACACAAATGTATGTAAAAAATAGACCAAAAAATTCCCTAATTGAGCTTCCACACTTCTTCGATGCACCCATTGCACACCAAGGTTTGATTGCTAGTTTTATTAGTTTGCGTGTTATAAGTCAATTAGAGTTATTTTATTAGTAATGACATAATTTAATTTTAATTTTAAATATAGATTTTCTTTTGACTTAAGTTGAAATTTATAATTACATTGAATTACTAGTTTTAATTTTATATGTGAATTGATATAGTGTAAATTTTTTTCTAAAAAAAATCTCTCATTTAAAAAAATCATATAAAAATTAATTTAATCTAAATTGTTACTAGTATTGATATTAAAATTTGTAATTCTCACATCTTAAAAAATATATATCTTTTTTAGGTTTCTAATATTAACACATGCAAAAAGTTTTTACAAATGAAATTATATTAAAAAGTTAAAAATAATATATAAAAATTAAATAAAGCTCAACCCTAACAATGGTTGTGGCTTGTTTACATTGACCTATGTAAAGGGTGCTACCTATTTACTCAGGCTACAACCTATTAAATAGGCACCACCTTGTGAAAAAGGGGTGCAACCTATTTACTCAGGCTACAACCTATTAAATAGGCACCACCTTGTGAAAAAGGGCCACATAACTAAACTTTTTATAATTTTCTTTTATATATATTTTTTGAAAAGGATGAATATATATATATATATATCAATTATGTGTATACATAATTATATATATAATTAAGAGAATTAAAAAAGATAAATTAATAACAAACTAGTATAAGATATATACAAAATAATTAATTACGTCGAGAGACGTCTTACAATGGCATTTCGTGTGTTAAAAAAAATCTACCTTAAATCAAGGAGAGCTCTTGAAATCATCACCCTTTATTTATTTTTATGTAAATCTTGATATTTGAAATAAAAATTAAAAATTGCAACTATAAAAATAACGATAATAGAATTTTTTTCCAAATGTTTTATTCTTCAAGCATCTATATTTGATGCTCACGTAAATAAAACCATTATTGGTAACATGATGCCTTCTATTTTTCCTAACCATTGCTCTCTAACTGTTCTTGGTGCATTTATTCTGTGCGAATGTGAACAAAGCCATTCCTCTTCATTGTTCATTAACCAAAAAATTTGAGTTCAAACATGTGGCTTCTATAATACTATTTTCCACCCTCACCACTTGCCATGTCTCATATTCAGGAGCAAAAATACAAAGGAATGTGCAGTGGTATTATCTGGTGTACCTGGGCATTGGTGCTATGGTGGGGGCGAGCTTCATCATCACCATTGGAAGGGTAGCGGAATGGGCTATTGTTCTGTATGTAGTAGCAAGGCTCTACGTTGCTCTCAACCTTCTATTATAGAATTTGTCATGGACATGCCTTCTATTACAGAGTTTGTAGATGTTCCATGGTCATTGGCATCAAAATCATGTGAGACAAACTATTGAAGGGAAGTTATCTTACTTACAGTATGCCTATCATTTTGAAGATTTCCTTTACTCATCGCTTTGTTAACATTAAAAATTGAATGTGTGATTTTAACGAGCACAGGATGGGGTGCCTTTGTAAAATGATCATGGTCTAAAAGATAAGCAACCACTTCCCTGATTCTTGCCTCTCCCACTCTTACTGATCTTTATCTATGAGTAGATAAATGTCATGTTGTTCATTCCTTCAAATCTTTCAATGTGTGACAATAGAATGGACTTTGTTTTATCCATAAGTTCAGTGGCAATCGAATGAGCTTAAATGTTTTACAAATCCATTAGACTAAATGTATGTTCATTGAGTGTTCCTTCAAATGTAGTGGCAATCAAATAAAGTTCTTAGTGCTTGAATATAATAACCCATGTGAATTAAAAGCATTTTTTTATAGTAATAGGAATGTGGTCTGGAACAAATCATTTTGTATTCTTGTATTTGAATTAGGATTTGGTTGCGGAAAGAATTATTTAGGAAATTTGTTTAGGTACATGAATATATTGGATTTCAAGAACAATCAAGAAAGGATTAAAAGTGATGAGTTGTTTCAAGCCCTTCCATTTTCTGCTCTAGAGAGATAACACATATCAATTGACTTCTGGATGGTTGCAAACTTCGACCAATGAAGATGCATTTTCCTGTGGTTGATATTCTATTGAAACATGTTGATGTTATTCTTATAGTGCCTAATGTCTGAGGTAGTGAGATATCGTATCCTTCTAAAAATAATTTTACAATAGCGCGGTTGGTAAAATTTTACTATCCTAAGGTTATGAGTCTATTTTAGTTGGGATATGATTGAAGAGACGAAGAGAGAGAAGATAGGGAAGAGGGAGATATATGTAGAGAGGGAGAGAGAAGAGGGGAAGAGAGAGAGGGAAAGATAGAGGCTGATATAGAGAGATAGATAGGGATAGGAAAAGAGATAAATAGATAGGGAGATATACGTAAAGAAGGATATGGATAGAAAGAGATAGAGAGATGAGTGAGAGGGATAGTGAGCGAGAAACTAAGATAAATATATAGAGTAGAAGAGATGGAGTGAATAAGATAGAGAGAGGGAGAAATTTCTAGAGATAGGGAGAGAGATGGATGGGTAGAGAGGGGGAGACATTTCTAGAGATGTAGGGGGAGAGAGGAATAAAGAGGTAGAGATGAATATAGAGTGAGAGAGGAAGAGTGAGACAAATAGATAGAGATAAAGATGAATATACAATGAGAGAGGAAGAGGAAGAAAAATAGATAGAGATATAGGTGGAGATAGAGGGAAAAATAAAGATAGAGAGAGATAGGGAGACAATGGGGGAGAGATAGAGAGCGATAGATAGAAAGGAAGAGATAAGGAGATAAGGAGGAAGAGGGAGAAATAGAGAGGGATATATGGTGAGATAGAGTGATATAAAGATAGAGATATAAATAGATATAGAGAGAGGGGGAGAGGGAGAGAGATAAAGAGAGAAAATAGGGAGAAGTAGAGAAAGACAAATAGAGATGGAGAGGGAGATAAAAATAAGGGGAGATAGAGAGAGGGGGAAGAGAAAGAGGTAGGGAAGGAGAAAGAGGGAGTGTCTGTATATGAGAGAGAGATATATGGAGAGGAATATATATTTACAAATAAATAGAGAGGGAGGGAGAGGGGGGAGAGAAATAAACAGAGGAAAAAGAAGAGAAATAGAAAGAGGGAGTGATAAGGAAAGAGAGGGAGAGATAGGAATAGAGATAGATATAACTTGGGAAATATAGAAGCGGTGTGAGAAAGATAGATAAAAAATATAGAGAGGGAGTGATGGAATGAGAGGGAAAGAGGGAGAGGGAGAAATAGAGATAGAAAGAGCGAGATGATGAGGGAGCGATGAAATGAGAGAGAAAGAGGGGAGAGTGAAAAATATTATATGCATATAACTCCTTCAAAATGATATTTGTTGACATTATTTATATATGTTATTTAATATCATTATCATTTTAGATTCCTACAATTGATATCTCTCGACGTTTTCTATATAGACTATGTGATAGGATAGACATGCTAGTATTTATACACAATAAAAGTAATATGCATTTTTCTTAAATTTTATTTTTAAAATGACTTAACAATTTAAAAGTAGGCTTATTGTTTTAAAAACAAAGAAAAGAAAAGAAGTTGATAAGATTGAAGTGAAAAATAGAATTATATTTTATTAATATTTTAATTTTAATAAATTTAAAATAAATTCTACTTTTTTATTTAATTATTTATTAATTTATAAGTTTATTATTTATTATTATTTTTTTATTAATATTTACAATTTTATATATTTTGACTTTGCATTTAGTTTATTCTATTCTATTTTTTAGTTTAGACTTAATTTTAAAAATTATTTTAATTATTTGTCTTCTTATGAAATTACAAAAAATAATTAATAGTTATTAGAATTAACTTAATTTATAATTAAATGTCTTATTAAATTTTTAATTATTGTAAAATAATTATATTTTGAATTTGAATTTTGATTTATATAATAGAATAAATTTAAAACTTAAAATCTAAATCAAAAGTTAGAGAGAGAGGAATTAGAGAGAGTAATTAACTTTTAATCATTTGTTTCGTGCCAATAATCTAAGGATAACACATGTCCCTAGGGAGTTATGCTTAGGGTACCATGTCATTTGATTAAGGATTGATAATTTACCTTTAAAACCTCATTAGTGTATCCATTGCACACTTAAGGAGGAAAATAGATAGAGAGAAAAGAGAGTAACAGAGAAGGGAGAGGGAGATAAAGATAAGTTATAGAAAGAAAAAGGGAAAAAAGAGAGAAAAGAAGATATATATATATATATGGTACATATATATGTACATATATATAGATATAGAGAGAGCTCTTTATATTTGTTTTTTCCTTCTATCTTTATGTTTCTCATTATCTCTCAATCTTTCTCTTCCTCACTCTCCCTTATTTCTCTCTATATTTTTCTTCCCTTTTCTCTCTCTCCCCCTTACTCTCTCTTTGCTATCCCTATTTGTCTCCCCTCTCTCCCTCTCTCCCTCTTTATCTCCCTCTACCAAGATATCTCTATATATAACATCATATCTCTATTTTTCTATCCTTCCATATATCCCTCTCTCATCCTCTCTCTCTCTATCTCTTTGTCTCTCCCTCTTTCTATATCTATTTCTTCCTCTCCCTCTTATTATCTCATTCCATCTATCCTCTCTATATATTTATCCCTATCTCCATCTCCATCTCCATCTCCATCCCTATCTTCCTCTCTATCTCTCTCCCCTATCTCTCTCATTACCTCTTCGTGCATCCCTCTCTCTCCTCCCCTATCTTTCCCAATATATGTATATCTCCATCTCTCCCTCTTTCTATCTCTATCTCCCCCTCTCCCTATTACTCCCTCTTTCTATATCTCTCTACTTATTTATCCTCTCTCTATTTCTCTCCCTCTCTCCCACTCCCTTCCTCTCTATCTATATCTCCATATATATATCTCTCTCTCTCATACACACACACACTACCTATTTTTTCCTCCCTATCTCTATCTCTATTACTCTCTCACTCATACAAAAACTTCCTATTTCTCCCTCTCTATCTCTATCCCTATCTCTATATCTCCCCCTATCTCTATCTCTATATCTCTCACACTAACACACTCCCTTTTTCTCCCTCCCTATCTCTATCTCTATCTCTCCCCCTCTCTTTCTCTCTCCTTCTCTCTATCTCATATCTCTATCATCTCCTTTATCTCTTACTCTTTCTACTCCATCTCTATCTTTTCCACTCCATTTGTATCTTCCCATCTCTCTCTCTCTCCCCCTATCACTCCCCCTTCCTATATCTCTCTACTTCTCTTTCCTCTCTCTATTTCTCTCCCCATCTCTTTCTCCCTCCTTCCCTACCCCCTATCTATCTCTTTATCTATACCTCTCTCTCCCTTTCTCTTCCCATCTCTCTCTCTCTCTCTCTCTCTCTCTCTCTCTCTCCCCTATCTAGCGTCTGGTGTGCCCCCCCCTAAAATTAACTTTTTTCTAGTATTTCAAAAATTGCTTTGGTGAGAAATTAGCTAAAACCATGTAGTTTACCCCATTTTTTTTCTAATTTTTAATGAATATATTATTTTTTACTAGTTTTCAAAGTGGACACATCCTGAAAAATAAAGATTTGAGTGTGCCCCCCCCAATTTTTTTAAAATTGATCATTTTTTAAAAATATGTGTAGAATGGAGTCTAGTTTCTAAAAATATAATTTATTTTAAATTTTGATGAACAAGCAAAAAATAAAGTGAAAAATACCAAACATTGGTTTTCGACAAAAATGGATACACCAACAAAAGAAATTAAAGATGAAAACCTTAACATACTAAAAAATGTGAAAAAAATTACATGGTTAGATAGCTAAGAGAGAGCTTAACATTACCATGGTGTTTTTTGACTTGACATTAAAACACGTGCAAACCTAATGAGGAGCACACTTGAGATTATGTCAAAATTTTCAAAAATTGCAAAAGCACATCTTTGGACATTGGAAAGTCACTCCAAGCCTTTGGGTTGGAAGCCCAAGGAAAATCCAAGCCAATTCTAGTTTTTGGAAGTTCTTATAATTTTTCAAATAGTCAAATTTCAGTAATCAACATGCCAAATTTCAATAATCAGGAGGTCAAATTTTAGTAATCAACAAGTTGTATCATCTATCTATCTCTCTCTCTCTCTCTATATATATATCTCACTCATTTTTTATCCCTTATGCTCTAAACCTCTCTCTCTCTCTCTCTCTCTCGCTATCTCCATCCCTTTATCTGACTCTCTCTCCCTTGAGCTCAAGAAATACCTTTACCTGTCTATCCTTCCCTCTCTCTACTGTCTCTCTCACCCCTTCCCTCTCTAATTGTCTCTATCTCACTTCTCTCATTCTCTCTCCCTCCCTCCCTCTCTCCTCCCCTCTCTACTTCTCTCTATCTCCCTCCCTCTCCTTCTACCTCTCTCTCTCTACTTCTCTCTATCTCACCCCTCTCTCTCTAATTCTCTCTATCTCACTTCTCTCTCCCTCTCTCCCATCCCTCCCTCTCTCTCTCCCTCTCTACTTCTCTCCATCTCCCTCCTTCCCTCTCTACATCTCTCTATATCCTCTCTTCCTCTCCTTATACCTCTCTCTCTTTCTCTCCTTCCCTCTCTAGTTCTATCTCACCTCTCTCTCACTCTCCCTACATCTCTCTCTCTCTCTCTCTTACACACACTCTCTCTCCCAAACTCTCCCTCCCTCTCTCCTTCCCTCTCTACTTATCTCTATCTCCCCTCTCCCTCTCTCTACCAATTTCTCTCTATCTCATCTCCTTTTTACTTCTCTCTCCCTACATACCTCTCCCTCCCTCTCTCCTTCCCTCTCTACCTCTCTATCTCACCAATACCTTTTTGTACCTACCTCTCCATCCATCACTCACTCCCCCTCCCTCTCTCTCTACACTTCTCTATCTCACCTCACTCCCTCCCTTATTCCCTCTCTACTTCTCTCTATCTCTCATCTCCCTCTCCACCTCTCTCTCTCTCTACCTCTCCTTCCCTTTCTACTTATCTTTATCTCCCCTCTCCCTCCATCACTCCCTACCACTCTCTCTCTACACCTCTCTATCTCACCTCTTTCTCCTTCCCCCTACCCTCTTCCCTCCTCCCCTCTTTCTCTCTCACCATCTCCTCCTCCACTCTCTCCTCACTCTACTCTCTCTCTCCTCTCTCTCTCTTACTTCTCTCTCTATCTCACCCATCCCTCCCTCCCTCTCTCTTCCTCCCACCCTCCCCTCCTTCCTCCTCTCTCTCTCTCTCTCTCTCTCTCTCTCTCTCTCTCTCTCTCTCTCTCTCTCTCTCTCTCTCTCTCTCTCTCTCTCTCTCTCTCCCTCTCCCTCCCACCCTCCCCCCTCTCTTCTCTCTCTCTCTCTCTACTTCTCTTACATATCCATCTTTACCTCTCTCCTTCCCTATTTACTTCTCTCAATCTAACTTCTCTCTCTTTACCTCTCCCTCCCTTCTCCATCTTTCTAACTCTCCTCTCCCTATTTCTCTTTGTTTCTCTCTATCTCACCTATCTCTCACCTCTCTCTTCCTCTGTCCCTCCCTCTCCGTCCCTCTCTCCTTCCCTCCACTTCTCTCTATCTCCCCTCTCCCTCTCTCTACCTACCTCTCCTTCCATCACTCCCTACCACACACACACACACACTCTATCCCTCCATCTCTCCTTCCTTCTCTACTCTCTATCTCCCTTCTCCCTCTCTCTACCTACCTCTCCCTCTATCACTCCCTACCACTCTCTCTACCTACCTCTATCTCTATCTAAACCTCTCTATCTCAGCTCTCTCTCTCTCTCCCTCCCTACCTCTCCCTTACTCCCTCATTACCCTCTTTGTCTCTCTATCTCTCCTCTTCCTCTCCCCTCTCTCTATTTCTCTCTATCTCACCCTTGTCTCCCTCTCTACCTCTCCCTCCCTCCCTCCTTCCCTCTCTAATTCTCTCTATCTCTCCTCTCTCTCTATAGAAGATAGGGAAGGAGAGAGAGAGGGGGGGGAGAATGAGGTAGGGAGAGAGAGGTGAGATAGATAGAAGTAAAGAGAGATAAAGAGAGAGCTAATAGGAGAGAGAGTTAGATAAAGGGATGAAGATAGTGAGAGATAGAGGTATAGAACATAAGAGATAAAAAATAAGAGAGAGAGAGAGATGATACTTGTTGATTGCTGAAATTTTATTGTCTAAAAAAATATAAGATCTTCCAAAAATTAGAATTTGCATTATAATTCTCAATTATCTTAAAACTATATATGTGAAATATAACTTAAAGTATAAGAAAGTAAATTTCCATATGTAAATATACCTTAATGTTTATTTCATATATATAGTTTCACTAACAGAGAAGGTGAAAGAGAAAGAGAAAGAAAAAAAGAAAGATTTTTTTTTTTCAAGTAGAACATAATGCAAGCACATTTCATTATAACATGCCTGCGTTTTTTCTTTTTTGGGACCAAAAGGTGGAGTGGCCACATTTTTGTCCCCCATATTTTTGTACTTACCCCAAACAAATGTCTATTTCAAATGGATAGACGAATATATATTTCATATGGATAGATGAAAAGCTATCCTGTATGGATAAAATAATGCTTGAGTGTAGAGATGAAAAATCATATAATTTTTTTGGTTAAATCTATAATAAGGAAAAAAATGGATACAACTTGAGGGTTATTATAGAAATGACAAGGAGAAGGAAGAGAATAAACAAGAATTCCATGCGGTTGAAAAAATAAAAAAATCTATATGTAAGAAGGGAAATGTTGGGGTTGATTATGAGATTTCCACAAATGGTCTAGCCCCTATTTTAGCCTTTTGACTTCCATAAATAGCCAATAAGATATAAAAAATGTGTGATTTTATCCTATATGTGTCTAGGAGGTAAAAGCAGTGACAAAATCTATAGATTCTACTCCCATGTCTACAAGGAGTAACAAACTAGTGTGTGTGTGAGAGAAATGGCACCAAGTATAAAAAAGTATTTTGTGATAATAAAGGTAAGAAAAATGAGAAGCTATGAGCATAAAATAAAAAATAAAATAAGAACAAAGTCACCTCAACTTGTTGGAGAAGCCAAGGGAGACCAAGATGGCTATAGGGTGTTGCCAAAACCTTCAAGAGAATGTTAAAATGTTGGTGTTCATTTTAAGATTTTGATGCCAAAATAATGTTGTAGAAAAATTCAAATATTTTTGGAAGAGATATTGAGAGAATGAGATATATTTCAAAAATGTGATCTTGGGAGGAAAAAATGGAAGGGTTTCAAGTCTAGAGAGCTATTCAAACTCACTATAGAGTGGTTACCACTCACCTAATCATACAATAGGTGGTGAAATACTCAAAGAAACTATTGAACAATAAATTATTGTGGAATATTAAAACATCATGTGGATGTCTACACACCACATTCATTTTTTGATAATTATATCTCTTGAAAAGGCCAAACACTAAGAAAAAACAAGGCTAGCATAACTGGGACATAATTTTACACAAAAGAAACCATGAGAAGCATGAACTTGGCACCGTGGGTGGAAAGAGGCCAAGGCACAATTCAAATGAGCCTAAAAAATGATAGGAGGTACACAAATCAAAGTGGGTACAAAATGTAATGTGAAATTGTAGGGGTATGCAATTTTATACATTACACTAACATACTCCTATAATAAATCTATAATTTTGTTTATAAATTGAGTTTTATCTTCTATCAATCATTGATCCATATCATGCTTTTTATCTACCAACATGGAAGTAACTCTTTAGTTCATAAAAATGCTTGTAGATACAAATCATAGTTTATAGTACATATAATGTCATACACAAATCAACTTTGAAAATGCATTCTATAACCTTTGGCTTGTCTACTTTGATTCAACTCTAAATGTACACAATACACTTATTGTGAAGTTGAAATTATATTTTCAA
Source organism: Sequoia sempervirens (assembly GCA_007258455.2). Taxonomy (NCBI): domain Eukaryota; kingdom Viridiplantae; phylum Streptophyta; class Pinopsida; order Cupressales; family Cupressaceae; genus Sequoia; species Sequoia sempervirens. Next base: position 341,879,904 of record VDFB02086081.1, read on the forward strand.
ATTCATGGAAATCATTTCAATTATTGAATGCAACTCTCTAATATTATTGAATCCTTGTTTGGTTTTTATTAGTGAACTTTGTTGATTCTCTATCCTAGTTATTTTGGAATGAAGGTGTATTAACTAATTTAAGTTGAATATTGTCTTTTCATTCTTGGATTTCTCATTTTGATTCTTGGGATGAAGTTGAGGATGTTTTCGACACTTTGCAATCCAATTCCTGCTCATGTTGATATGACTCCAATAATTCTTGGAAATTCTCTTGTAAAATATCTTTCCTCTTTCCTTCATAATAATTGTATGAAGAGTGTTTTTCATAGCTTTCCTTGTAGTTGAATTACTTGTCTTATTTGAATATATATTATTTCCTTCAACATATAGTTGCACACTAATTACTCATACCAAAAAATGGATAAATAATCCAGTAGTGTGATGTTACATAGTCTCTTTTACAATAATATAATAACATATTTATTAATTCCTTGGATGCATTTTTTCTACCATCCTTAGTCTTTATTGCATAAGATTGACTAAACTGTGATGCTCTACCTTCTCCATTAGAATTTTTTCCTTCTCATTAGAGCTAGTTTAAATTATTCTTAAATAAAAATGTTCCCTTCTCTTTGAAGTTTCTCTATATTCTTGAGTCTTCAAAAATTTATCTAAGTTTGGGTGTGAAATATTCTTGGGAACATATTGTTTTGACATAGTGTCTTGGACTCGTATTTGGAAGATAAATTTGTTTCAATTTATCTTTGTCATTATCTAGCCTCTAGTATGGGATCAAAATAATCCATACTTGTATATTAAGGTCTATCCTTAGCCTCCATAGGATTTCCTCTTCATTTCCCATCGTTTTGATTATATATGAAAAGTAGGTGTTGGAGGGACCCAAAACCCTTTACAATAGGTTTTGAAGGGACCCAAAAACCTGTACAATAGGTTTTGAAGGGACCTAAAACCCAACTACCAACAGTAAAGACACATACAAACAACAACCCAATAACATCAACCATCAAAGGATAGATTGGACTACTCATGCTACAAATATTAGGTTTTGTAGGGATCCTTAAACCCTCTACAACCAAGTTTTTATAGGGACCTTAAACCCTAACTACTCATAAACATAGCCTGGGTCAGTCGGGAAACAACAAACCATCTTCTTAGACTGAAAACTGATGCAAAAAAAATAGCAAGCCTCCACAGAGGGCAACACATAAAATGTGTGTAGGGAGGGGAAATAATTACTCCTCGAACACACCCTACCTCATGATCTATTTTGGTTTTCATATCTTAATAGTGTGGTTGTTGCCTTGGGTATTGGGTTGTACCCTTCCCACAACTTGGCATTCATAAGACTTACATCCTCATTAGTAAAAAAATCTATGAGAGAGTTGCTTCTCTAAAAACATGACTAAATCAAACTTCCTCAAATGTGTTAGCCATGGCAAGTGAATTGTTTATAAGATCCCTTATTATCCAACTAGTCTTGCTCAATCCTTGTAAGAATCTAACAATGTTGAGGGAGTCACCCTCAACCCATGCTCTTTTATAACCCTTCTCGACGGAAGTCTTGACACCTAAGAAATCAACTTCGACTTCCACGTAGTGATTTATTTGGGTTCCCAATGGGAGTGCCACCACAACCAAAATCCTACCATCTTCATCCCTCAACACCCCCCCTACAACTAGAAGGCCTAGGATTTCCCTTGGCCACCCCATCAAAATTAACTTTAATCCACCCCTGAGGAGGACTCTTCCATTAAACATGTGTTCTCTTGAGTTTTTAAGAGGTTTAGGAGGAATATATAATTCTTAAACCAGTTTCCAATTAGTTGCCACCAATAGCTCATAGCCAAACAATGAAGTATTTTGAGTAGTTGGAGGAGAGTCCATGAACCTAACTTTAAAATTTTCAATAATAACCCTATAATTTTGAAGAAAAAAACCTCTTTCTTAAGCTTGAATTTCTTGAAGATTCTATCATTTCTCTTTCCACAATCCCCACACAATATGAGGGGTCATTAGTGACCAAAAAAACCTCAACGAGGGATTGACCAAATGGAAAATCTATTGATCATTGAAACTTATGAAAGAATTGGGGAAGATCCAGACCAAATCTTCCCTTGTCAGTGTCACAAATTTAAATGTGATTTTTTGTAAAGTAGAAAGTTCCATAATAATGACTTGGAGATTAGGAACAAAGTGAGTGCTAATATTGATGCATCACAAAAATTATGTATGCAGTAAGATATGAAGTCTATTAAGTCAACCTATAAATAGGGAAATTTATAAAGCCTCTTAGTGTATACTATTCAAGAAAATAAAGAAAATATTTAGGAAAATAGAGTAAAGTGATATGCAAGAGAATAAATAAATAATAAATATACAACATTATTAGACCATGTAACATAAATAAATAGACATACATGAATCAAAGGGGATAAGGTAAAGGGATATTTATATAGGGTCAAATTGTTGGTACATTAATCTTGCCTTGGATTTGACCAATTTCCAAGTTAGAAATGATATCATAAATCCTAGTAGACTACAATAGGGTGCTCTTAAGACACCATACTTTGCATGAAATAAATCTCCATAGTCTTATGTTTGTAACTTGTCTAAATTTGTTGAAGATATTTTAACTTCAAACCCTTAAAATCCATAAGGAGTGCAAGAGGAATCTAAATATTTTCAAGCATATTCAAATCTAAACCCAAATAGTCAATGTTATAAAAAATAGATAGTGAGGTTGGCGATGGGCCATGTGACAAACCACATTGATATTTGTTGGTCATTAATGGTGGCATTCACAAAATGTGGTTCAATAAACTAAGTTGTTTGAAAAGGATCATAGGGAGATAAAATGGGCCAAGAAGGTTGAATGTACACCTCAAGGGTAATATGATGACAATATGAAGGTGAAAATAGGCAATTTATGAGGGGAAATATGAAGGTGCTATATGAAGTTAAATTATAGAATAAGGATATCGTACATATCTTTATAAGATTAATCAAGTCATACCACCCCAATTCAAAACCTAGGATGTCAATGCAACAAGTACTTAACAAAAAAATGCTAGTTAAGTAAACTTGAGCTATTTATTGACAACTGATTTGAAATGATAATAAATAAATTAAGAATAAAATAAGGTTCAATCATAGAACAATGAATATACAAACTCCAACAACAAATTTCCCTCGATTTAATTTTTAAAATGTGCTACCTAGAATTATAAGGAATAACTTGGAGAACAAACATAATGCCAACATTGTGGAGGAGATCCATTTTAGGGGTTTGAAATCCATTGATATTATATTTTATTACCTTGTTATTTTAGTATTATGATTAGTTGTGTTTTTATTTTGTGTAGTGTCATCACATCAATGTGCATCAACAAAGTGGTAGATATTTAAGATCTTAAATTCATAATCAAAGAATATTATGATTTTTATTGATTTATTTTGTGTGAGGTTATCAAATCATGTTTTAGTTTGAGCTAGTTGTCTTCATATTATGTTGTTAATTTTGTCATATAAATTTGGATGAATATTTTACAATCATTATTATTATATACAATTGCTTATTGATATTATTGAGCCATGTTGTGATTTGTACTAGTTAAGAAGTCCCTAGGCTACTAAGGCTTTGCTGGTGATATGAACCTACTTTATTTTTCATCCTTAAAGATTGGTTAGATTATTCGAGGTTTTTGTCCTCTTTATGAGGTGACGACTCTTTTTGAATTTTGAATAGCTTATGCTAATTTGAGATTTTTAAATACATGTGTGGAATGCAAAGTGTGTGGCATGTTAGAATGCCTTTGATTGTTGGAAGGTATAAACCATTAAATCTTGATGGTATTCCAAATTTCCTTAATTTCATAACAATTGAAATTAGAGATAAATTATCTAAGTTTCACAAGAATGATTTACCATTAGTTAGAAAGAATATTTAGGCCCTCATCAATTGCAAAATAATGAAACTATTTGTTCAATCATTAGAGGATGATGCATACAATTGATATAAGTTTACAAAATATTTCTATTTTGACTTGGAACAAATTTCAAAAACTTTTAATTGATCATTTTAGTGACAAAATTGATATCAAATTTCAAACTACTAAATCTACTAATATTCAGAGAAATCATGATGACTTTATTTACAAGTTTGTATTTGATTTGCAAATTTTTTGAGGGATATAGAACATGTAAAGACCACTTAGTTAATTTTTTTGCTATGTATTGTAGGACATTTGATTCAATTTAGGGTTTCTCTTAATAGATAAAAACCCCATAAGTCTCTAGTTGGATCACTATGGGCTATTTACATTGATGAAAACATCAAGATCTCATGGATGAAATATTTTTCATTTGAAGATATTGTAATACTAAACTATTTTCTTTGGATGTATAGTGTGTGAAATTAATTACAAAATCTTGCACTATTATAAATCGAATTATAACACATGTTGATCCATTTCTTTGGTGTGGTTTGCCAATTTCCCCACAAAGGTTGTGCTATTAAAATGATAATTTTAAGAGAAGAAGATGAGCCTATATTTGAGACTAATTTTAAAATATTTGTTAATGAATTTTGGCACAAATGTTATAATGAGTTTGTTTAAAATTTTATTAATTGCAAGACAAGCTGTAATGTATATGACACATTACAATTTAATTTTATGGATGATGTGCTTAGTGGCGATTTACATTACATGCATGATTTATATGGATATGAATCTATCCATTTTGATGTTAGTATTAATTATAATTATTCTAGTAATTATATTATTAAATATGTTGATTTCATCTTGTTTAAGAGCGAAGGTTTCAAATCAACAATTTTCATAGAATGCATTTTGGGTATTATTGAGTTCAAAGCTCTTTATTTTGATAAATAAGTTTTGATATTTTTGCTAATGATAATATTGTTGCATCTAATTTTTTGAATCATCCACTAGATTATAAGGATTTTCATGAGGGTGTGTTTGTTGATCTAGAGAATGGAAAACTACCCTACTTGAATAGTCGTGAGGATCAACATGATTTAATATGTGAAGCTTGTTTGAATTTGTTTCCTAAGTATGGTACTTTTAATTGTGATATGGCCAACGAGATTCCCTATTTATACCAATTTAATAGCTAGGTATGTTATCATACATCCCTAGTATATGAAACATTTAAATTTGACTTTAATTTGTATAATGATGTTAAATTCATATTTATATTGTGCCTCTAAATTGTGAGGGTTTTTAGTTGCATGTCCATTGGGACAAATTTGTTAGACCATGGTATTATCGATTTTTCTATATAGGCCCATACAAATTTTATAAGTATTATAATATCAATATTAGTGGTTCTCCCATGCTATATGAAAAATCACTTTGTTTAGAAGAGTGGTGCAAGGCCCAAATGTGTTCATTTTACTTTGAAGGTAAAAGGATTTTGCACACGTTCAAAGACATTAACATTTTTTTTAGTCCAACAATGTTTGCATAGTTAAAATAGAATACAAAATGTCATAAAAAAATATGATATTTAACAAAGATAACCATGGATATTCCTTTCTATGTGGCTTCAGGCCATTGGATATTTTTGTAGAGATGGATCTATGACTATCAATTTTAGTGAATGATATTTTAGCTTTATGTAGTATGATCTTTCCAATTCTTGTATGTTATGTTTTATATTTTTGTTAGTCATAAGGTTGGTGGCTTTGTGTCACATTGTGTTGATTTTATCTATTAGTTGGATATCATTCTCTCATTCTTTTCTTGGTTTTCATCTTGGATTTCTTGTGGATTTTTATCCTAAAGTTCTTATGGAATATCACCATGCCCATAGTGAGCATACACCTCAAATCAAAGCCATTATTGAAATGGTCTAAGATGAGTTTATTATGGGTTTGTGTGATTATTTCGTTGACCTTAATATTATTGGTTTGCATGCTTGATTCTTTCCTTACATATTTCTTTATTGTTTCTTATCTTGGCCTTATTTTCCTTAGTATGTTTCTCATGGTGGCCTTTTTTACATTTGTTTGAACAAGGGTACAAAATTAGCCTTAATTTATGTTGTCCTTGTTATGTTTGATCATTGACATGCTAAGTAGTAGTCACCTTTTCCTCTTGTAATCTGCATTATTTTCAAAAAAAGAAGAAGTACAATTGGAGTACAATGGAATGAGTCTTTTTCTCATAAGAATTACTTCATGGCTAAGTAGAAATATTTGATTGATTTTTTGGATTGATGTATAGGTAGGTGGGTCCCTTGGCTATCCTTTGAATAGGCCAAATGCATTAATTTATTTGGGAGAGCATTAAATGGAAACACATTGTAGCTTTTTATTGAGTTTTGTATATTGGTAGATCAAATCACCCTACACCTTTACAATCTAAATATCTATCACAACCATTGAAAATGAAGGAAATAAATTTGAGTGGTCAATTGAATATGAAAATAGGACATATCAAGAAAAGTTGAGACTTAATTAATAGTGAGATCAAGTGATTTCCATAAAAAAAATGACTAAATCCTATTAACTTCAATAGATTGGTGAGTTTTTATAGTGTGCACTTTGGTGGTTCATATATTTGTTGAAACTATTGATCTCAAAGGGTAATAGATTTATATTATTAATGATGATTGATATTTAATTAAAGTGGAAATCATGAAGCAATAGAATCAAGTGGGTGCGATAAGGACATGTATTTTAATTTTATCAACTTTTGCACTTACACTTTTACATGCTCAATCAAATATTTTTTCCCCTAAGAAAAATGTATTCAATACATGTCAAAGTACACATTGAAATTAAATATTTACATCAATGAATTATTGTTGGCTTAGCGAGGGAAAATTAAGACTATACATTGATGTTGAGTCAAATATTTTTTATTATCCTTATTGTTATACGACTAGTGCAATGGTGATGATTGAATAAAGTATTAGTCGTGTGGGAAGTCTAGGCATACTTATTGGTTATAAATACATTTTTTATCGATGGAGAAAAATATCATTTTCCAAAATTGTAGCATGTCCTCTATTGAAAATATTCTCTAATGTAAAATGTTGTTGTTCAAGTTTGAATTCTTTTTTAATTTAGTATATGCAAATCTAAAGAAGGTTCTTGCCAATAGTTATCATGCCCATGGTGTGAGTGTCTCCACATTACACAAGGAATTTTAGGGTGTGATAGACTCATCTCTAGGGTCACATTTCCTACTTTTTTATTATTTTTAATTAGTTTTACATCACAAGAGATGTAAACAATTTTTAATTATTATATGAAATTATTTGTTAATTTATGGATTATTAAAGAATATTTGTCATAATAATTTTCTTGATTTTAGAAACTTATTTAAGTAAAATTGTAGCTAGACTAATGAGATCTTGAATGTGGTTTTGGTTCTATTTTCTAAGTTTACTATCCCTTATGCTTACAAATAAAAATATATTTTCCTATTTTTGTAAGTCTTGACTATGTCACTAATGGATTAGGACATTAGTATTCATTTGGAAATTGATCATCCTTTACATTGAATACATCCTTTGTTCTTTATAAATTATTGTAAATTATTTTATTTACATCTAATACATCCTTTCTTTATATAATGCCTTATTTTTGTTATTGCCAAAGGAAAGTTAAATCTACATATTTGGGGTTTGTATTGGGTGGATATAAGTTGCACCATTTCAAGATTTGTAAGTTCTATGGTTGTTTTGTTTGGTTTTAGGATGATAATTGGCCACAATTTTAATTACCTGTGGAGGTTGTTAGGGGATATTTTGTACTAGGCACTCTTAATCCATTCTAAAAATATCAAATTAACCTCCAAGAATGCTAGGTTAGGGGCAACAAATACAAGCTTCTATAATTGAAAAGACAAAATAACATAAACAAATATGAGAGAAAGCTCATCTCTACTTCGAGATTTACCAAGCTCAAAGGGGTTTTCCCTTGTTAGATTCCACAAATAACATTCAATATAGAAATTATTCAAAAGAATAAGAAATAATAAATGACAATTAAATATTTGAAATTATTTTCTAAATAATCTAAGACCTTTTAGACATAAATATAGCCTAATTTAACTATCACTAGTCCATTTAATGTTAGCCATTAACAAGATAGTGAGGGGATTCCTTGGTTGCATAAAGATAACTCCACATGTTCACAAGTAGAAGGTCAAAGATGTAGAGAAAGAGACAACAACCTTCTATACCATTATATATACTATGAAAGAATAATTCAAATAAATATTTTAATGTGATTTTCATTTTTAAAATGGAGTATGTAGTTGGAAAGAATATAGATTAGTTCCTATTCATGTGTACAAAGTCAAATTCCAAACAAGAGAACAAATAACTATTCAAACATCCAATATTATTTAAACAATTTAATTCATGCTAGGTCTTGTATTGCAAGACAAACCATTAGTTGCTATTTCACCTAGAACATACAAATTATACTTAGTAAATCCATTGAAACTACCAAACACACCATATGCTAAGTCAAAGAGATTTCTTATTAAGATGCATTCCTAATAGAAGGATTTATAACATCACTTAAATGATAGTTAATCTGAATTTAACATGAATATAATAAATGTGTACCCAAAAAAATGCATTTCCTAATGTATATGATAAAACAATGAAGATATTTAGAAATTAAAATGAAACTATGTCTTATATTAAACTCTCAAAAGGAGATATGCATTAAAAAATGAGTAGAGAAATAAGCTTGATAATAAACCAATCTACCAATCTTTTATTAATTAGATAAGTTTATTATTCTTGTCAAATATTTTCTAAAACTTTGCACAATGTATGCATATTATAGTTATAAAAGAGTGACAATTTCCATCTTGCATGATTGATTGACACTTGTCAAATCTTATTATAATTTAAAAACTTATGGTGTTTAACACTTTTACAAGTGCCTTCCCTCTCTCTCTGGCTGAAAGCTGGTCAACACTTGGAGAAGGATTTCCCTCTCTCTTTGGTTGGTGGCTTCCATGTTGAGGATGTTCTGAGTGTTGTCATAGGGTTTTCGAAGCAGGATAAGGTTAGAGCTGTGGGTGGTGAACAGGCTGCAGGAACTAATAAAGTGGATGCAGATAGGATTCAAAAGAGGAAGGCTGTTGCGGAGCAAATTTCCAATTCCATTCGTAGGATGAAGTCTCCTATCCCTGCTGGTAAAGGTAAGGATGCTTCTAATGATAAGGTTCATGAGAGTTCTTTTGAAGAGGAAATTGTTGTGGGAAATAATATTGAAAATTTTGATAAGGAGGATCTTTCTGATGTGTTGGGATCAACCCATGACAATGTCAATGTGCTTTTTAAACTGTTTAAATGGTTCTTTCATGAGATCAATAGGACCAATGTTCGTATTAGAAGTATTGCTAGCAAGGCTGAGGACCCTTCAATCCAAAGCCAAATTGATAATTTAATGGCTGGTCTCAATACTGTTGCTGATACTGTGGTGGAGGAAACTGTAAATCTAAAATAGAGTATGGAGGGAAGAATGTTATCCCTTGAGGAGAAAATTGATAAAATTTGGAATGTTGTTATGAAGAGTGGAGAAGCCCCTAAAGTCTTGACTATTTCAGACTTTGCGATGGCTTTCTCCCCTAAAAAGAGAAATGAAATTTTGTTTGCTGATGTAATGGCTGCTGAGGGTAAGCTAATGGTGGAGGATTATGCTATTGTTAAGAGTGCTGCTAAAGGTTCTGTTTTGAGTTGTGAGGTAAAAAATGGTGGGCCTAGGGTTAGGACTAGAAATAGATTTAAAAATCATGTTGGGGCCTTGGGTATTGAGGTTTCTAATACTAGGGTTAAGGGATAGAAGCTTGCTGCTAGTGAGATATAAGCTGTTGAAATTCTGAACAATATGTAGTGGTGTTTGCCAGTTTTTGGCTGGTGGTTTGCTGACAATGGGCTGATGGTTGTTTAATGTTGTTCCCTTTTTGTTTCAGCTGTTCTTTTTTGTAAAGGGTTCCAAAATCCTTCAAAACCCGTCTTTTACCTCTAATCAAAACACTTTTACAAGTGCCACCTAGGTCTATTTTTTCAAAGGCTAGGAACTATTTACCTAAATGAGAATCACCCTATAACCAAATATAATGTAGTACAAAATAAGATACTAAATCTTAATATTATCATCCACCAAGTTCACTTTGTTCTTGCAAATCAACAAAGGTAATTTCCATGAAGATAAAAAATATTTTTTACCCCAACATAAAAAAACAATAATAAAATTAAAGTTGTTTAAATGGAATCTACCAACATGATGGAGTGGCATGTTGAATTGGACAATTACCTCCCATGTGTTGTAGCTAAAAACCCCTTGAAGCCTGTCTTTAGGCCAAAATCCACCATCTAAATGATATGAGATGGATCTTTGTCTATACCATGGGACAATAGTTCAAGGATCCATGGGTTTGAATCTTATCCATGACCACTCACCTCCAAATATGAAAATATATGGAGAGAAAAAGGTCACACCAATCATACCATAAAATAAAATAATACAAAATGAACATACACCATGAAACTCCATTAAAAACTTAGGAAGAATAAAGAAACATGATTATTCCAAGATCCTCCCATTTCCTTTCTATTAGCAACTTTCCTAAGAGTACTTTTTGATAAAATTATTTGTGCTACATGAGAAAGTCTTAATCCTTTCTATAATTTGAATATTTTCATTAACTTAATGGCTATTTTATACACTACTAAAATCTTTTGATAATTCTAGATGGTTCCTTGATTTATATCATCCTTCTATCATACAATACCATTTGGATCAAGAAACTTTCAGTACTCAAATATTGTCATGAACTTCACCCAACTATCATTCATTAAAGTGTATATTTGAGAAGATCCCACACAAAATATTTTCCAATCTTAATAGTGACTAAGTTGACAATTTTTTATTTGATCCTTCCCCATTCAATGTTGATCCTAGTCAACTTTGTATCTTATCATTGAATAAACACTCTTCACGCCCTATTACTCCAATAAACAAATATGAAAGAAATATAGAAAACCCCCCAAAATAACCATATAGATATAAAAGAATAAAGAAAAAATTCTACAACATTATCTATTGTATTTAACCAATATTCATACTCTTTATTTGTTGACCAATCTATTTCCCTTCAACTTTTTATTTTGAACACATACCTAACATTTAATGCAATCTTTGCATCTTCGATGGATTTGTCCATCCCCATTTCTAATTTGAGTACCTTGTCAACTATACATTGCATATGATAGGATCAATCATTTCTTCTAACTATAAGGGTTTCACAAAATTTTACACAATTATACGGGATCATCTTTTCAACACCATAGGAGTTTTATTTTATTATCAACATTCTATAGATGAGGTAATTCTTGATTCAATAATACATGTGTTATGCCCCTAACCCTATAGTGTGTATTGGGTTATGCATAGTTGGCTTGTGGTTACCTTAACTCTTAAATAAGTTAAATAATAATTATTATAATCATCTATAGGTATGTAGGTCATCTTAAGGGTTATAGTTAAGTATCTCTAGGTCACCCTAGATACTTAACTATAACCCTTAGGATGACCTAAATACATACATATGATTATACTAATGATAATATAACTTATATAAGAGTTAAGGTAACCACAATGTGACGACTCATAACCCAATAAACACTATAGGGTTAGGGCATAAAAACCCTTTTCCAACTAAATTTTGCTTGTTGACTTGAATATAATATATTAAATTTTTGTAGTATGGTGTTATATTTAATGAAAACCTGTAATTAAGTTTTATATATTTTGGACATCACAAAGGATACCTTACAATTTAGTTATGTTAGACATTACATTATATTTAGAGTATTAGATCAATATTTATCCATGACAAGGCTTCATATTGCAAGATTGTTTGGAATCTCTCTATCTTTGTTCCAAAATTGTTAAATTAGATCCTATTGGTTTAGCCAAAGGAGAATATCATGTCCTAGAAAATGTAAATATGATTGTCAATATCATTTATTTTGTAAATTTATATTCTCAAAAGAAAGGAAAATTGGTTCTAGGAAACCAAAAAGTGCACAATTTAAATCTACACATAGAGATCAAATTTGTAAGTGTGAAGATAAATTCTACAAGCTTAGAAATGATCTAGAGAGTTGTATAGTAAATTATTTAGTCTAATAACACTCATTTGACAAGGTCTAAGAACATGTCACAACAAAAAAATCTTAAATACCTTTTTTCATAAAGTATTTAATATTAGATTTTAGAGCTATGTACCCTTATTGGCACGGGTGTTCCATAGTCTATGAAGAATTGTATAAGTCCTTTTTATTTTAACTATATACATTTTTCAATCTAATATGTCAAATCACACTTAGTGATCCACTAGTAAGAAGAGGAGAGTCATAATTGGCTTGATTTTCTATGTTATTTAATTTTTAAATTCAAATTCTTAGAAGCAAGGAAAATTGGGTCTAGACAACAAAATATTCAATATTAGAATTTAGAGCTATATACCCTAGTCAACATGAGTTTTCCGTAGTCCATGAAGAATTGCATAATTTCTTTTGGTTTTAATTGTGTATATTTTTCAATCAATGTTTCGAATTGCACTCAATGATCTATCATTAGCAAAACGAGAGTCATAACTGGTTGTCTATTCTACATTGAAATTATTCATGGCAAGACTTCATATTACAATATTGGTAGGCATGTCTTTGATTTTTGTTTCAAAACTGTTAAATTAGATTCTATTGGTTTAACAAAAGGAGAACATTTTCTAGTAAACATAACGATGATTTTCAACATCATTTATTAAATTGCAAATTTAGATTCTCAAAAGTGAGACAAATTGGGTTTAGGCAACAAGAAATGCACAATTCAAATATACACATAAAGATAAAATTTGCAAGTGTGAAGATGAATTCTACAAGCTTAGAAATGATCTAGAGAGTGGAATAGTGAAATTTTCAATCTAATAACACTCATTTGACAAATCTCTAAGCACATGTCACAACAATGACATCATAAATACCATTTGTCACAAAATATTTGATATCAGGCTTTAGAGCTATATATCTTAATTGACATGACTTTTCCATAGTCCATGGAGAATTGAATAATTGCTTTTGGCTTTAATTATGCATATTTTTCAATCAACATTTGGATCACATGTACTGATGCATCATCAAGAAGAGGAAGTTCATTGGGAAGATGAGAGTAAAAAGTGAGACAAATTGGGTCTAGGAAACCAAAAAAGACAATTCAAATCTACACACAAAGGTCAAATTTGCAAGTGTAAAGATCAATTCTACCAGCTTAGAAATGATCTAGAGAGTTGCATAGTGAAATTTTTAGTCTAATAACACTCATTTGAAAAGTTTTAAGAACATGTCACAACAACAAAATCATAAAACACCATTTGTCACAAAATATTTTATATTGAACTTTAGAGCTATATACCCTAGTTGGTATGAGTTTTCCATTGTCCATGAAGAATTGTATAAGTGCTTTTGGTTTTAACTATTTAAATCTTTCAATTGACATTTTGGATCACACTTGGTGATCCATCATGAGGAATAGTAGAGCCATAACTAGCTTACAAATATAAAGATAATGTCAAACACCATTTGCTTTACAAATTTAGATTCTAAAAAATAAGGCAATTTGAGTTTAAGGCAACCAAACGTCCACAATTCAATTCTATACACAGAGATCAAATTGCAAGTGCAAAGATCAATTCTACAAGCTTATAAATGATTAGAAAGTTGCATAGTGAAATTTTTAGTCTAATAGAACTCATTTGACAAGGTCTAAGTACATGTCACAACAAGGAAATCATAAATGCCATTTGTCACAAAATATTAGATGTCAAACTTTAGAGCTATATACCCTAGTTGGCATGGGTTTTCCATAGTCCATTTGATTTTAAGTGTATGTATTTTTCAATTGACATTTTGAATCCACACCCAGTGATCCATTATTATGTTCAAGCTATATACTCTATTCCTCTTCATTAATTTTAACGTTCAATTTTAAATATTTTCGATAATATTTATGAATAAACTATAATCTATGAATAAACCTCAATTTGATGACTAATAATGAATAATCAAACATATATAATTATTATAATTAATTTTCTCTAACAATTCATTGGAAACTTAGAAATAAACTACTAATAAGAGAACTGGTTGGATTTGGTTATAAATATTTTTTAATTGGGAAAATGCATTATTAATAAAAGAACAAGAATTTACAAGAGTACAAAAATGCTTGTAGGAGGCACATCCCAACCAAAATGATTGAAATAGACAATAATACAAAGAAGCATGACACTAGAGAACATTTTAGCGAAGACAGCTGGAAAAACTGCTTATGGATAGTGTACAATTTATAAGAGAATCACTTTTCTCCAAAAGTGTGTAGCACATATTCTTCTGTAATGATATTGAAAATTGGGAGTAGAGATCCAATATGATTTTTAGCAATCGCTGCCAACTAAGACTGATCTTTAGATATGAAGCTCTAGATGTTAGTGTGATTCTCTTTCACTCCTTTAGCAAGAATTGACTCCTACAAAATAATATTAGAGAATCAACCATGCATAATCATTTTATAGGAGGAAAAGTATTAGAAAAAATAGCTTTACATATGAACAACCAAATATATTGAAGGATACATTGACAAAAAGATCCTAAACTATATTTTGAGAACAATCCAGCCTAGAGAGAGCTGATTTCCATTTGATTATAAATATAACCAAAATAAAAATAAAAAATCATTGCTACCATAGATGTATAAGAATGTAAAACCCAACTTGTTGGGTTGAAACTATAAATAAAACCAAAAAAAAAAAAGAAGCAACAAATTCATTGCTACCATAGATGCATAAGAATGTAAAACCCAACTTGTTGGGTTGAGAGTTTCAAAATGTTTATAATCTTGAATTGGGTTTACGAGTTGAAAGCCAAACGCGCAATTTCTGAGAGTGCTCAGGTCAATATAAAGTTTATAAGTGGTGGGTTGAGGATTCTTCAGGCAAGCCTGCTATTTTATTCAGTGTTGATAAAGTGTGTTTTGTACTTATTTTGTTTATGCTGTAGCTGCTTTGTAATGAGTTTGAATTCTGTTTTACAACTTGGTTGCAAGAATTTTTATTTTTTTTGTTTTGCTTCTTTCAACATAATTGTTAATATCGGTTTGTTGCATAATAACTGGAGATTTGAGGAATGCGTACTGGTATTTGGACAGGTACAACATTCAAATTAAGGTATATGAGTAAATGAATAAGGTATTCAAATTATAACTTAAATATTATAATTTGTTTTGATTTTTATTGTGAAGTATTATTATTATTGGTATAACTTTCAATGGTAGTTCATTCTTTAGTGTACAAAAATATCATTTCAAAAACTTAGTTGCTATTGATCTTTCTTTATTAAATTAACAAATTTATTAATAATTTATAATATCTTTTAAATATAATTGATATATCAGATTGATTAAAAAATATATTTAATATATTTTGTTTTGGGTTCTATTGTAATGTATTGTTTTCATTGTTATAAATTGTAGTATCTTTTATTCAATTTATTAAAATATCACTTCCACAATTCAATAGTAATTAATCTCTCCATTCAATTTTTAAAGAGAAAACTAAAGTTGTATGAAATCATTTGAAATCAAATCAACAAATGTCTAAATAGTTTATAATTTTTAAATCAATCTATGTAATTGTTTATACATAATATAATTTGTTTTAAACTTTATTGTAATCTTCCCAGAAATCCAGATGTTTCACTCCTTGTGAACATCACCTACATGCAATGAGTGTTGAATAAGCCATACATTCTCATTTGAGATGAGATCCTCTGAACAACTATGTCTAAAATATGGGTCAATGAGTTTGACTCAAAAACTACATAATTGAATCCTGTAATTTGTTTTTATTCTTCAAGTTTTCATAAATCTATTAATAAAACTGAGAATAGAAACTAATTATAAACGAAACAAAAAAAGGTGATAGAACTTTTCATATTGTAAACCAAACTTTCATATACAAAATTTATTAAAATTATATTTATTGTTTTAATAAATTTTTAGATTTATAATAAAATATGTTTATTTTGTTTGCTTGTCCGATTTTAGAATTTCATGGACAAAGTTGGAATTTCATAAATTAACTGTGGGTGTTTGTGTAGATAGATTGATGAGATTAAGTTTAATAAAAACTTGATTCTTGATTGCAATATTTACACAGTTAAAACAAAAGCTATTATACATTTATTTCATGAGCTGTGGAAAATTCATATCAATTAATATACACAATTTAAATAACATATAAACACATAAAACAATTGACATCTCACTATCCATTAAAAAACAACTTTAATAATTTTATATATCAAAAAACCATAAGAAACTTTCAAGGGTTTCTGTATAGATCTCAATATGAGATGAAAATCAGTATTTTTCAATCCAAAGATCCAAAGCTTAAAAAAATCAGTAAATTACAATCCAATGATCCAAAGGTTAAGAGAAGGCAAATTCTTGATAAGTGGAACAATCATAACCTAGTTCAAATCTTAGTCAAACTTATTACAATCAATAAATTAAAAAAAACCGTATAGAAATAACTCTTTCATGAAATTTACTATAAAAGAAATTTTGTTTTATTAAAACGTCGATAGACTTCTAGACATCTATTACACTTTAATGTAAATAATTGATTAAAAATAAAGACCTTGACATATTTTATATATATTAATATTTAATATATGTATGCTAGTTTTAATTCACAAAAGCTTACTTCTCAACAACCTCAACAACCTCAAGGGGTTTGTAATCAACGAAATGCAAATCAATGAGGAATTAGACCTTGAACGACGAACTGCCAAAATAAAAACTATCCTTTTCCCATGGTCGTCTTAACACACAGAGAACCCTCAGTGTTGCTTTTCACGACAGAGCATAAAAATGTAACACCAAAAAACAATCCAAAACTCAGAACTCTAACGAACAAAATTGCAAGCCAGTAATGGCGAATCCACATGCCAGAATATTAATGGTTATCATAAACACATATTATGCCTCCACTGATATTGTGTTGCATTCAGAAGAAATCCCTACCATTGGGAAAACTCTTCCCTGCCCATTTCAGACTACGTGGTTTCGTGTCTTATAGTATTTTAGAAAACAGACTCCTTAGCATGTATGTCAAGTGCGGAAATCTGCGGGATGCACGTAAACTATTTGACGAAATGCCTGATCGAGATGAGTGCTCATGGACAGTCTTGATTGCAGGTTGTGCAAAGCAAGGGCTATCTCATGAGGCACTGGTATTATTTCGGCAAATGCAGGAAATGGGAGTCCAGGCCAATCAATTCACGTTGTCTGGTGTACTCCCTGCCTGCGCGAGCTTGGGATCTCTTCAGCAGGGAATGGAGATCCACCAAGAGATAGTAAGAAGTGGGTTAGAGTCAGATATGTTTGTGTCCAATGCTCTGGTAGACATGTATGCAAAATGCGGGAGTATAGAGGTTGCACGCCATGTGTTTGATAAAATGCCTAAACCAGATATGGTGTCCTGGACGATCATGATTGCTGGGTATGTGCAAGCAGGTCGGCTTGATGAGGCTATAAGTGTATTTCGACAAATGCCTCGAAGAAATGTGCGAGCCTGGACTGCAATGATGGTGGGATATACACAGAATGGGTTTGTTGATGAGGCAATGAAATTGTTTGACGAAATGCCGCAACGAGATGTGGCTTCATGGAATGCTATGATTGCAGGATTGGTACAGAATGGGCATGGGGATAAGGCTCTGAAGCTGTATGCAGAAATGCGGTCAGCTGGCCTTAAGCCAAACTCAAAGACGTTTGCTAGTATTATACCAGCGTGTGCCAACCCAGGAGCTTTACAACAAGGAAAGGAGATCCATGAGCAAGTGATAAGAAGTAGGCTTGAGTCTACTGTCTTCGTGGCTAGTTCCCTTGTAGACATGTATGCAAAATGTGGGAATATACAGAAGGCCCGTGAATTGTTTGACAAAATGCAAGGTAGAGATGTTCTCTCATGGACTGTAATGATTGCAGGTTATACACAGAATGGGTTTGATGTGGAAGCTCTAGAGATTTTTGATCAAATGCAGTTAACAGGCGTGAAACCAGACTTCAAAACCTTTACCAGTGTTCTTCCAGCATGTGCCAACTTGGCAGCTCTGCAACGAGGTATGGTAATTCATGAGCAAATTGTTAGAAGCGGAGTAGAGTCTGAATCAGTTGTGATGAATGCCTTGATAGACATGTATGCGAAATGTGGGAGTTTAAACAAGGCACGCGAATTGTTTGATAGAATGCATCAACCAACTGTTGTCTCATGGACAGCAATGATTGCAGGATATGCCATGCATGGTTATGGCAGGGATGCCCTGAAGCTATTCGAGGAAATGAAGCAGTCTGGCACAAGCCCAAACCATGTCACTTTAGTTTGTGTTTTATCTGCATGCTGCCATGCAGGTTTTCTGGAGGATGCCAGACGGTATTTTACTTCAATAAGTGAATGCTATCACATCACACCTACAATGGAGCACTATAGCTGCATGGTTGACATCCTGGGTCGTGCTGGGAAGCTGGATGAAGCACACCACTTTATCAACAAAATGCCAATAAAACCAAATGCTAATGTATGGAGTTGTTTACTCAGTGCATGTAAAGTACATAACAATATAACTCTAGGACAAGAAATTGCACAGCACCTTTTTGAGTTAGAACCTGAAAATCCTGCACCTTATGTGCTCCTTTCAAATATCTATGCTGCAGGTGGTAGATGGGTTGAATTTGAGAAGCTGAGGAAAATTATGAATGACAGGGGGGTGAAAAAATCTCCTGGATGTAGTTGGATTGAGGTTAATAAACAGGTCCATACTTTCCTGGCAGGAGACAAGTCAAACTCAGAAGTGCAGAAAATCTAAACAGAGTTGGAGATATTATCTCAAGAGATGAAAGCAGCAGGTTCATTCCAGATACGAGGATTGTGTTCAATGATATTCAGGAGGAACAAATCCTTTCTCACCATGGTGAGAAACTGACCAATTTTGGCTGTGCTTATCGGGACGAACTTTTATCACTTAAAAATTGGAAAGTGGTTCTTGGTTATGCAGAGCTTGAAACAACTATAGAGTGATCAAGAACCAAAGGGGGATATATCAATTGTTTTCTATATTGATTGGAAAAGCATTTTAAAAAGTATTAACGACAAGAATTTTAACCACTTAAAAGTTGGAAAATAGTTGTTAACTAAGTAGAGTTTGAAGCAACTGATAGAGTTATCAAGAATCAAAGGGCGATCCAAAGATCAGCCAGTCCACGGCAAAGTAGCAACTGCCACCATATAGAAAAACAGATAAGCACCTTGTACCTATTCAATTGCATCAGTTACTCAGTGGTATAAAAATTGTTTTTATCACTTTAATTAGATCTAGCTTATAGCAGGGAACATAGATAATTAGTGCTTTTATTACTCTTCATAAACTAGTGAAACCTGACATTACTTACACTATTTAGAGCTTTCGCCTTGGTCATCCTTCATCTTACAATCCATAGAGCTCTGGTTGAATCTATTTCATTAAATGCGGATTTTTCATAATCCCTTCACTATGGCTAATACGCATGCATACAACCCTTCACTATGGCTAATACAAATGCATACCTAAGGATTTTAATGTGTTTTTCAATTTGTTACATTTGTCCCATTGATTCTTGATAGCATGAAGTCCTTTTACAAAGGTGGTGTTTTATTTTCCTTGCACTATTTGTTTCAATGTATATACCAATTTCAATCTTTCATGGAGTTTCTTGTCACTTTCACAACACCCCTCTTCTTCATGCTATATTATTTTGGTTAATTGTAACTGATTGAGTTTTTTATTGGTGAAAATCACATGCCCATTCCCATATCCCATATATTTTGGACTCACAACAACTATGATGTCATTTATGCATCAATTAGTGCATAAGATGATTTATTTCACATGGGAGTTGGTAAATAGCAATATCCTACCATGATCCCATCATTAGTCATCTCTAGAGATCTATCTTGATCCCTAGATCCCCCATTCACCATCCTTGTTCAAGTTTGCAAGTGCAAAATTGATCTAGATCTTTTTTGTTCCTACATATTTGAATGTTAAAATTTAAAAATTCAAACATTGGTGCCTTTTCGTTAGCTATTATGAGTTGACTAAAGTGCAAATTAATCCAAATTGCATGCTTCATTTGAATCATCTAAGACTTATCTAGGAGTCAAAGAAAAAAATATTGAGCATAATGTCTAAACTTCAATTGCAAAAGAAAAAAAAAAGATTACATCAATATTGCATTGTCATCCTTGGAGCATACTACATGCTTGCTATCTTTAACTTTTGTTCATAGTTATTGAATCATTCCATCAAAGGGTTTGAGTGAGAAGAACATGATCCTCCCAATTTAATAGATTCCCCAAAGGTGTTTCTAAACATTGCTTGTTCTCTATTGGATTCAAAGCACATATATAAAGGCAAACAAGTTTCAGTTAGATCAGATCCATAAGTAACAAGTTCAATTTTGTGCATAAGTTTAGATCCACAACCATGGAGATCACTTATGCACTCATAGAAGTGAATTAGAATAATGCACAATCAAATTTCTAGGTCAATGATAGTCATTTAACAATTCCTAAAATTTTGACATCATGGGGAATGAATTCCCTAACATCTGTACAATGATATCTTCATTGAATCTATAGCTAAGTATCATTGCCTTTGATTTATATAATTTCTACATTAATTGCAACATTGAGTTCATTATTTGATATTATTTTTAGCTCATTAATCTAAGCTTTCATTTATTCATTATTTATTAATCTTTGTTTTTAGACTGCAGGAATCGGGTAGCCCCCCTATAAACTACAATGTGCCTGGTAAACTTTTTTCACATGACTGGTGACGCTGGCGCGACACGCCCTCTAGTACCATGAGGATGAAGGGAAGACTAGACCTCGTGACCTCTTGCCTGCCATAGGATGCTTTAGCCAATCAAGCTAGCCCCCCCACACCCATTATTTATTAGTCTTAGATATTGATGCAAGTGTTTTATTTTCCCTTACACTTTTGGTGAACCTACTAGTTTTACACAATCTAGAGTATTGACCTTAGGGCTTGTCCTTTCTAATTAGGGTTTTTAGATGTCATTTTTTGATTGCATTCATGTTATATTATTTTTTATTAAGGTTTGGATCCACTCTTATTTATTTATCATTAATCCATCTTTATCATGGTTTTGACTTGTATGACTTGATCCCACTCATTGACCCTTGGATTGTATGTTCTCACTCTATCATTTATCTAATTGATT
Organism: Sequoia sempervirens; assembly: GCA_007258455.2. Taxonomy (NCBI): domain Eukaryota; kingdom Viridiplantae; phylum Streptophyta; class Pinopsida; order Cupressales; family Cupressaceae; genus Sequoia; species Sequoia sempervirens. The sequence goes on from VDFB02086081.1 coordinate 341,901,322, forward strand.
TACATGCATATATTTTTTTTGACATGTTGATTGTAGATTAGGGTTTTTAGATACTCTTCACGTGTGCCAATCCTTAATATGATGATCCACTTAGAGTCTATAAATTGATTCATATTACTTGACATAATTTATGCCTTTTCACATTGTCCTTACCATGGGATAGATTAAATTTCATCAATTGAAATGATTTCTAAGTTCTCACTTAATCCTAAATCGAGTGACTTACCAATATCAGTCTCTTCATTATGATCCAACATGTAATTGGCAAGGATGTCAACTTCCTTATTCACCTCACAATAGCAATGCTAAATTAAAAAAATTGTGAGTCTAATAAGGGGCATGCATTCTGCAAGATGTTAGCCACTTTCCTTTTCTTTGTGGCATTAATAATCACCATAGAATTGCCCTCCAAAAATACCACAATTATTCTAAAAATTGAACAAACCTAGCGTCCAAAGGAAGGAACATGCTTCTACTTAGTTATTAGTTCCCTCTTTAAGTTTCTTTGAACTTGCACATTGTTATCCATACATCATTCCCCACAATACATTGAACACCAAAAACACCAAATTTCCTCTATAGGCACCATCAAAGTTCAACATTTTCCACTTGGACAAGAAATAATCTATTTGATCCCTTTTCAAGGATTATTCTTGGAATTAATTTCTAGAGCCTTGTGATCAAGGGGAAGTTTCAAGTTAGATCACCTCTTCAATATTTTTCTATAATATGAAGAGAATAGTTTCTAGTTTTTCCAAAAAAATGAGAGATTTGTAAGGGATTTTTCCTTTAATATCCTTTAGTTTTGTTTCCTTTTAGGTCTCCCATCTAAATATAAGGACCTAATAAGCCACAAACATGAGAAGAACAATTTTTTGCATCATTGGCCAATTTTTGAAAACATCTAAAAGATTGTTTAGCAAGGCTCCTAACCAAGCCCACCTAGCACATACCCAAGTCTAGCATTTAATTACAAAAGGACAATCTAAAAATAGATGATCTACTGATTCTTTTGTTGAATAACACCAAACACATCTTTAGGGGCCTTCATATCCAAACTTTTAAAATCTATCTATTGTGAGTTCTCCTATGTAAAATAGAGACATGCCTTGTCCCAACATTTTGTAGCTAGTCTATCTACTAGAGTTGGAGGGTGGGGAGGAAGACACTTTGTATCCAAGCTTGATAGAATATTGAACTATTTTTTAATATGCCCATCATATGAAGTCATCCTTTCCCTAATGAAAAAATTCCTTCCAGATAGTTCCAAGTTCAATAGTTGTGTTTTTATTTTAGTGATGCCACCATTTGAGAAATGTTTCAATTGCCATTCATTTACATGACAAAGATCAAATAATTCTTGAGTATAAATCTCCAAACTAAAAAAGGATTCTCCCTTGCTTCAACTAGATCTACACAATCCTCCATAGAGGGGTAATCATTCTACTAGTCTTAGAAATTCACTTTGAGGTCATTCTGTATTTCCCAAGCTAGATGGTTTGCCGCAAGGGTTTTACAACTCAACATGAAATTCCACATGAGAACCTCTTGGAGAATTGAGAACTTTTAAGATTTGAGTCAAATCCCGAGTCTAGGTATTTCCTTTGCAAAATCTTACTCCTCTTCAAATTAGGATTAACAAACATCTTGGAACTCATTTTGCTCCAAATCTCTATTTTGAATATGAGTTTGCTTCACTCTTGCACCCCCATTTGATTTTAGAGATCAAAAAATATCCCAAGCAATAAGGAGAATTGTCTTATTTTATTTTGAGCTTTGCCACAAGAAATCTCTCATAACTTGATTTAGATCCTCCATCAACTTGGAGGGCTCCCTAAGGTAAGACATTAAGTAGATTATATGGTCTTACAATAATCAATTAAGCTTGCCCACACTTTCACTTATCTACGCCTTTGAACAAGGGAACCCCTAAATACTTGCTTGGAAGATAACTAATATTATATCCCAATATGTTAGAGATTCACCTCTACAAATTGTCCTCTAATATTGAAATATTTTTCTTTTGATTTGTCCATGTTTACACTTTGGCTCAAAGCTATTGGGTAAGAATCCAAAGTCTTTTTATTGATCTCAACTTTGTGTAATGCCCCAAGCTTTTTCTCAAGGAATTAACAAGAAAAAACATAAGAAAAACATGAACCAACAATTTTTTTCGCATAACAAAAGTTGTATAACATAACCACATAATAGATTAACATGCCCAAGATGCCACTTGCAACCCATGGTTACATGCTTGTTGTACACACTAAAGAACAAATATAATGACACAAGTAGGAGACTTAACTTAAGCCTAGGATGAGTCACCAAGGTTGACACAAAAAAAAGGGTATGAAAGGGAGATAGGAAAACCAAAACCATTGGTTTACCTTATTCACATCTCTACTAATGCATCCTCCAAGTTTCATTGATATTTGACAAGTAGAAAGGCTAAAACATCCATTTTGGGTTCATGAGAGGAACTATATGTCGGACTTTGGGACCCAATGTAGACTTAAAACTTAGTTTTTGACTCCAAAATCCCTCTCAACATCCACCCTTTATTGAACAAAATGACTAACCTAACTATGCATAAACCCTAGGCCCTTGGTCAAATTGGGTGTTTGTCCCTAATCTTAGGTTTTTCCCGATCTCCAAGTCTCAGAAAAAATTCAAAACAATTCCTCATGGACCTTAGGCACATTCATAGACTTGGGACTTGTACCCAAGTCCCTAGTACCTTTCGCCTTCTGTGACCCACAATACAACACAAAACTCATCAACACTTATGTGGGTGTCGAACCCGTGTTAGGACTTGGAACCTTGGGTTCTACCTCCTTATTCCCCTTTGGTCCTCATGACCCTCGAACTAGACCTATAGAAAATGAATGTCTTGCAAATGTCAGATCTCCTCAGACTCTTGGGACTTATTCCTAAGTTCCATGTCCTCCACAACTATCACAACTTGCCAAGAATTTCAACACTGACCAAGGTTGCTCATTTTTTTTTCCATGAGATTGTCCTATAGTGTTGAATCAATGACGTGTTTATGGAGAATATTTACACTTGCATGAAGTACCTCGTAGGATCATTTTTATTGTAGTCCAATGTTCACATCCATGTTGTGGACCTCCTTGTAGCATGGCTTGAGAGCCCAATTTAATTTCAGTTTTTCCTACCATCTTGAGACAAATGGATAGATGGAGAGAGCGATCCAAGTGCTTGAGGACATGCTTCACATGTATGTTATGGATCAACAATCTCGATGGGAGGGCTATATATACCTTGTGGATTTTTCTTATAATAATCGTTACCATAGATCTCTTGGCATGGAATTGTGTGGTCGATCTTATCAAACCCCATTGAGTTGGGATAAATTGGAGGACCATGTTATTCTAGGTCCTTAGATGCTCTAGGATATGGAGCAATAGGTGGTTCAAATTAGGGAGTAGTTGATGACTGCCCAAGATGATCGCAACAAGTATGTAGATGCCAAGAGATTGGATTGACATTTCTTAATAGGTGATTGCGTGTTTTTGAGTGTGTGTGCATAAGAGGCCAATTTGTTATGGAAAAGGTTCAAAAATTGCACCACATTTTGGTGGACCCTTTGGTATCCTTGAGAGGATTGGTCCTATCGCTTATTTCCTTGCCTTGCCACCTAGTCTTTCACACATCCATTATGTATTCCATGTTTCATTCTTTAGGCAATATTTATTGGATATGACCCATGTTCTTGATTGGGGTGCCTAGTAGGTCAAGGAGGGTGGACAACTTTCTTTAGAGTCCATGTACTTTCTCCAACATCAAAGCTTAGCACTTCGAGGTCAAGAGATGGATTCCAATGGTACCCAATTGATGAGACTTCAACTACATGGGATGATGCAATGTGGTCGAGAGTTTTGTATCCCCACCTTTTTCAAGTTGCCAGTAGTAATCCTATTCCTAGTGGGGGAGGATGTAAGACCTCCTGCATTTGCATTATGATAGTCTTGATCTTGGCCTTAGACTTGTCACTCAATGTACATTTTTAATTTTGAGTTGAGATATTCTCGACATGACATTTTGTATTGGCACCTAGATCATGGTGCATATTTCAAGAAACGTGTGCTATTAATTTAATTATGCCTTGTCAGTAGTGTTTCTTGTTTCATCTTTGCTTATGTGATTATGGATATGTGTGCTAGACTTCATCATTTTCGTGAGAAATTGGAAGTAAACCATTGTTTATGTGTGATTGTAATTGAGGTATTTCTCTTTCTTCCTTTGTTTCTTGAGTTCGTTTGGATTGGGTTGTCGTGCTCACCCTAAGGTAGCAATGACACCATTCTCAACTTAAAATGGGAGCATCAAAGTTTGGATTTAAATTGTTGTTTGAAATTATAAAAAAAACGCCCATAGTGTGCCCTCATTATGGAAAAATTTCTAAACAAACTTGAAAACACAAATTTTAATTTATGGAATAGTTGTTTGTATTTGAATCAAATGGGTATCTTTCATTTTCTAAATTTATAGCAATAGAAACAATAGAAAAAAATCAGCTTGAAGGTAATTTTCTAGTTTTGTTGTCATAGTTGAATTGGAAAATTTGAACTATGGCAATGATTTTTAATGTGAGATAAGAAGTATTCTTTTTGATTTTTAATTTAAAAATTTCTAAGATCATATTCCATACCTCCAAAAAGTGCATTGGAACTTGTGCTACACACATTAGTACTTTGGTGTGATGAGCCTAGGATTTGAGGTACAAGGCTAAGGATTGACTCTAAATGTCGTCCGAAGTCTAGAAGTGACTTGGAGACTACAATGGGCAGAGTTAATATATAAATGAAACTTAAGAAAAACGTTGGGTAATAAAATAAACCATGACAATTGTAGCAACATACTTGGAGCGCTTGTTTAGGCTTAGTATGACCAATCAAGGACATGCCACACCTAGGTAGGGTAGTTGATGTCTTTTGGGTACTCCATTTGCACAACAACATGCATATGTACTTGAGCCCACAGATCCATCCCTTTGTGCTCTCGTGATGACACTACTTTCTTTCTCTAAAGTCCTCATCCTTAAAATTATGGAGCTTGGTGTTCAACATGAGACATGTCTTGGATCATGTATATGTTTGAATGTTAATCATGCTTGTTGTCCTATGGTGCTTTATAATGGTTTATTTGTTTCCATGTGGATGATAAAATGGATGTTTATTTATTTTTTATTGATGAGCCATACTCCCTTGTTTTTTGTTACTATTGTGCTTGTGCCCAAGTGACTATCTCCTTGCATGGTGTTGTGCACCTAAGGGTTCCAAAAGGTAGGGTGGCATGGAACCATCGTTGGGGAAATTAGAGATCTTAGAGGCCTTATATAGAAGCTTTCAGTGGTGTGCAAGTGGGAGTTCCATACTCCTTACCTAAGTTTTCTTATCTTGTTAATTCAAACAAATATATATTGAGGACATTGGATTGTGAGTCTTCCATGATGGGAAGCAACTTCCAACTTGTAATTATATTATGGACTTAGTTAATTGTTGTTTGTAACCTTGGTAAGTAGGGTTCGTGTGACCCCTTGTAATTTTGCATGGTTGTTCCTTTATTTGATTGGTTGTGGACTATGTTCTATATGTGGTTATATTGAACCCCTTAAAAAGAAATGGTGTATTATTATTATTTGGTATATCTCTACACCCCTTCTTATGTGGGTGTTGGCTTGTTGCAGACTAAAATCTCATGTTTTTTTGTAGTCCCTTACTTGTTTAAAGGGGCTAGTGTAGCCTCGCGTCTTATTTTATTGGAATTTGAGACCTTTGGGAGGCTCTTATGTGGTCATTATGATGTTTGTACTTCCATGAACATTGGTCTCAAACTATTTTGTAGTAGCTCATAAATCAAGGAAGTTATGCCTAGTTGAGTGTGAGTTGAATTTGTCGATTATTTGTACCTTAGTTCTTTTTTGGGTCTTGCTTCAAGGTATTAGACTTGTAGGAAGTCTAATACCATGATATTTCATTCCTTAGAGTTTTTATTACTCTCGTGTTGGGTTATCAAACTTGAGGGAAGTTTGATACCTAGTTCGTTCTATTCTTTAAGTTTTTAATCGCCTCTTGTGTCAGGGTATCAAACTTGTAGGATTTTCAATACCAAAGTGTTGTTCCTTCAAACTTTTAGTGCTTTTGTGTCGGGATATTGAATTTGTAGGAAGTATGATAGCAAAGTATTTTTTGGCTTAGTCGGGGTATCAGACTTGGAGCAAGTCCGATACCGGGGCATCACACTTAATGGAATTCCAATCCCCTATTACAACTATTAGACTTGGAGCAATTCCAATACTCAGGCATTACAATTCATGGAAGTTCGATCCCTTGTTTTGAGTATTGGACTTGGAGCAAGCTCAATATCGAGGCATAAAACTTCATGAAAGTCTAATACCCTGTTCGTTGTAGACTTGGGACAAGTTCAATACTGATGTATCAAAACCCCAAGAGCTTGATACTGGGCCATCAAACTTTCATGAAGTTCAATGCCAAATGAGGGTATCAGACTTGGGGAAAACCCAATACCTTCCAAGGGTCAAGGCCTTGGATGACTTCCGCTAAAAAAGGATAGGTTGTTGTCAATGGTCTTTTCGGTGCCAACCATAGTCTTCTATCTCCTGGTGTTCTATATGTGGTTATATTGAACCCCTAAAAAAGAAATGGTATATTATTATTATTTGGTATATCTCTACACCCCTTCTTGTGTGGGTGTTGGCTTGTTGCAGCCTAAAATCTCATGTTTTGTTGTTGTCCCTTGTGTAAAGGATCTAGTGTAGCCTAGTGTCTTGTTTTATTGGAATTTGAGCCCTTTGGGAGGCTCTTATGTGGTCATTATGATGTTTGTACTCCCATGAACATTGGTCTCAAACTATTTTGTAGCATCTTGTAAATCAAGAAAGTTATGCTTCATTGAGTGTGGAAGTTGAATCTACTAATTATCTTTGCCTTAGTCCTTTTTTGGGTCTTGTTTCAAGTTATTAGACTTGTAGGAAGTCTGATACCATGATATTTCATTCCTTAGAGTTTTTATTACTCTTGTGTCAGGGTATCAAACTTGAGGGAAGTTTGATACCCAGTTCATTATGTTCTTTAAGTTTTTAATCACCTCTTTTGTGTCAGGGTATTGAACTTGTATGATTTTCAATACCAAAGTGTTGCTCCTTAGAACTTTTAGTGATTTTGTGTTGGGCTATTGAACTTGTGGGAAGTATGATACCAAAGTGTTTTTTGTATTAGTCAGGATATCACACTTGGAGCATGTTTATACTGGGGCATCAAACTTAATGGAACTCCAATCCCCTATTCCAGCTATAAGACTTGGAACAATTTCGATATTGGGGCATTAGAATCCATGGAAGTTTGATCCCTTATTCCTAGTATTGGACTTGGAGCAAGCTCAATATTGAGGCATAAAACTTCATGGAATTTTGATCTCGTGTTTAGTGTAGACTTGGGGAAACTTTGATAATGTATTGAAGCCCCAAGAGCCTGATACGAGGGCATCTAACTTTCATGAAGTCTGATGCCAAATGAGGGTATCGGACTTGGGGAAAACCCAATACCTTCCAAGGGTCAAATCTTTGGATGACTTTCGATAAATAGGCTAGGCTTTTGTCAATGGTCTTTTCAGTGCCAACCATGGTGTTATATCTCTTGGTGTTCTATATGTGGTTATATAGAACCCCTAAACAAGAAATGGTGTATTATTATTGTTTGGTATATCTCTACACCCCTTCTTGTGTGGGTGTTGGCTTGTTGCAACCTAAAATCTCACGTTTTGTTGTAGTACCTTGTCTAAATAAGCTAGTGTATCCTTTTGTCTTGTTTTATTGGAATTCGAGCCCTTCAGGAGGCTCTTATGTGGTCATTATGATGTTTGTACTCCCATGAATGTTGGTTTCAAACTATTTTGTAATAGCTTGTAAATCAAGGAAGTTATGCCTCTTTGAGTGTGAAAGTTGAATCTGCTCATGTAGAGGAGGGGGATCGACTGCTCAGGACCCCAGGTCATAGGAGGGTCTAGAACAATCAGCTACCTTGATCTACCTCACACTAAGGATTGTTTAAGGTAAGTTTAATGTTCCAAGAGGGTGAAAAGGAAGGACAACTGATCTGTCATTGTCCTTTTATCAACCTAAGAGTTCAGGAAACTAGGTGAGAAAATTCCTAAGTTTGTACTGTAACCTAGGCAACTCTCTGCCAGAGGACTCTAGTGCAAAAGACATACAACATCATAGCATGCTGGCGTCCCAGTAGGGCGTCAGCGTCCATACGGACAAAAAGTATGAAGGGCAGTCAAAACTAATAGAAAGTTCACTAACTACCTGGTAGACAATTTTATATAATGACAGAAAGCATAAAGAGCTAAACTACTGAAATGAAAAGAATAATACTTTAACTTAAGAAGGTAGAATTTGATAAAACAAAGGTGGTAAAGATGCAACTCACGATTGGTCCAGCCTCCCGCAAGGTCCATATGGACACACTACCTACACATAGCAGAACAGGGAAAAATGTTGGGGTTGTTTCGGGGCTTGCCACAATCAAAGCCTTGTTTCGATGTTCCCACCTACACGGACAACTACAATAGTCACAATAGAGAAAATGTGATAAAGAAAGTATTGAAAGCAAGAAATATGCCAAGCAATGGTGACAACAATATGATACACAAATCAAATAATGATGCTAAAAAAAATGGATATCACCTCCCCAACAAGATCCCCTTGAGCACATGAAGGGAGATGCGAGCTCACAAGCCTTTGAGTACCATAGTTGTCACAACAATGAGAGTGAAAACCAACAATGTCATCTTGGAGCTTCAACAATGGTGGAAGTGTTGTAAAATGAAGTGTGTAGAAACTTGCCAAGAGTGAATGAGAATGAAGAAGCTTGAAGAAGATCCAATGAATGAGGAAGATGTTTTTAGGATGAATAGAAGTCCAAAAGAGTTGTTTGAGGTCAGTCAAGGGTGCATGGGCGTTATGCTTCATCACCAATGGAGAAGTGTAATGCCTTTGTAGATTCTAGAGGCAAGAATCATGTCAAGATAGCAACACGTCATGTAGATGTTTGTGTGTGGCACTAGCGTACTCGACAAAAATTGCCCCACCGACACTATAGACAACCACCAAGTGGGTGGAGAGCGAATGGATGAAGTGGAAAAGCATCATTGGGTTTAATTTTTCTAAGATAAGGGGTGTAAATGGGGAATTTGCAAGGGGCGAAAATTTACTCCATTACATTTTCCCCCCACTTTAGTGAGCCTATGTGCTACCAGATGCAAGGTAAAGTAGATCGAAAGAGTTCAAAGAAAGTATACTTGGACCGTTGAGGAAGCAGATCGCAATCTAACACACTTGAAAGCATAGGAAGAGAAGATTGCTCCACAGGTCCTCGGGCTTGAGGAGAGTTGAACAAAAATACACCGCAGATCCGTAGACCAATGGAAGGTGAACAAAGAGGCTCTTCAGGTGCTCAGTCCTATAGAGTTGAACAAAGAGATCCTACAGGATGTAAGCACTTCATAGGTCCTCAGACTTGCAAAGGAGGCACCCCTAGGTGCTTGGTCCTAAAGGAAGCCAGATGTGAGAGGCATCGTAGAGCCAAATGGGGCCTTACAAGTGCTCAGCCCTGCAAGGTTGATTGAAAAGTAGCTTCATAGGTGCACTTGCAAAGCAACTTGTTAATCTGTAGACAAAGCATGTTAGATAACAAAAAACTACGTAGACAAGCAAGGAAAACAGTCACGTAGACAGTCAACAACTAAAGGAGAAGTTTTTAAAGGGGTCCCTCAGGGACCCTTCAAAAGAAAAGAAGTCCACTCAAGGGACGCTCTATTTGAAAGTGATAATATTTTTGAAAAGAGATGGAATTTTTTGCCAAGATTCTATCAAGGAATCCTTTTGAAAGATTCCTTTCATCAAGGAATTTGAAAGAAAGAATGCTCCCTCACAAGGACAAGTTTTCAAACTTCTTCATCAGAAAAAGTACTCCCTTCTTGAAGGAAAGTATTTAGATCCTATCTTACGAATCCATGAGGAAAGAAATATTCAGCTAGGAATCGATGTTGAAAAATGTAATTTTTGAAAAATAAAATACTTTCAAGGAGGGATTCATTGGCCACTGAATACACCTAAAAAATTAGAACAGTATGATAGCCTCCCCTTAGGATGGTGCGTGCTAAACTTAGAGGCGTGTAACATCATAAGGAGAGAAAATCAAGAATGAAAGTGATGTTGTGGCTCACGAAACATGATGAGATGTAACCATGGTAATGTTGTCGCACGTGAGGGACAACACATAAGCACCACAACATCACAAAGCAAGAAAAGAAGAGAGAGATAAAAGGAAAGGACAAACGATAACATAACAAACAAGAGACAAGGGGATCTGATATTTCAAGGTTAGATTTGCTGATAAATATAGATAGATAGATATAATAATATAAATGAATTGTCATCAACCCCCTACTATATTAGACCATGTGAAGAAAGGCACGTGAAAACAAAATGAAAATTAAAAATTGGGTCAACATGGAAGGGAGGCCTAAATGCCCCCAACACTTTGCATCGTCCCCAATTGTCGAAAATCAAAGCACAATAGATAGAAGAGTGATGTGACAAATATAAGAAGTTTTACGACACAAAAACACTCTTGTATCCAAGCACCTATAGGGGTGACAAGGGTCCTCTAGGAACACATTAAACAAGCACGGGGGAAACACAATACACACACAATCTAATCTATAGATAAAGAAGAGGCACCCCCTAGTCATCATTAATTAAGAGGTCGCCATTCTTCCAATCTAGATCATTGTAAGGGGAGGGTAGACAAGCTTGCAAGGGCGGGATAGCAAGGGGGTACCCTCTGATTCTCCTGCAACAAAAGCCAAGGAAGAGGGCTCGTCAAGATCCTCTTCACTTAGTTCCTGTGAGGTAAATGTCATTGATCTCACAAAGATCACTAACAGAGCCGGGACATTGTCTATGGAGTTGAACATGCACTTTACAGGAGTGCCATGTGTCAACTCAGTAGGCAATGGAGGAGGTGCTCGAGATCCACTGCTAGCCTCACTAAAAGACTCAGGAGCAGTGAAAAACTCCGGGGATGCCGGGGCTGCCTCCATCACCAGGATGATGCAATCCAATGTAGAACCAACCTTCGAAGAAGGCGAACCCTTCTTCTAACCCCATTGGAAGTGGGGTCATCCTCCAACTTTCGCTTCATCAGAGGATGTGAGATCCCCACAGATGAAGTAGAGGGTGAGGAGGAAGAGGAGAAAACTGCAGTAGACACCACCGAAGTGTTCGACATGTCCATGGGTTTTGAAAAAGGTGGGATGTTTGAAAGGGACATCAGAAGAGGAGGCTTAGCCAAAGGAGCAATGAATACTTGCACCCTCTTGGGGCGAGGATCATTCATGCTCACAAGGGGAGCCAAAAACAATATTCAGGTGGAGGGAACTAAAGCAGAAAGGGCAGAAGAGGAGGAAACAACAGAAGATGTTGAAGTGAGACCTATTGGCTCCCCTTCCTCCTTCCGCAAGGTAGCCTGCTCAGTGACCAGATCCTTTCTCCAGCGCTTAGACTCGCATGCAAGGTGGTTTCTACGACTCTGGGAGCTAGAGGCTGCAACCTGAGGAGGAACACAAGGCTCCTGTTCAGTCATCAGAGTATGCATCATAGCCATTTCCAGCGAAGGGAGTGACTCCTGGATAGGAATAGGAGGAAGAGATGGAGAAGTAGATGCAACAACATAGGGGGGAGAAAACTCGAGCACCTTGGAAACGAGCCTCTTCCCATTTGCTACCTTGGGGGTAGGGACAATAGGAGGCCGTGGAGGTCAAGATGTAGGAGCAGCTCCACAAGGGCCCTTCCCCTTACCATACAAGATAGGTTGAGGCACTGTGGGCAAGATAGGAAGGTCGAATACTTGATGCTTGGCCTTCAGCCAAGCGGGCACCATCAGACTCCCTAAGAGACGCATAGGAGCGAAAGTCGAAGGCGCTACAACAAGGAAAGAGGAAGCAACAAGAGGAATTGTAGAGGAGGAAGAAGAAGGGCCTTGAGCGCGGGTGGGCTTCTCCTTCCCCTTTTGGGGGGAGGAGGCAACATGCTATTGTGCTACATGGTGAGTCATTTTTGGCTGCACCTTACCCCTGGTTTTATACTTAACGTAATTTTGATAAAGTAGGTTCATTCTTGGAGGAAACAGACCGACCATGGTGGGCCAAAAATGATTCAACGAATAACCCCGCGGGATACCAATGGCTGATATCCAGTGTCGCGCATGACATGTACGACACCTTTGTGAGAGAAGTTTAGACATTTATGAATAACAGAAGCAACTCCATTCATGGAAGCTAGCCAAGGGATACCTAGCTTCACCTTGAACAGGTCAGATTCTGGAATGATGTTAAAAGTAGTATCCACAACCCTAGGTCCTACTAGGACGGAAAGAGGTATAGAGCCATATGAAGCAAGAGAGAGGCCATCATGAGTACGTATAGTGGTTTTTGTATTCTCATATTCCTCCCTATGTAAGGAATTCAAAAAAGAGTCTCCTCCATATTAATAACATTCACACAACTCGCGTGGTCCATAAGGACTCTTGTCACAATGTTTCCATTGATGCGAGTAGGAATATATAGAGGAGAAGCTTTGTTCATGGGTAGATCCCGCGATGTGAAAGTTACATCTAGTGAACCATTCGTAGATTGAGGGGGAGGACTAGGAGTAAATGAGACCACATTTACATATGTAGAAGGGACTTCATCGGTAGGACAAAGAATGGAAGGCTCAATAATCACATTAGCAGAATGTGGCGGAAATGGATCCATGTAGATCTGCAATTCACTATTCTCCTTAGCCACAGACTTGTTCGCATTTTGCTTCTTACTATTGAGGCAGATGGTGCCATTGTCGATGCGATCCTGTATCTCATGACGCAAGTGCATACAACATTCAATATCATGCTTGTGGACACGATGGTATTGGAAAAATGCATTCCCATCATACCAGTCGGGATAAGGCTCTCTGAGAGGTTTAGGATCTTCCAAGGTTATAATTTTATCTTAGTTTTTGTAAAATAGAATAATAAGATTCAGATATTTTAGTGAACTATCTGTTGCACTTGAGGCTCCTATCATTAGACACGGAAAATACATTTGCAATAGATTTTCCTTTTCCTAAAATTGATACTATAGATATTCCTTTAGGACGAGAGCATGAGGAAGATCCCCCGAATTGAACAACCATCTGCTGATACTCCCGCAACGTAGCACACAAATGTGTGAAAGAAGGATATTTCATTAAGGCCAATTTATCTTGCCAAGATTGCTGCAGGTTGACTATGAACACCTTCTATACATCTGATTTGGGATGCGAGTAAGAGATTTTTGAAAAGAGTGCTTGGTATCGAGTAATGAAATCAGTGATCTTCTCATGCTCTCCTTGCTTGCATTGGACAAGATCCAAGAACATCATCTTCGGCCCAATGTTAGCCAAGAGCTTCTGGAGAAACTGATTAATTAGTTGATCAAATGAGAATATAGAATTGTCAGGCAAAGAACAATACCATTCTAGTGTTGTGTCTTTGAGAGATTGAGGGAAAAAATTGGCCATCAAAGCATCGTGGTGAAAGAAGTTTGTTCACATCGCGTTGAAAGCTGACACATGTGTTTGAGGGTCTCCTTTACCACTGTATTTCTCAAACTTAGGAATTTCCATCCCTTGAGGTAAAGGAGTGTTCAAAATTATTATTGAAAAAGGACTATGTCGAAAGAAGGGTTGAAAGATGGGCTAGGCAGAGGCTTGGGACAGGTTCACCAGATGGTTCTGCATTTGACCCATTTTTGTAGCAGAGCATTCAAAATTGGGTTAAAATATGACAAAGGACCAATGGAACCTCCACCACCACCACCACCACCAAAACCGCCTCTAGAACCACCTTCGAAGCCACCACCGTGACCACCACCAGAGCTACCGTCAGAACCACCGCCAGGGCCACCAGACATACCTGAACCACTAGCCCCCATTCCATCGGAGATCCCACTACCAAGGACAGGGTTTCCCCCAAGAGGAAGAACATCAAATCCTAGAGGTACTCTACTTGCTTTGATAGTAGGGTGTGGATCAGAAGCAAAGATGTTAATGAAGGGGCCCATTTCAGCCATGTATATTGATGTCACGGGCATCAAGACACTAATCTGTCTTTCATAAGTGTCGTGCTCATGACCTCGAGTAATACTTGACTAAGGATTGTAAGAGGGGATGTATGCTTCCACTAAATCGGTAAGGCCATGAAGAAACTCTATGCACGTTCGATCCTTGTCTAGCATATATATGATCTCATTAACAACCCTAGCAGCCCTAACCATGCTTTGATCTCTCCCTAAATGATTTGCATGATCCAACAACCTTCTATCTAGAGCCATGAGGTGCTTTGTGGGAATAGGGACAACTTTATTCTCGTCCAAAGGTAAAGGCGAAGGGGAGGCAGCAGGAGTAGGGGCACGAGTGGTTTCATTGAAGTAACTCATCTTTGTTGCCGATACCATCTCTTAGGAGGCAAGAGCCGAAGTGACCCTTGTAAAGTCCATCTCTATGTGTTGCACGCTCCTTCTAACCAAGTGCTTGGAGGTAGTGGAATGGGTTGTGAAGCTCATAAAGCGTCACAATACACAAGCCTACAACCTACATAGATACAAGAGAAAGAGTCTCAACACAAAGGGAAAAATATTACACGCTTCATGTCAGGTTCACCAAAATGTAGAGGGGGACCGAATGCTCAAGACCCTAGGTCATGGGAGGGTCTAGAACAATCAACTACCCTAATATACCTCACGCTAAGGATTGTTTAAGGTAAGTTTAATGTTCCAAGAGGGTGAAGAGGAAGGACAGTTGATCTGTCATTGTCCTTGTATCAACTCAAGAGTTCAGGAAGCTAGGTGAGAAAATTATTGAGTTTGGACTGTAACCTAGGCAACTCTCTACCAAAGGACTCCAAAACAAAAGATGGATGACAGTGCGACACGCTGGCGTCCTAGTAGGGTGCTAGTGTCCATACAGACATAAAGTACAAAGGGAAATCAAGACTAACAAAAAGTTCACTAACTACCTGGTAGATGGAGTTTTATATAATGATAGAAAGCATAAATAGCTAAACTATTGAAATGACAAGAATAGTACTTTAACTTAAGAAGGTGGAATTTGATAAAACAAATGTGGTAAAAATGCAACTCACGATCAATCCATCCTCCCGCAAGCTCCACACGGACATGCTACCTACACACAACAGAACGGGGGAAAATGTTGGGGCTATTTCGAGGCTTGTCGTAGTCAAACCCCTATTTTGGTGTTCCCACCTCCATGGATAGCCAAAATAGCCATGATAGAGAAAATGTGATAAAGAAAGTATTGAAATCAAGAAATTCCAAGTAATGGTGACAACAATATGTTACACAAATAAAATAACAATGTTAAAAAATATGGATATCGCCTCCCCAACAAGATGCCCTCGAGCATGTGAAGGGAGATGAGAGCTTGCAAGCCTGTGAGTACCAACATTGTTGCAACAATGAGAGTGAAAACTAGCATAGTGTCATCTTAGAGCTTCAACAATGGTGGAAGTGATGTAACATGAAGTGTGTAGAAACTTTCCAAGAGTGAATGAGAATGAAGAAGCTTGAAGAAGATCCAATGAATGAAGATGTTCTTAGGATGACTAGAAGCCCAAAAGAGCCGTTCGAGGTTGGTCAAGGGCATAGGGGCGTTATGCTTCATCGCTAATGGAGAAGTGTAATGCCTATGTAGATTCTAGAGTTAGGAATCTTGTCAGGACGAAAGTGCACCATGCAGATGTCTGCACGTCATGCTAGTGTCCCTGACAAAAATTCCCCCACAACACTACACATAGCTGCCAAGTGGGTGGAGAGTGAATGGATGAAGTGGAAAAGAATTATCAGGTTTAATTTTTTTAAGGTAAGGGGTGTAAATGGGGAAATTGCAAGGGGTGCAAATTCACTCCATTACAACTCATTATCTATGCCTTAGTCCTTTTTTGGGTCTTGCTTCAAGGTATCAGACTTGTAGGAAGTCTGATACCATGATATTTCATTCCTTATAGTTTTTATTACTCTTGTGTTAGAGTATCAGATTTGAATGAATTTTGATACCTATTTATTATGTTCTTTACATTTTTAATCACCTCTTGTGTCAGGGTATCGAACTTGTAGGATTTTCAATACCAAATTGTTGTTCCTTAGAACTTTTAGTGCTTTTGTGTCTAGATATTGAACTTGTAGGAAGTATGATACTAAAGTGTTGTTTGGCTTAGTCAAGGTATCAGACATGGAGCAAGTATGATACCAGGGTATCAAAATTAATGGAATTACAATCCCCTGTTCCATCTATTAGACTTGGAACAATTAAGATATTGAGACATTATAATTCATAGTTGGAGCAATCAATGCATCAAACTTCATGGAAGTCTGATCCCCTATTCAATGTAGACTTGGGGCAAGTTCGATATTGATGTATCAAAACCCCAAGAGCTTGATACTAGGGCATCAAACTTTCATGATGTTTGATGCCAAATGAGGGTATTGGACTTGGGGAAAACCCAATACCTTCCAAGGGTCAAGGCCTTGGATGACTTCCAATAAAAAGGCTAGGCTATTGTCAATGGTCTTTTTGGTGCCAACCATGGTGTTCTATCTCTTGGTGTTCTATATGTGGCTATATTGAACACCTAAAAAAGAAATTGTGTATTATTATTGTTTGGTATATGTCTACACCCCTTCTTGTGTGGGTATTGGCTTGTTGCAACCTAAAATCTCACATTTTATGTAGTCCCTTACTTGTGTAAAGGAGCTAGTGTAGCCTTGTGTCTTTTTTTAATTGGAATTCGAGCCCTTTGGGAGGCTCTTATGTGGTCATTATGATGTTTGTAATCCCATGAATGTTGGTCTCAAACTATTTTGTAGTAGTTCATAAATCAAGGAAGTTATGCCTCGTTGAGTGTGAAAGTTGAATATGTTGATTATCTATGCCTTAGTCCTTTTTTGGGTCTTTCTTCAAGGTATCAGAATTGTAGGAAGTCTGATACCATGATATTTCATTCCTTAGAGTTTTTATTACTCTTGTGTCAGGGTATTAGACTTGAGGGAAGTTTGATACCTATTCCATTTTATTATTTAAGTTTTTAATTGCCTCTTGTGTCAAGGTATCGAACTTGTAGGATTTTTAATACCAAAGTGTTGTTCCTTAGAAATTTTAGTGCTTTTGTGTCAAGCTATTGAACTTGTAGGAAATATGATACCAAAGTGTTTTTTGGCTTAGTTGGGGTATCAAACTTGGAGCAAGTCCGATACCAGGGCATCAGACTTAATGGAATTCTAATCCCCTATTCCAGCTATTAGAATTGGAGAAATTTTGATATTGGGACATTAGAATCCATCGAAGTTCAATCACTAGCTTTGAGTATTGGACTTGGAGCAAGCTCAATATCAAGGTATCGAACTTCATGGAAGTTTGATCCCCTTTTCAGTTTAGACTTGGGACAAGTTCGATATTGGTGTATCAAAACCCCAAGAGCTTGATACTTGGACATCAAAATTTCACGAAGTCCAATGCCAAAACAAGGTATTGAAAACTTGGGGAAAAGCCAGTGCCTTCCAAGGGTCAAGGCCTTGGATGACTTCCTATAAAAAGGCTAGGCTATTATCAATGGTCTTTTTGGTGCCAACCATGGTGTTCTATCTCTTGATGTTCTATATGTGGTTATATAGAACCCCTAAAAGGGAAATGGTGTATTATTATTGTTTGGTATATCTCTACACCCCTTCTTGTGTGGATGTTGGCTTGTTGCAGCCTAAAATCTCACATTTTGTTGTAGTCCCTTACTTGTGTAAAGGATCTAGTGTAGCCTTGTGTCTTGTTTTATTGGAATTCAAGCTCTTTGGGAGGCTCTTATATGGTCATTATGATGCTTGTACTCCCATGAACGTTGGTCTCAAACTATTTTGTAGCATCTCATAAATCAAGGAAGTTATGCTTCATTGAGTATGTTGATTATTTGTGCCTTAGTCTTTTTTTGGGTCTTGCTTCAAGGTATCAAAATTGTAGGAAGTATGATACTATGAGATTTCATTCCTTAGAGTTTTTATTACTCTTGTGTCAGGGTATCAAACTCGAGGGAAGTTTGATACCTAGTTCATTTTGTTCTTTAAGTTTTTAATCGCCTCTCGTGTCAAGGTATTGAACTTGCAGGATTTTCACTACCAAAGTGTTATACCTTAGAGGTTTTAGTGCTTATGTGTTGGGTTATTGAACTTGTAGTAAGTTTGATATCAAAGTGTGTTTTTTGTTAGTCGAGGTATCGAACTTGGAGCAAGTTTGATACCGAGGCGTCAGACTTAATGGAATTCCAATCCCTTATTCTTGCTATTAGACTTGGAACAATTTTGATACTGGGGCATTAGAATTCATGGAAGTTTGATCCCTTGTTTTGAGTACTGACTTGGAGCAAGCTCAATATCAAGGCATCAAACTTCATGGAAGTCTGATCCCTTGTTCAATGTAGACTTGGGGCAAGTTCGATACTGATGTATCAAACCCCAAGAGCCTGATACTAGGGCATCAAAATTTCATGAATTCTGATGCCAAATGAGGGTATCAGACTTGGGGAAAACCCAATACCTTCCAAGGTTCAAGGCCTTGGATGACTTCCGATAAAAAGACTAGTTGTTGTCAATGGTCCTTTTGGTGCCAACCATGGTGCTCTATCTCTTGGTGTTTTTAATTCTTTCACTTGTGCCACTATGATTGTGCATTATTTTATGTGTCAAGTACGTCTTCACATATTGTTTGAACATCTTGTGCATGTATTAGTTTTAAGTGGTTAGTCTAATGCCACTTTGTTTTGGAAAACAAATTTGTTGGTCATGTTTTGTTTGTTGTTGTCCTATGTTTTTGGCCTGGTACCTTACAAGAAAACTAGAAAGGAAGGAGTGTTTGGAATATTTGGTCCCATGAAGAGATAAGTAACTAGAGGAAGATACATGTATTTTTGAAGATGAAATGGGCTAGCTCGAGTAGCTAAAGCACCCTCACTCACTTAGTTTTTGAGCACTTAGCTCAATATTTTGTTACCTAGGGTGTCTTATGTAGGAGCATCTTAGGGTTAGGAAATCTTACATCACCCAAAAACATTTATTTCTTGTTTGTTTTCATTTTTTTAGGTATTTTTAAGTGTCTCATCTATTTTATTGTCATCACAGAGGCCAACTCTCACAAGGATCATTCAACCTGTTATCACAGTTCAATGCCATAGTACCACATAAAGTCTTTCTACTATGTGGTGCTACTTATTAATCATTGAGCTTCCAATTTTTAAATCTAATATCCTTATGGGACTCTTGAAATGTCTGCATGTCAAATTTGTAATTGTTTCTTTTATTGTAAAATGCAACTTCTTAGATCAAAGGGATCTTTTTTAGGACAATGCCAAAATTTGAATTGCATGCTAAATTATTATGGCTTGGTCAACATTACCACACTATACCAAGTATTCCCTATATAAGGGTGATCAATTTGTTGAAGAAGGTAGAGTGGAAGGCAACACAATATAATAGTTAAAATATTTGAATTTTGAATATTATAATCTTGGCCCATATTTTGATGTCATGCAATAGTGCGGTAGGATATAATTTTGTCATATCAAAACATTTATATGAAATACTAAAATTTGCACTATTTTCTCTTATATATTCTTCCTAAGAATTCTACTTTTGTCGTGCACTCTTAGGTTGAGTTTCTTTTGTGTGTGTTTAGGTTGCATGAGTAGATGGTCTTCAATTATGCCTTCTAATCAAGGTTACATAATGTTGGTGTTGCTATGGGGAGTTAGGTAAAAATCATAAATGCATGTTTACTTCAAAAAACATTAACACATGGAAATCAAACTATTTGAGAGATGTAAATTTATTGTTAGATAAAAGAAAAAAATATCATACAAAATTTGGTCCTAAATCAAGCTTAGTGATACCATAATTGAGTATGTTTTATTTACGTGGGAGAATGGCTATTATATATTTATTCCCTACCCTAGAAAGAGGGGTAGAAAAGAACTGATGAGAAGCAAAAAGAAAGAGGAAGAACAAGGTGGAAAATTTGAGAGAAATATAAATTCTTGTGAATTTTGGGTATCTAAATTTGCTTCTCCTCTCTCTATATATTTCTACATTTGCAATCCTTTAAATTGTTGATGGTTTACAAAATAATTCTTTTTCATAGGATGTAGTGTTCTTAAATTTGTGTTTGTATTTTATGGAAAAAAATAAAAAAAATAACTCAATGTTATGGCTTTGGGTGCAAGAAATAATGAGTATATACATGGACATACATATAATGCTGACTTTGTGATGTGATAGTGACCAAATGGCTTTTCAGTTTCCCAGGGTTCCAACTAGCTACAGCTTCAATCCAAGATATATGCTTCACAAATTTTATATTCTAGTGGTATAGGGGGATCTATCCACTCCCCTTATATTAAAGTTTTTACAATCTTAAGTGTGTTAAGCACATGCCAAAATTGGATTTCGAGATTATTAAAGAGCTCCCTAGAGAAAAATTAGATAGTATTTTTTGGGGAAGAGGTGGCTAAAAAAGAAGAGTGGCTAAAGCAAGTCACTTTCATTTGTAAATTTTAAAATTTCTGGTCAAGCTCGGAAAAATTATATTTTTGGATAGCTTTTCATTGGAGACCACTTGTGAAATAAGGTTTGGTGATTTGTTTGTATGCAAAAGGTTAGTTCTTGGTTATCTATATATCTTCTTCAAATAGTGAAGCATTGCTAAAGGAGGGCCCATGGTTTCAAGATAAGGATTTTGTGGGCTTGTAATCATGGTTTCCATATTTGAATCCTCTCATTGAATTCTTCCTATTCGGTCTACTATATAAAAAACAAAGATTATAGATCTAAAATTGAGAGTTCACTTGTAAAAGGAACATCATCAACCAAAATTTTGTGTGCTTGAGAAGTCATCACAAGGAAATGGGAAAAATCTAAACATATAAAGCCAACCTTATTGGTAAAACACACACACAAAATGAAAAGGAAAAGGATAGACTAACCAAAACTAAACACAAAAATAAATTATTTACAAAAGAGAGGAGAAAAGGAAACAAAACTAAACATGGCCATTTATGGATTGGCCAAAAATGAACCTTTGTGATATTATTTTTGGCAACATGAGGAAAACTTATATAAATTCATGAGTAACAACTATAGCATGGTTTTAATTTCATCCAAAATCAAAGCATAAGGCATGGGTGAGAAGATAAATGTGAATTTGACTACTTGATCAAGGGAATTTGAGGTGAAAAGATTACTTGCATTCATAAAAAGACATATGACACAAACGTAATTCTCATGAATGTAAGGGTATATTTTAAATATAGATTTGGAATATGAACATCACCATAACTTCAAAATATCTTCTTTATGGATGGCTATATGAATATTCTACCATAAAGGTCTGAACAAAATCTTCCTTAGACACCTCCAAAGATAGGCTTGGGATTAAAACTACATGGTGTTGAAAATTACTTGAATTTTATTCTTGTTCTTTTCTATTTGTTTTTTCCTCAAGGGTTTTATCCTACTTATGTTTAGAATTATTGTCTATCTCCTCTTATTTTTACAATTGCTCCTCCTTGTGCATGCTTTGAAGTGGGAACTTTTCTCTCTTTTGGGCTTGCCTAGCTCCATATAATTTATTCAAGAACTACATCTTTCTTAGATCACCCAATACCTCAATGATTGCATTATCCTTGAAGGTTGGTATAAAGAAGATATTTTCCTCAACCTTGTTTCTTTCAAGAATCAAATTAGCCAATATTTCAAGCTTCATGAGCATTTATAGTGTTCCTCTTCAATAGATCCATCAACCTCCATCCAAGGGGAGGTGTCAATAGATTTATAAGAATTGAATACACAAGGCACTTCAATCCCCATTAGAGTCACCAAAAACTATTGACAAGTATTTTTATTATTGTACTTTCTTTGTCAATTTTATCAAAGGGTAGTGACACAATCATGCAACATTTGATAGATCACAATTGGAAAGATGATATTCCTCTACATTTGAGAGGGAAAGCTCCTTTGCATGATGGGTTATTTGAGGATTTTATGTACTTTTACCAAATAGTATGAAAGACAAAAAAAGGAATATAACTAAAAGGGGAAAGATAAGGAAACCTTAGCATCTATGCAAAGAGTTATCCAAGATTCATCAAAAGATAACATAGATTTTGGATTTAATCTCTTCATAAAAATGAATATTTTGTAAATAAACTAAAATAAAAAATATATATTTTTTTTTGATAAGTAAGAGAGATGGATTATATTGATTTCAAAATTTAGAGATACAGAGTTTGAGCCCATCCTGGGCAGCCAACAAGAACTTTCTACAACCCATTACATTTATGGTCTAAGATTTCCATATTACAACCCATAGACATGAACAAAACAAAAAACCAGACTACCAACCATTTTAAACATGCTGCCAGAGACAAAAATTGCCAACAAAATTTGCATAAACCCTTATCACTGAAAGAGCAAAGATTTAATAGACAACTAGAAACAAAGCCTATACTGAGACACATACCCCACCCACCACCCAAACCCAAGTTACCACACATTGTGTTGTGCAAACACGCAAAACTCTCATTTCTAGGCCGAGTCTGCAACTGGAACCAAGCAAAATTTCTTCCTAAGGAACTTTGCCCCTGCAACTGCCAAGTGTCTGTGCTCCACCAATTCCAAGCCATTGACATCCAAAAGAAACGAGAAGAGCCTCACCAGCGTCTCTGGATCATTTAGAAGAGCCAAATCACGAGGGCGAGGTATGCCTTTGCCCAACGAGGCAACAACCAAAGCTCTATCCAGGCCCACCAGCATGTCCTTTTGAAAAAGCCTCCTCATAATCACCCTCGAATCTGCTTTAGAAATTCCAATGTTGAGTAAGCCAGCCAAGATGTGGGAAGAGATATCAGAATCCAACCGATAGCCTTCTACGTCCTCCATAAAACCTTTCCTGGTAATGCATTTAATTGTGGCAAAGGTTAGATAATTCAAATGCTTAATGATTCGTTGTAGATGAAGAGAGGTAACCTGGCCTTCGAAGGCCATTTTCCGCTTTGAGCTCTTCAGCTACACTGGAGTGACCATATCGCCCATCTCCAACTTCGTCGAGACCAACAAAATAAACCTGATCATGGCCAGACGGGAAACAAAACATACAAAGTGCGAATGCAAAAATCCTCCACTACACTTAGGAAATATAACCACCACCAATTGCAATGAAAGCCATCACTACATGCTCGGAAATAAATGTGTATGGGTTGGCAAATGTCCAGAGAAGGACGATGCACATCTCTCTATGACGACAGGCAATCATGTTTAATACCTGGTCTGGAAAGTTCCCCAAAGCAACATGAACCATGGCGGCAACTCAGCCGCAAACCCTAGTTAACTGCCACCCGACCACTCCATGCAAGCGTACAGGCGATGGAGTGGCACCCTCCCTGCCACCCACTAAACTAAAATAAAATATTAATAGCACAAAGTCTATTAATATCTTCTACATACATGTGTTAGAAAGCTATGAATTAAATACCTTTTAAATAAGAAATAAGAATACATTTAAATATTAATAACACAAAATATATTAATATCCCCTATGTATTTATGATACAAATCCCATTATAATTTCTAGCAACACAAAGTTTTCTTAGAGAAGTAAATGTGTGAGAATAAAATATTTATTTCTCGTTAAAAAGATATATCCCCCACTTGAATATAAGCACATAGATAAAAAAATCAAATTACATTTCCAACACGAGGAGGAGAAAAATCTCTTTGCAAAGAAAAATATTGCTTTTTATGTTTTTAACCTCACATAAGTAGTTAAAATAACTAATTGTAACTTCTATTCACCTAAATCCTACTTTCCCAAACATAAATGACCTTTTATTTTATACTCATGGGAGCTTATTATATGCATTAATGGATCATGCATCTTTGCAACATTAATTAATTTTAAAAATAATTAATTCAATCTCAACATAATACTAGTTCCAAGGGCCCACATTACTAGAAACATCACTAACTTGACTAATTTGACTCACCTACTACACTTGTAATATAACATTTTAACTAATTCATTTTATGATTCATTAATATATATAAATAATTACTAGTGGCTTCTTGTGACATTCTATTGCACATTTGTCTCCTTTTGTTAGGTGATGGAGTCTTGCTTGCTTTCTTTCCTTGTAGTTGTCCCATAGTCAATCCTTTATTATTTGTTGTTTCCTAATTTTTGGGTGACTAAAATTAGGGACAACATTGTTCAAGATTAAATGAGAAAGCACAAGGAGATGATAAAATGATTGTTTAATAAGCAAGTCAAAATGCAAGTTGTCAAATTTAGTGATCTCATTCTCAAATGGGATGAGGATAGTGAAAAACCTAGATGGCATAGTAAATTTAATTCACTTTGGAATGAACTATGTACACTATTGCAACTTGTGACTAGGAAAACTCATTTGAGTTGGAAACTCTTGATGATATTGTGTTGTCAATTATGATTAATGAGATCCTTCTAAAGCCATATGTATAAACCTTGAATTCTTCTTGTATATATTTTTCCTTTTTATTATTTAGTAATGTCCCTTATGTATCTAACTATGTAATTATTCATTGAATTCATCATCATGTTCATTTTGTGTATATTATTATCCTTGTCTACATCTAAATCTCAATCTAAAATTCTTCTTGCAAAATCCTAAGAACCAAGACAATTGAATTAAATCATGCTAAAATATTCCTCGACTTAAAACATTTTATCATGGTCCATGTTGATAAAATTCTATAGTAAATGCATAATCCTTCAAGGAAATCAACTCTTTGTATGGTTCTATGTTGAAGAGGTATGTGATCCATTGGTGTTGGGATTAAGGTGTATCAGCCTTAGAGTCCCCACATTTAATTTGTTGTTATTTGATTATTAGGTGTTTATTTTTTTCCTAATGTTTAATTGCCTATCGGTGGGGTGGCATTCTACATAGAAGGTGGCATGTGAAAGTTGTAAGCTATTTTAGTGGATGTAGGCATCCACTTTGGAGACCTATATTTATGGCTAAATTGATGGTTTTTGTCATAAGTTGCTATGTCATGCATTATGATAGACTATGGCATTATATGATAGTTGTAAGAGCCAACTATGACAACTTTTTTATTAGGACTAGAGAGTAATTGGTAGTTGGCAATCTTGCATGTTGTAGGTACCTTGCATGATGAGGAGAATATTTTGCATGATTTTTCACGCCTTGCATGTTGAGAGGATTGAAATTTGGCATAGAAATTGATGACAGATGGTTTGCATGTTGAACATTTATGATAGTTCCATTGGAAAGTGAAGTTGGACACCTTGCATGTTCTCCATCTTCAGTTGCATGCATGCAGTGATTGTGGAGGTGAAACATGGAATTCTTGGGCAGCCGTCTTTCCCATCTATAAATTGGTTTTGTGTTAGAGAATTTTTGAGATGACAAGTTGAAGATTGTTGACATGTTGTTATGCTATTGGAATTGCCCAGATTCTTGTTGTAGTATGAGACTCCTGAAGAGCATTGCTCTGACATTGTATTGTAACTATTGTTGTTGATAATGCAATTGAGCTGTGAGTTTGGAGTGTGTGTTTTTTCTCGAAATGGTTTTCCCACGTAAATCACAATGTTATGGTTTGCATAGTTTATCCGTTTTATATATTTTGAATATGCATATGTTTGTAGTTGTAATTGTTTAAGGTGTTTTAAATAAATTTTTGCAACTCTCCTCTACTTAGATTAGTGTAGGAAGTTGCTTCCATCTACCCAGTTTCCTTTCAATTGGATCATGTTGTATTGGTTTGATCTAATGACTCCAACTAATCCCAAATATTTCTCTAATGTGTTTAGTGTGCAAATCCCTAATTACAATTGTTTGATATTTTTCAATGTTATAATTTACATTGTGAGATTAAAAAGTGTGTGCCATGCCAAAACTAGAAAAATATGGTCCATGTGTCCCATTATAGACGCAAGTCACAATCATAGGAAGTTCCATTAGAAGGAAAAGCCCCAACAACCTTCAAATGCATTATAAGTATTATAATCTAATTCATTAAAAAAATTAATAAAAAGAAGGAAAGTACAGTTCATCATCAAATTAGGATGTTAAATGCAATTGCCATTTAGAGATTCATAGAGGAAGGGAATGAGTAAAGCTAGGTTTTTTCTAATATGACACATCATCTTAAACTAATTAAATGCATGCATTTCAAAATTTAAACTTTTGGCACAATTAGCTACCTCCATGGCTAAATTAATGTGAGAATTCATTTATTGCTACTTCTTAGACTATAAATATAGAAATCTTCAACCATTCTCTCATTTAAAAAGTGCATGATCCAATTCCATTGTATACGAAAATGAGATCTACAAATAAAGGGCATGATACTCTTGACTAAATCCATTGCATTTATTGCAAAAGGGATTTCAAAATATCTAGTGTAGTTAAACTACAAGTGCCACCATAATAATGGGACTCGCCAGGACTCGGCGAGTCTCGAGCAGAGTGACCTTGGCCAAGTCTTGGGAACTCAGACTCGGGCTCGACCGAGTCCTATCAAGTCTAGGTTGGACTCGCCGAATGCGTCGCATCCAGGAGAGTCTCGAGCCCTGGACATGACTGACACAACAAAGGCCAAAAAGGCCAAAAATAAATAAATTAAAGTTCAATATTGTTTTTTTTTTAACTTATATTATCTCTCCAACCCTAAAAGAAACCTCATTTCATTCACTTGGAAAAATAGGAGGAGAAGAGAGAGTTGTGAAGAAAAAGAAGAGATCATTGTAGGGCAACCATCAAGTTGTTGAAGACAAATCCAAGCTGTTAAATCATTTGGGAAGCTTCATACCAGCAAGGAGGTGCATTAAGAGCTCATTACCAGCAATTGAGAAGAATTTGCATTGCATTCCAAGCTAGATTTAAGAGGTAAGTTTGATTTTAATTGGCTTTTTTGTGTTTTTTTAACAAATAATTCATTGTAATTTGTAAAATCATTGTTTTTTTGAGTTTACATTTTTTTTTACAAACCCTACTTGCAACTTATATAATTTTAGAAACCCTACTTGTTATTGCAACCACTTTCATTTGCAAATCAAACCATATTTTCACAATGTCTCAAACCCCAGGTAGAAAAGACCCTGCTTGGAAACATGCTGAAATATTGGTCAGAATGAAAAAAGGAGAGGAAAAATGTAAGTATTGAAAAACAATATATCATGGAGGCATAAATAGATTGAAATATCATATAGCACGCATTCCCGTCCATGATGTAGTGGGCTACACTGAAGCACCTCCTGAGGCTGATCGTGAAGTGCAAGTGCAATTAGAAACATTTGAATTGCAAAAAGAAATGAAAAAGAGGTAGAGGTAGGAGTTGGCGAGTGTTGGACAGGGACTTGGTGTTGTTGGAGATGCTTCTTCCATGCCTCCATACCATCCTAGTGTTAGTGCTTGTGCTAGTGCTTGTGCTTTTGCACCATCTATGCGTACTCCTAGTGTTGTTGGCGTTGCTACTACTAGTGGTAGTGGGAGTGTTAGCATTGGACCGATTTTGTAAATCTAGGGTGGACTCATATTTTGTACCATGCACTACTCCTGGTTCCCAACCGTCACTTGAGAGCATGGGTTGGAACAAGGACACACATGATGCAACGAAGAAAACAATTGCAAACTTTTGGTACTATTGCACCATTCCCTTCCATGTAGCCAGGTAATTCTTTTTCGTTTAATTATTTTAAAATTTATATTTAAATTTTAGAATCTAGATGTATCTCATTATCAAATTCAAATTTAAAGTTAAAAAATTATAACTTTTCAGTTTACAATACCTATCTAAGTAACTTATTAATTTATTTATGACATGTTTTAGGTCTCCTTTTTGGCAAAAAATGGTTGATGCCATGACCATATGTGGGGCGGGGTTCAAAGCCCCTACTAAAGATGAATTAAAGGGCCCGCTTTTGACTCAAAAAGTGGCAGATGTAAAAGCACAATTAGAGGAGCAACACTTGTAGTGGAGGAGGTTGGGTTGCACAATCATGACTGATGGTTGGACCAATAGGAGAAATAGGACGCTGCTTAATTTTCTAGTTTCCTCCGGAGGTAATTGTACTTACCTCAATGCATTGATTAATTTGAAAATTGAATTTGATTTAGTGATTAATAATTTAATATGGCTGATTTATATTTTAATTTATTGAATAATTGGTTTTGCTTATTTTTTCAGGTGACACCGTCTTCATCAAGTCCATTGATGCTTCCGCCCAATTCAAAAATGCCACATACCTTTGTGAGGCTTCAGAGGAGGTGATAGTTGAGGTGGGAAAAGAGAATGTAGTTCAAGTGGTGATAGATAATGCAACAAATTA
The DNA here is from genome assembly GCA_007258455.2 of Sequoia sempervirens. NCBI lineage: Eukaryota > Viridiplantae > Streptophyta > Pinopsida > Cupressales > Cupressaceae > Sequoia > Sequoia sempervirens. The sequence continues at coordinate 341,929,892 of VDFB02086081.1, forward strand.
TGATGCTGCTAGTAGATTATTGATGGAGAGGAACCCTACTATATTCTGGACTCCATGTGTCGCCCATTTCATTGACCTCATGTTGGAGGATCTTGGAAAGCTCCCATGGATCAAAACATGTGTGGATGCCGCAAAAAACATTTGCAAATTTGTATACAATCACACATGGGTGCTTAACCTTATGAGGCAATACACGGGATTGAGGGAGTTGGCTCGTCCTAGCATCACTAGGTTTGCAACAAATTTTATCACATGCAATCCTTGATTCGGTCAAAGAAAGCTTTAAGGCACATTTTTGTTGGTGAGGAGTGGTCTTCCTCATCCTATGTTACAAGCATTGTAGGGATTGTTGTGGCTGATTGCATTTTTGATGAGCTAGGGTTTTGGACACCAGTGGAGGAGATTGTGAAGGTAAAATTTAATTCTTCATTATGTTTTAATTTTTATTCATATTTTACTTATATTTGTTTATTTTCATTCACGCTTACTTAAGTTAATGTTTCACAATGTTTTCACTTTGTAGTTTATCGAGCCCTTGATAGTTCTATGAGTTGGTGATGGGGATAAGCCCACAATGGACTACATATATGAGGGCATGGATAGGGCCAAAGAGGCCATTAGATCTATCTATGGTGGAGTTGAGGAGAAGTATCATACCATTTGGGAGATCATTGATAGGAGATGGCAACACCAACTTCATAGGCCCATCCATGCAGCCGCATGTTTCCTAAATTTGGCCTTCCAATTCAGCCGTGATTTCTGTGTAGATAGAGAGATTCCTAGTGGGCTCTACTCGACGATAGAGCGGATGTTGCCTGTTGTTACTACACAGATAGTGCACAAGATAGATGCCTTCACTATGGCACAAGGAGACTTCTTTGCACGTCATTTGTGCAAAGAGAGTAGGACGACATTACAACAAGGTAAAAATATATTTAAGGGCATAATTTTCATCTTTTTATATTATAATTTATTATTAAATGTTGAACTTGAAACTTCAAATGAGATTGATTTTGTTTCTTTTTCTCATCTCAAATAGTTGGTGGGAGATGTTTGGTTATGATACACTGAACCTTCAAAATGTTTCCATTCGTATATTGAGCCATCCATGTAGTTCACTTGGTTTTGAGTGCAATTGGAGTATGTTTGAGCACATACACTCCAAGAAGTGCAATAGACTGTCAGTGGAGAGGATGAATGATTTGGTATATGTTCATTACAACCTTCGACTCATATACAGGAAGATTTGTGACCATGAATCCACCCCGATCAGGCTAGAGGAGGTTGATCCATAGTCTAAGTGGATCATTGAGGCTACAAATGCAGTCTTTAGTGATGAGGACCTTGATTGGGTGGACTACGTAGAGAGAGGCTGAGGTTGTAGCCATGGCTAAGGAGGCTAGAGCACGAGGAGACACAACTATTGTTGGTGAGAGTGGCATGGAGACATAGGCAAAGACTATGGCTGCAGCTGCTACATCATCGAGGACCCTTAGAAGCCTTCATAGGAAGGATACTGGCTCCACTAATCCATATACTTGTGGCTATTTTTTTGATATTTCATATTTATATGGAACATTTGATGTCATGGATTTCATATTCCATGAGTTTTGTATACATTTGACTATATTTATATATCTAAGTATGCTATTTCCTTCAGCAACTCAACTACAATTTGTGCTGTATACTTGTGTATGTAATCATTTTTTTTCTATTTAATGATGTTATTGTGTCTTTAAGGTTTATTTAATGAAGGGTGCTTGAAACAAGTTTTAAATCCTTAAAAATCTCTAAATTTCTAGGGTTTTTTCAACTTTTTTCATTTTGTCAAGTTTGTGTCCAGTCCGAGTGCCAAGTCCCGAGTCTCGAGTCGAGTCACCCTAGCCGAGTTTGAGCCGAGTCCAAGTCTCGTTACTATGAGTGCCACAACAATGAGTAAGAGTGAAAAAGATAATAAAAATATGTGGCTACCACCCATACTAGTGTCACCTACTAAGAAGGGAAAGAAATTTATCTCATAACGAGAACTAGTGTATTGTCCTTCACAACTATATTCCCCAATGAGGAAACCCTTGGAAATATCCTCTAGATGCTAAAGATGGTTATGTAGATAGAATATGGACATCCTTCTTGCCTTGATACCTTGTGCCCAATGTCCATCCTAGCCTAAATATAAACATGACATGTGTCTAGAAATATGAATTTCCCATTCAAACCATCGAGGGAAAGGGTAGGGGCTCCACTTTTTGATTTCATGTCACTATAAAGATTATTAGAAAAGTGTTGGAGCTCCCATTACATTTATTTCATTACTTTGCAAACAACCTAGCTTATTTTTGGAATGAGCTACCAAATTAAGTCACCTTTCTAAGAGGCATATTTCCTAAATACTCCTTAGTGCACCTCTCAAGTTTCCCATGTAATTGAATCAATTTAAAGCTAACACCATTGATATATGAAGTATAGTCACACATATTTTGGGAATGCATGGTGGTAGATTTGTATACTCAGAGCAACTAATGGTTGTGTATAGTTATACATGGCCCAAAGGGTAAAGATTATTTTCATTAATTATCAAACCATCTATAAGATCACATACAATTCTAGATATCAAAATTTATAGTTACCAAATTATTTAGGTGCTTGTCACTCCTAATTCATATAATATTGCACTAGTGATATACTTTGTATCCCCATCTCAATCCCAGATTTTGTGAAACGCAAAATGGATATCCAAATAATATACCCATTCAAGTGAATTTTTGTGAAGGACTTTCTTTAACAAAATATATTTTTTCATGTTACAATGCTTGTAAAGGAGTTGTGAATACTTCTATATGAACAACAAATGTTGGATACCTCACATGTAGACTTGTTGAAGTAGTAAAACACCTCATTGCACATAAAGTAGATTGTGCTACCATCCAAGGTCTTTTTATAAATCTCACTCACAATTTATGCCTAGAGCTAAGGACCAAGAGGAGTCCGAGTGAAGAGGAAGCACATAAATATGTTAGTATATTCCCTATATTAAGATACAAGTTCCTACATTGCAACCATACAAAACCTTCTACAAGAAGCTTGTTACTTATTGCTCAAAGCTCAAGAATGAAAAAATACTAGACACTAAGGAAATTGGGCTTAAGTGAACATAAACTGAGTGCCTAGTGAAAATATGGGTAGGAGGTGGTCCATATAGAATAAAATTCAAGATAATTCTCTCTAGATGATAGATTGGATGACCTTTATGAAGGGGTACATCACAACCCTACCTCATATTACACCCCACATGACCCTAGGGTTAGGATAAATGATAATTATATCATCTACTGAAGAAGCTCGGTTAAATTTGGATCACTAGGCTATGAAGAAGGAACTACCCTAGAGTTCAAGTGGTTTCATATAAAAATTTTTCAAGCCACCAAGTAGCACAACCCCATTGTAACAAGTCACACCAAAGATAGTATTTATACCTCACTGAAGAAGCCTTTGCAACATATCCCACAACAAAACCAACATACAAGACTATGAAATTTGAGGTGACCATGGAACAAGATTTAACAAACTAGAAAACAAGGGGGTCACTAAAAACAACAAAGGGTTAGGTCAATGCCACCTCCTCAATATTTCAACCATAATCCATAGCAATAATTGTTTATTCTTGTCACTTCTAAGTGGATATGATGACCTTGAAGAAGACATGAAAAATAAGTTGTAGAAGGGTGATAAAATCCAAAGGAAAGGGTTGAAAATAAAAAGAGAAATAATACTAAACCACCAGAGCAACTAGAGGGTGACACACAAAATTTGTAAGTACCCACATACACCACTATAATTATTCCTCCTCCCTATCCTTATTACTCTACAAGTCAACCCCCTCTCATTTTACTATAGGAACATGTCTCCTCTTTCCTTCCATCCAATTCAATTCCCATGTTTTCATTTTTGTATATATAAATTCATCCCCTAGGTCCACCCCATTCTTTGCATGCTCTTACTTTTGGAACTCCACAAGTTCCCTTGCAACATCCATACATGAAACCATCACCCAATTCCACTATCATCCACAATTCTTCCATACCAACTATCCCCTTCCATTAGAGTAATACCAAATGATTATTACCCTAATTTTCACTAATTGGAAGATATCACCTTCTTTCCTTTCAAGAACCACTCCAACCACCTTCCCAAGCCTTACATCCCCAACAACCTTCATACCCCCCAAAATTTTGTATATCTCCTAGATCCTCAAATTGTCACCCCTTCCTCCATTGTATATAAAGCAGTCTCACTCACTATAATAAATCCCTGTGATTAACTCCCTTTTTTGCTCTGTTTTTTGCTTCCACCAACTATTTTAATGTATTTTTCTCCAATTTCTTAGAAAATTCGATGCTATTTTTTGGGATGATGTTATTTTTGGAATTTTTTGTGCCAACTAGAACAAGTAGGTGCTAATCCAGGCACAAATTAGCGCCGAAATTAGTGCTGAAATTAGCGCCAAGATTAGCGCCGAAATTAGTGCTGAAATTAGCACCAAGATTAGCATTGATATTAACGCCTAGTGTAATGCCCATATTAACGCCAAGATTAGTGCTGAAAATAATGCCTACGATAATGCTGAGATTAGCACCTAAATTAGCAACTAGATTGCTGTCTACATTAGCACCCATATTAGCAGCTGATGTAATGCCTATTTTAGCACTTTCTTTAGAGCCTATTTTAGCGCCTAATTTAGCACCTAATTGTTCTGATCTAGCAGGGATTAAGGGTGTTAGAACAAAAAATCCTTCCCCAATATTCACTAGCCTTCAATTGCTTGCCTACATTTCACTTGCATAAAAAGATCTACTGCCTTTGATTTTTCATTGTATTTAACATGAAATGCAATAATTTGTGTGACAAGATCTATACTATCACCAACATTCCCTTTGTATATACCCATTTATTCCTCAAAATAATCATAAACAAAGCAAATTTCGCCTTTACAACAGTACTTTCTGTAGATTAAGGATTGAGGGTTGAGGAATTAAGGGTCGAGGGTTGAGAATTGAGGGTTAAGGGAAGTTTAATGTATAGGGTAGATGATAGAGGGTAGAGGGTGTAAGGGTTTAGGGTTTAAGGGTTGAGGGTTGAGGGTTTAAGGTTGAGGGTAGAGGGTAGAGGGTATAGGGGTTGATGGATTAGGGTTTAAGGGTACTTGAGGGTTGAGGGTAGAGGGTAGAGGGTACTTGAGGGTTTAAGGGTTGAGGGATTAAGGGTTGAGGGTTGAGGGATTAGGGTAGAGAGTTTACTTGAGTTTAAGGGTTTAAGGGTTGAGGGATTAGGGTTGACAAATTACTAGGGTTGACTAGGGTAGAGGGTATTGGGACGTTGAGGGTAGAGGGACGTAGAGGGTTGAATGGTTTAGGGTTTAGGGTATTGGGTTGAGGGTATAGGGTTGAGGGATTAGGGTAGAGAGGGAGGGATGGATTAAGGGTTGAGGGATTAAGGGTTGAGGGTTGAGAATTAAGGGTTAAGGGAGGTTTAATGTATAGGTAGATGGTAGAGCTGGTAGAGGGTGTAAGGGTTTATGGTTTAAGGGTTGAGGGTTGAGGGTTGAGGGTTGAGGGTTGAGGGTTGAGGGTTTAACGTTGAGGGTAGAGGGTTGAGGGTATATGGTTCAAGGATTTGGGTTGAGGGTCCAATGTATAGGGTAGAGGGTATAGGGGTTGAGGGATTAAGGTTTAAGGATACTTGAGGGTAGAGGGTCGAGGGTTTAAGGGTTGAGGGATTAAGGGTTGAGGGTTGAGGGATTAGGGTAGAGAGTAATTTACTTGGGTTTAAGGGTTGATGGATTAGGGTTGAGGGATTATGGTCAAGGGTTTAAGAAGGTATTGGCCGATTGAGGGTAGAGGGATGTAGAGGGTTTAACAGTTTAGGGTTTAGGGTATTGGGTTGAGGGTATAGGTTGGTTGAGGGATTAGGGTTGATGGTAGAGGGTAGAAGGTTTAAGGCTGGTTTAGGGGTGAGGGACATTAAGGGTTGAGGGTTAATGAGGGTTTAGGGTATAGCTAGGACGTTTGAGGGTATATGGTTGAAGGTCTATTAGGGTTGAGGTTCCAATGTAGAGGGTAGAGGGTATAGGGGTTTAGGGTTTAGGGTTTAAGGGTTGAGGGTTGAGGGATTAAGGGTTGAGGGTTGAGAATTGAGGGTTGAGGATTTAATGTATAGGGTAGATTAGAGGGTAGAGGGTAGAGGGTTTAAGGCTTGAGGCTTGAGGGTTTAAGGTTGATGGTAGAGGGTTAAGGGTATATGGTTGAGGGATTAGGGTTGAGGGTCCAATCATGTATAGGGTAGACAGAACTATAGGGGTTGAGGGTACATATATGGTACGTTGAGGGATTAGGGTTGAGGGTCCAATGTATAGGGTAGGGGATATATGGGTTGAGGGATTAGGGTTTGACTAGGGTAGAGGGTAGAGGGTAGAGGGTAGAGGGTTAATTAAGGGTTGAGGGATTAATGGTTGAGGGTTGAGGGAATAGGGTATAAAGAGTTTAGTAATTGGGTTTAAGGGTTTAACTAGGGTTGAGGGATTAGGGTCGAGGGTAGAGGGTATATGGTTCAAGGATTAGGGTTGAGGGTCCAATGTATAGGGTAGAGGGTATAGGGGTTGAGGGATTAAGGTTTAAGGGTAGTTGCAGAGGGTTGAGGGTAGCGGGTAGAGGGTTGAGGGTTTAAGGGTTGAGGGATTAAGGGTTGAGGGTGTGAACCATGATTCCAAACCTGCACAAACACAAGAAACAATCAATATACTAAATCAAATGCAAGGTTAGTAACGTGATTCCTCAAGAAATTTATTTAAATTGCAAAAGAAAGGGGAAATGAAATGAAGAACACAACAAAACTTACAACATATCAAATCCTATTCTAAAGCAAAGAAAACTCTTAATCTCTTGAGGGAATTGGTGCCAATTTGATATGAAAATTGGCCCTTTCCCAACTCCAATGATGCAATGGTGATGAAAATTGATCCACTTTGATGAAGAGTGATGAATGCTCCGAGATAAAAACTTGCATAACCTAGCTATGAACTCAAAAGTATGGATGAAGATTGCAAAAGATTTGAGTATAGTAAGTTTACTCAAGTTGTGGATGATCAAATGAGGAATGAAGCCTCTTATTTATATAATGTCAAGTTGGAAGAATGCCCAAAAGAGAGCAATGTGGGACAAAGATTTATCCAATAGGAAGGAGCCACTTGTCCAAATGTGAGTGGATGGAGGATGTGCAAGTTTTGATGAATATGCCCATAAATGCCAATATTTGAATTTTGAAATTGTATTAATGACAAGGTGGAGGGAGAGTCAAATGGAGTAATGGCCACTTGGCTCAATGCAAAAGGAATTGTAAGAGGGAGTGAATTCATTGTTGGAAGGACAAAGTCCACTTAAATTTGAATTTCAAACTTGAAGAATATTCCTCCTTTATGCCATGTTGAAGATAAATAGAGATTTAATAAATCAAATAACTCTATTTTCATGTGCAAGTGGCAAAAGATGGAGGATGGGACATGAGAAGAGATTAAATTAATCAAGGTTAATTAATTTAATGAAGGATTAAATGATGTGACCTATTTGACTTAAATTTATGGATTGATTTAAATCAAATATGAGAAGAATATGATTTCAAGATTAATTAAATAAAGATTTTTGTTTTATTTAACTAAGGGGATGAAGGTAGATTAAATTAAATAAGGTTTTAATTTATTTAATTTCATAGATAGAATTTAAAGATTTAATTAAATAAAATTAATTATTCAATTAAATAGGGATAATTAGATCAGATTGATTGATTTAATTAACAAAAGAGAGAGACTTAATTAAATACATGATTTATTTAATTAAGAGAGGAAAACTAATGAATTTAATCTAATAAAGATATTCTATTAAATGGTTAGACCAAGGGATGATTCATAATGAAATGGTGTTAGTGATTAGGATCAGATGTCCAACGTCAATTAGTACATTTTACGTGTCTACATTTTGCCCTTGTTTGAAGCAATGCACTTGTTGCATTGGTTCAAAGAATAAACGGTCTTGATCAAAGCCAAAAATTTTCCGTTTTCAAGAATTTTCCCCATTGCTACCTTGGCGAGAGAAAACATGCTATTATACTGCCCCCTCGAGAGATTGGACAATTTTTTTTATTTTTGGGTGATCTCGCGAAAAAAGAGGACAAGGTGCCCAACAGGTCCAAAAAGGCTCCAGGAGGCCAAAAACATGTCTAAATGCAATAAAACTATATGAAATGGGCCTCAACCATACAAAAATAGGTTCAAGAGTTCCAAAACGTTAGTAGGATAGCCAAACAGGGTAAAAAACCCTAATTTTCAGGCTTAAAAAGGCTCCAAGGGGTCACTTTCGATTCATTTTCACACATAGCCTTTTAGCAATTTTGCGGTTTGAGCTCTGATACTTTGACAAGATGGCACAACAACAGCTCCCGATGCATATTTCTGATCGAGTCCAGAAATACCAGCAATCTCCTGGCATTGGGGCACCAGTAAGTGGTCCTTACTTGAGCTTTGTTTTTCGTTTTTCACGCTTATTTAATGCTTTTAAACTTAGCTCCCCTATAGCGGTGCTATATAGCGCCACTCAAAATTCAAACTACACCGCTCGGTGGTTCAAACTGACCCACCACCGTAAAATGCACCGCTGCGGTGGAGTTTGGAGTTTGGAAACAAACTTCAAACTCTGATGCATATGCTACCTCCAGCGGGGGCATTTCAAACTCCAACGCGGCGGTAGAATTTTAGACTAGGATTTCTGCCAAATCGCGCCACCTTAGAAAAGTGCACTGTGGCAGTGCATTTTAAGACTTTTGGCAATCCCAGCGTCGCAGTTTGCAAATTTCAAACTGCGACACCTTCACAGATAGCGATGCTAGGCTGGATTTTTGGACGCTCGGAATAAAATTTCTCAATGGTTTTAACATGGTGAGCCTTCTTGATGCAGGATACGGTGAGGGAGCTCTATTCTTAGGAGCATAGATCGTGGGAGATTTCTGGTTACTTGCAAGATTTGAGTGACAAGGAGCAGGATCAGCTGCGAGATATGGGACTATGGTATATTGCTTACGCAACACCTGTACAGACCCACCTTGGGATGATGTTAGCACTTGCCGAGAGATGGCACAGTGAGACCTCATCCTTCCACCTTCCTACTGGTGAGGCCACCGTCACCTTGGAGGATGTGTGGCACATCCTTAGATTTTCGATTCATGGTCGGTGATTTATTCACGATGTGGATGTCAGATGGGATGCTTGTCACATAGTCCTTACTATAGAGGACGTTATATACTGTGAGGGTCAGATAGAGCTAGAGCATCATAGGGCCTTGACTTCACTCTTTCGCTTGGTGGTTGCAGTGATCATTTCAGGTCTCGTTGCCTCAAATCGACGAGGCTAGTATTTCAGTCCTGGCTGGGGGCTCTGCTAGGAGTGGATGGTGATGTGCAATAGGCCTCCTCGTTTTGCTTGGGGGGCTGTTCTTCTAGCCTCCCTCTACAGGGATTTACATGAGTACGTTTACCTTGACAGCAGAGCATTTGGAGCAGGTGTCACATTCCTTCATGTGTGGGTGTGGGAGCACATCTCCATTCTTCGAACGTGAGCGTTCCAGTGTCGATGGGGCCTAATGATCCCCTAGTGTGGCGCTACAGAGGTGGTGTGTCCTTTACACACACAAGCGAGAATGTGATTCCTCATTGGAGGAGGGTCTTGGACGATATGGAGGTCTTCACCTAGTGCCCATACCTTGGCCACCCCAGATGGGTGGACAATGTACAACAGTTATTCTTTTCCTGCTAGGACTGCTTTATGTAGGGGCGAAAGCATACGATGGTTGAGAGATACCTGCCAGGGTGAGTTCAGCTTCAGTTTGGTGAGCCACAAGACCGACTAGGTGATGACTACGTGGCTATATTTGCTTGCAGAGTATTGAAGGGTGCCTGGGGGTGATATATTCCTGCCTCCGAGGCGGTAGATAGTTTTAGATAGTTGGTGGCCCGGTCATGGGTATACGATTAGGGACCCGCAGATCCAAGCATGACACAGGCCTACAGAGATTGGTTTCGGCCACCCCTATGATTAAAAATTCTAGGTGCACCCTCTGCTCGGCGGAGATTGAGGGGTAGAGGGGGAGGACAAAGATGGAGAGACGGTGAGTGGCATGATCAGCCGGGCAGGGGTCTAGTTTAGCTGGTCTAGGCAGATGTTCGCATGCAGGATCAGGACCAGGGGTCAGCAGGATTAGGCAGACACACTACCACAAGCTGAGGGTGAGGATTAGCCTCATGTACAACCCCTACGAGGACAGCCAGCAGGACAACCAAATCCCCAAGATGCACAGATTGCACAGCTGCAAGCTCATATTCAGACTTTGATGACAGAGAGGGATCAGACTAGGGCCGAGAGAGACCAAGCCATTTTGTAGAGGCAGGCCGTAGAGCTACAGGTGGCTATAGAGATGGGTCAGAGATAGCAGTTAGAGAGCATGGCGTCCTCCTCCTCTTAGAGCACAGTGCCTCTTCGTTCTTACAGGGAGGCCATCCGGGAGGCAGACTATTATCATTTGCTTTATCATCGGGCCATACCGAGAGCAGGCTGGGCCCCAGATTACTCACAGTGGACCAGCCACAAACCAATAGAGGGTCATGGTGACAGAGGTGAGGGTAGCAGACAGGAGGGTTAGACCTCACTTTGATCGAGATATTATTCTTTCGTGCCATATGGGATCATTTTTGATAGCTTGTTGGGCCTTTTTGTACTTGTTGGCATACATATGTACAGTGATCTGATTATTTTGTACTATGACAGTTACCCGATGATATATATATGAGATGGTGATGTTGATGTGATATGCCATGTACCATGTTTATTTTTATGCATTCATGGATGGTTTTATTCTATATGTAATGCAATGATGTTATGGCGTTATGCGATATATATATATATGGATGTATTTCTTTCTGATGGTGTATGCATTATGTGATGGTTATGCGACTAATAGATCTATATTATGCTTCTAATAAATGACATATGATATGCAAATGGATTTATATGATATGTGATATGGATGGATGATATGTACGTTTGTATGATTATGTAATCTATATGATGATTTATGTATGTTGATGCAAAATGTGATGATTTGTGCAATGATTTCTTTTTCAATTCCTTTTTTTTTTATGATGGTGATGATGATGCAGTGATCGTGCTATGTGGTTATGAATGTATGGATGTACGTGATTTTTCATGTATGATATGCACTTGTGACGATGTTTATGATGTGATATGCAAAATGGTATGGAGATGATTTATGGTGTATACGCAAAATGATATGTGAGTCATGATTATAAATGCTTGTATAAGATGTTTTATATGATTATGGATGGATGTATGCTTTTAATGTAATGGATTTTATAATGTTTATGTTCCTATTATGCTTTGTTTAATTGTGCACTGAATGATTATAATGATATGGAATGATTTGTAAAATGAAATGCAAAAATGATTGTGATGTGATTATTTATGAGATGTTTTATATGATATGGATGAATGATGGACAATATGTATGTTTGTATGATTATGTATGATGCAATGTGAATGCAATGGTCATGCTCTATATGATATGTCTGGATGATGTAAATGAGATGGTTTTAAGATGATGAGAATAACAAATATATATTATCCTAAACATGTTAGATGATTGTGAGATGTATGTGATGCACTTATTAACGATGTTTTATATGTGATGTGATGTAATATATGAAATGATATGTTAATGCAAAGCAGTATGATGATGTTTTATGCTATGAAAAATGAATGTAATGTGAGAGATGACTTTATGATGTTCATGTGATGACATAATAAATGCTTTTATGAGATGAATATGTATGCTTATAATGTGATGGATTATCTATAATTCTCACGTACCTATTATGTTTGATTATGTAGTAGATGGTAATATGAAATGATTATGAAATGTTTATGAAAATGAATGTTATGCAATGGTTTATGTGATGAATGCAATGTGATGAAAAATGGATGTAATGTGATGATAAATGGATGTGCTTACTTATGAAAAGTGCTTATAATAACACATTTATATGATGATGGAGATGCAATGCATATGTTTCCTAGATGATAGGTTATGCAATATGCTAACGATTTGTGGATGCAGGATCAATGATGATGATGATGATTAAACGTCATAGTACCTTGTTAGTGTGAAGAGAAAGAAGGGATGAAAGAAGAGAAGACATTCCAATAAGACATAAGATGATGAATATGCAAATGATGATGACTACTTGTCGAGGAGTTAGGATTTTTTAAGGGCCAATTTCCTTATGTTTGATAACACACGTGGTACAATGCATCAAGGTATAGAGAACTAGGATGGCGTTGTACCTAGTGTGATGGAATTTGACTCGACAACCAGAAAGGAGTACTCTTGTTCACACCTGACATACGAAAAACTTGCTAGGATGCACTTTAGAAGTTTCAAACATCTTGGACCAAAACACAGAAAGGTATAACCTATCAATGCAATAGTCAACAAGCTACCCAAAACACCCTCCATACATATCTAACAAAGCAAGTATTCACCAAGTTATATTACAAGAACGTCCAACAAGCACATCAGGAAAAAGATAATGATCGTTGCCCCATTCCTATCTCTCTAAATCCATTTGTTTGGACATCATCGAGAGGTTATTGGAATGAGCACAAAGAGATAAGTCAAAAGACAAAGATAAAGTAAACAAACAAGTTGATGTTCTTTAATATCGCTAACCAAAAGGGAATGTGTGTTTAAGGATAAAAACCGAAACTATTGCCAAAAGATAATGCCTATTGTAGGAAGGATACATCCTAGGACATGTTAGTGGATGGTGACATGTCATTTTGTTTATCCAAAGTGTTCTTTCTGATAAATAATGCCCATTGTAGGAAGGATACATCCTAGGACATGATGTTATCAGATGATTGAAATGTGATTGATTGGATGATAGTCTATTGACAAAAAGAGGTTACCAACTTGTTTATGTACTGACTTAAATCTGAGACTTGACGTTTTGAATTTTTCACTTTTCACCTGCTAGACTTGTTTCTGATTGTTTCACCAAAGGTTGAGAGGATGATGATCGTTTATTATGAGTGATGTTATTGCAGGTGAAAGCGAGATTAGACAGATAGATTTTTTCAAATATTTGGATGTTTTTGGAGTTTTTCCATGTTTTGAGGCTGTTTTTGGTATTTTTCAAGATTTTCCAAATGTTTTGATTTTTTTGATTTTTCAAATGTTTTTGGGGTTTTCTGAGATTTTGACCAAGAGACTAACCTAAGGACCTATCCTAGGGGCCTCAGGGGCTAATCAATAAATTATCCTTGCCTATGTTATACACGCAGAGACCACGTAGTTCAACTAACAACTTTGTTTTTACTTTTTGACCTGTTTTTGTATTTTGATATGATTTGGATGTTTTGGATTTTGGTGATTTTTTGATTTTTTGGATTTTTTTGGTTTTTTTGATGTTTTTGGATTTATGGATTTTTGGATGTTTTTGGATTTTGAGAATATACACGAATCCGATCTGATGAGAACATGCCCCTAGCATGATGTAATAGACTACTCTGATAAAGGCAAGACAAATTGACCTTGAGGATGGGCCGAGTAGTACTAGGAGGGATCATGATACAAACACAAGACCAAGCTATGATACAGATGCCAAACAGATGGGTGATGGATGGAGACTCAAATGTGATGGATGATGGAAATGTAATGGATGGATGATGTAGAACAAGCCATAAAGATCCTGGTGGATGGAAAGTGCTTATTTACACAAGGTGTCTATTTGCCAGGATTTCACCAAGGTACTTGTCCAAAGTGCCACCGAAGTGGTTTTCACTAGAGGACGATTTTTCTCTTTACTGTTTTTAATCCTTTTTCTGATTTTTTTAGAATTTTTGGAATTTTTACTTTTTTTGTTTTCACCAAGACGCCTGTTTGCCAAGTTTTCACCAAGGTAACTATTTTTTTAGGACATTTTCTGATTTTTTTGGATTTTTTGGTTCTATACCTTGAAAGATTAGGCATAAAACTTTTTGATATGAGAGTTGTTCATGGGATCTTGCAGAGGTTCCCCTTCGGGTGTTGATAATTGATATGCCCCTGACTTATAGCTTGCTATGATAACAAATGGTCCCAACCAATTGGGTTCAAATTTTCCTTTACTGTTTGGATTTGGGATGTTCTTTTGATTCTCCTTTAGTACCAATTCTTCGACTTGGAAAGTTTTGCTTCTGATTTTCTTGTTATAGCTCCTCTTGAGTATGTTCTGATAGACTTGCAAATGATTTAAAGTGTCTATACACCACTCATCTAGTAGCTCCAGCTCATTCAGTCTTGATACTTGATACTGTTCATCCATGAAGAGGTTTTGCAATGATATTCTTAGTGACGGGAGCTCGATCTCAATGGGGAGCACTGCTTCTGATCCATAGACCAGGGAGAAGGGGGTGGCACCGGTGGGTGTGTAGATACTAGTTCGGTAGGCCAGAGGGTGGGATTGAGCTGCAGAATCTAGTCACAACCTGCATCATTGACTATTTTCTTGAGGATTTTCAAAATGGTTTTATTTGTGGCTTCTGCTTGGCCATTGCCTTGGGGATAGTATGCGGTGGACAAGCGATGTTGTATTTTGAAATTTTCACACAAGTCACAGACATCCTGATTCTTAAATGGTGTCCCATTATCTGAGATAATGGCTTGTGGGACGATAAATGAGATAGTCAGGATGAACTTTAATATCTGCTTCCTGGTTATATATGTCATGGGTATGGCTTCTACTCACTTGGTAAAGTACTTAGTGGCTGTTATGATGAACTTGTGGCCATTAGATGAAATGGGAGTGATTTTTCCAATGAGATCGAGCCCCCACTGCGAAAAGGGCCATGGTGTGATGATGGGATGAAGTTTTTGAGCTAGAGCATGGATGAGGTCCCCATGTTGTTGACATTGTAGGCACCTTTTGATGTAGTCATGTGTCTCTCTTTCCATTGTAGGCCAATAATACCCCATCCTCAACAATTTTTTGGCTAGGGTTATTCCACTTGAGTGTGAACCACAAATCCCGTTGTGCATCTTGGTTAAAGTAGTCAAGGCTTCGTTAGTATTAAGGCAGCGCAATAAGGTTCCCTCTATGCTTCTACGGTATAAGGTATTTGTTAGGATGACAAACCTAGAGGATTTTTTAATAAAAGTTCTTTTTAAGCTTGAGGGTAAGTCAACAGGTAAGACACCTATTTGTAGGTAAGTATAAATGTCATGGTACCAGGGATCTCCAGGACCAATGATTTTGCACACAAATTCTGACTCTGGTACCTTGAATGCAGGCACGAGAAGTTTCTCTACCAAGAATTCATGTTTTAGGACGTTGCGAGGGATGTCTAACATGGATCCAATCATTGCCATGGAATTTGCAGCTCTGTTGTTTGCTTTGGGTATCTACTCAAATGTGATCTCGATAAAGGATTCCTTGAGAGTCTCCACTAGTTTCTTGTATGGAGTGAGCTTATCATCCTTAGTCTGGTACTCACCGTTTACTTGGTTTATTATCAACTGAGAGTCTCCATATACTTTGAGGGCCATGATGTGCCACTGCACTGCTATTCTGAGACCTATGGTTAAAGCCTCATATTCTGCAATGTTGTTGGTGCAGGGGAATGCTAATTTATAGGACCTTGGTATGCAGTCCCCTTGTGGGGTGATAAAGAAGACACTGAATCCTAATCCATGTTGCGTGTATGAGCCATCAAAGTAAAGTTTCCAGTGGTCGGCTATGTTGAGATTGAAGATGGATTTGTCTGGAAACTCTGAGATGAGAGGATTGTCTGAATAGATTGGTGCTTCTACCAGCTGATCTGCGATGACCTGACCTTTGATTGCTTTTCGTTCCACATATTCAATGTCATATTTTGATAGTATCATGACCCATTTAGCCATTCTTCCAGTGAACATTTCCTTTGACAGTAAGTACTTGAGAGGGTCAATTTTGGCGATGAGTTTGAATTTATGTGCCAACATGTAGTGTTTGAATTTATATGAAGCAAACACTATTGCTAGACATGCTTTTTCGATGAATGAGTAGTTTAACTCATGACCGACCATTGTCCTGCTGATATAATATATGGCCCTTTCTGTCCTGTTTTCATCGTGCTGAGCTAGAAGAGCACTGAGGGCTGCTGCTGTTGCTGACACATATAGAATTAATGGCTTTCTTGGGATTGGTGGCATGAGGAACAATGGTGTAAGTAGATATTCTTTGATCTTATTGAAGGCTTCTTCACACTTGTTATCCCACTTGTACACTACTCCCTTGTGAAGTACGTGAGAGTATGGATTTTGTTTATTTTCCAGTTGTGCTATGAACCTTCGAATGGACTGAAGCCTGCCTTGGAGACCTCTCAATTGTTTCAATGTTTTGGGTGCCTTCATCTCAAGGATTGATTTTACCTTAGCAGGGTCTACCTCAATACCTCTCATTGATACTATGTATCCTAGCAACTTTCCTGATTGTGCATCGAAGATGCACTTTGGATTTAATCGAACCTTGTATTCCTCCATCCTATCAAAAATGGAACTTAAGGTTGCTATGTGATCCTTCCTCTTTCTGGATTTGGCTAGTATGTCATCGACATAATCTTCGACAGTTTTATGGATCATGTCATGGAAGATTAACGTCATGGCTCTTTCGTATGTTGCTCCTACATTCTTCAAGCCAAATGGCATCATTTTCTAGCAGTAAGTCCCCCATGGACAAGTGAAGGCCATTTTGTGTTGGTCTTCTTTATCAATCATTATCTGGTTGTATCTTGAGAATCCATCTATCAAGGAAAGAATTTCATGTCCCACCATCATGTCTACGATCATGTCAATGTTGGGCAACGAGAAATCATCTTTTTGACATGCCTTGTTCAAGTCCCTCAAATCTGTGCAGATTCTAATGCCCCCATTGGGTTTTGAGACAGGCACCAAGTTTGATACCCATTCTAGATAGTCTATTGGTCGAATGAATCCTGCATCTAATAGCTTCTTTAGTTCCATTTTGACTAGCAGGGCAATTTGAGGGTACATTTTTTTGAGCTTTTGTCTAACAGGCTTTGCTTCAAGGTATACTGCTAGGTGATGAACTACTATTTCTGGATTGATCCCTGGCATGTCAACATAGCTCCATGCAAAATTAACCTGTCTCTCTCTCAAGAAGGCTGCTAGGAGTTCTTGTTCTTCTGATAGTAATGCTTTCGCATAGAATTTGATGTGCAGGGTCTCCTCTGTTCCTAGATTAACTGGATTGCATTTTTCTGCTAGGACTGCTAATTTTTCCTGATGTAGAGCTTTGAAAGGAAGATTGAATCCCCCATCCTCAAGTTCCTCAGAGAGGTTTTCACCATTGGATGTATCCTTTATTTTTACTTTTTTCTTGTCGGAGAGTGCCACTGTGTGGTTTTCACTCAAGGTCTTAGATATTATTCTTAGTTTCTCACTTTTACGACTGAGGGATTCAATATTTTCCCCATAGTAGGCCTATGTATCTAGCTCAATGATGAATCCTGCTTTGTGGTCCCCACACAGAATATTAACCCGTAGTCCCATGAATTTTGAGAGTGCCTCATCATTTTTGAATGTGTCAAGAATTGGTGGTCCTCCTTCTAGCGCCAAAATGTGAACCATGATTCCAAACCTGCACAAACACAAAAACCAATCAATATACTAAATAAAATGCAAGGTTAGTAACATGATTCCTCAAGAAATTCATTTAAATTGCAAAAGAAAGGGGAAATGAAATGAAGAACACAACAAAAATGAAAACATATCAAATCCTATTCTAAAGCAAACCAAACTCTTAATCTCTTGAGGGAATTGGTGCCAATTTGATATGAAAATTGGCCCTTTCCCAACTCCAATGATGCAATGGTGATTTGGTGATGAAAATTGATCCACTTTGATGAAGAGTGATGAATGCTCCAAGATAAAAACCTGCATAACCTAGCTATGAACTCAAAAGTATGGATGAATATTGCAAAATATTTGAGTATAGTAAGTTTACTCAAGTTGTGGATGATCAAATGAGGAATGAAGCCTCTTATTTATAGAATGTCAAGTTGGAAGAATGCCCAAAAGAGAGAAATGTGGGACAAATATTTATCCAATAGGAAGGAGCCACTTGTCCAAATGTGAGCAGAGAGTAATTTACTTGGGTTTAAGGGTTTAAGGGTTGAGGGATTACTAGGTTTGAGGGATTAGGGTCAAGGGTATAAGAGGGTATTGGGTTGAGGGTAGAGGGATGTAGAGGGTTTAACGGTTTAGGGTTTAGGGTATTGGGTTGAGGGTATAGGGTTGATGGAATAGGGTTGAGATTATAAGAGGGTAGAAGGTTTAAGGCCGGTTTAGGGTTGAGGGACATTAAGGGTTGAAGGTAGAGGGTTTAGGGTATAGGTAGGATGTTTGAGGGTATAATATCGTTGAAGGTCAATTAGGGTTGAGGTTCCAATGTAGAGTGTAGAGGGTATAGGGGTTGATTTTTTAGGGTTTAAGGGTTGAGGGATTAAGGGTTGAGGGTTGAGAATTGAGGGTTGAGGGTTTAATGTATAGGATAGATTAGAGGGTAGAGGGTAGAGGGTTTAATGGTTGAGGCTTGAGGGTTTAAGGTAGAGGGTAGAGGGTTGAGGGTATATGGTTGAGGGATTAGGGTTTAGGGTCCAATATTATATAGGTCGGTAGAGGGTATAGGGGTTGAGGGTATGTATATGGTTGAGGGATTAGGGTTGAGGGTCTAATGTATAGGGTAGAGGGTATAGGGGTTATGAGGGATTAGGGTTTAACTAGGCTTGATGGTTGAGGATAGAGGGTAGATGGTTGAGGGTTAATTAAGAGTTTAATGTATTTTTCTCCATTTTTTTGAAAAAGTTGGTGCTATTTATTGGGATGGCGCTATATATTTTTATCACTATCAACAATAAAAATAATATTAAGTATGTAGTTAATTAGTGTTGAAACCATTTTAAATATTTGTTGTCACTCCTAACAAGTAATATTAAGCCTTATTATTTGTGGGCGGTTGGAAGGGTGGCCCTCCAGGTTGGTGGAGGGACTCGATTAGGATGAGATGAGTGGCATCCACGTAGGAGAGACTAGAGCTGAGGTGGTGCTGGTGGGAAGAGTTGTTGGATCATCAACGATGATAAGTATGAGCATTAATAAGGGCAGTTTGAACTCAAATTTTAAAAATTGCCTAGCATACAAAGTCGAGTATGCAGGACAACATCATTGGAGTAAGGACAACTAGCCTTGCCAATAATTAACCTTTCGCTCGTGTGTAGATCGAAATGCTTGATGAATGTGGGTTTATTTATTGGGAGGTGGCATCGGTTTGTGTAGCATAGTAAAGGTTTTGGGTGTTGGTGTTTAGTTTATGGTGGTGCTTTGGTTGGCAGAGTGTGCTCGACCTTTGGTGTTGTCTACGGATGATAATGGCTGGGCGTTCAAAATTTTTCATTGCAATGTTAGTGGAGGGGTTTTCATGGTTTGGAGTGGATACTCTAATATCCTTGTTGGCGATGTTGAGGAAAGCTGCATTTAGAGAGATATAGACCAAAGGTTGAAGTGGATTTTGTTGAATATTGATCCCCTCATAGTTGTGGTGGTAAAGATGGTTCTGGGCTCTGGTCACATTGAGCGCAAGGAGTATGGGAGGGACAATGCACACATTTCCTTGTGCTTCTTGACTTCTCTGCTCAATATTCAAGTCCCCAAGATGGAGGCAAAGAATCTATTGGTGAAATTGTTTAGGAAGATTTTAGTTGTCGGCATGGAGGAGATCTTGAAGGCGGTGATTATAGGTAAGAGGATCCCACAACCAAGTGATCTGGAGCTTCTACGGAGCATAGACGAGGTGATAAGGTTTTACCCCTTCCTCTTGGACTTGAGGGGCAGCTCTCATGTGCGACCGAATGATAGTGGTCATTATAGTGGAATATTTAAAGAAGTTGCTAGGGTTAATGGCGGCTGATGGTGTCGACTGGGTTAAGGATTTTGAGTTATTTGCAAAGTTAAATGGGTTTTTGTAATTTGGATGATTTAAATCTTTTGTCAGTAATTGCTCGAGTCTGGTAATGGATAGCTCGAATTTGGGTTTTTTGGGTTAGTCTGTGGCTCTGCCAATTTTGAAAGTAAAAAATCAATATCATAATTGGTAGCTCTCAATAATTTTTTTAACTTCACCTATTAATGCAATTAAATCATATATACAATAGTATAGAAATCTTGAATAAAATGAAATAAGTAATGATCTACATACTTTTTAGAATAAAATGAAATTTCTCTTTTGAAATGTAATTTATTTTAGTGGACCATGAGTTGTCTCTTTTAAATTAATTTTTTTTATAAAATTCATTTTCATTTAAGAAGAGTTGCTTTTACAAAAGGATTAGATATAGATTGGAATTATCCTTATAATTATCCTTATATTTTTTAATATCTTAATTTAGAAATTATATGAAGATATTTCTATTTGCAACTTAGAATTTTTCAATATATTATATAAAAAAAGTGGATAGTATCAATTAAACAAATCTTTGAAAAACAATTAGACAATTTTTTTTTAGTTATATAAAAAAGTGGATAGTATCAATCAAACAAATTTTTGAGAAATAATTAAATGTGTAGAGAATTTTTTTTTAGGTGTTTTTTTTAAGAAGACAAAGTTATCATAGATACATTTAAATCTGAGATTTTATAATTAAAACACAATTAATTAAACGTAAAATAAAGAATTAAAAACAATTTAAAGATGATATCGTCTTGTTTGATGTTCATTTAATGAAACAATATGTCATAATGGAAAAGCAAGCAGTACTAGAGAAACAAACGATAAAACAACAATCTTGGTTGACAATAATCAAAGGAAAAAATGATCCCTCAATTGTTGAGTTTGTAATTTAAGTTGAATTTGATGAAGACAATTTCAACAAGAAAAAAATTAAAAATGATCCCTCAATCACTTGCCATAAATTAATGATCCTCTGCTTCTCTTCATTTACCTAGATGGGCTAGGTTTATAAAGTGGAGTTGCCTCCTCTTATGGAAAGAATGAAGAAACAAATGAAACTAAAAATAAATATCATTTATTTACACTAAGTGGTGTTAGATAAAATAAAAATTACATAATGTTATTTATATTACTAGCTCATAATGTGAGAGCCTTAGGAGATAATATTTCCATAGCAATTCCTATATCCTAGAAGAGTATGTGTTGATGTTGTTGGAGCTAAAAAATCCACATTAGTTGTCCCACACACCTCCATTTTCACTTATCCTCCCATATCCACCATATGATCCATTTCTATTTCATAATAATTGACATTAGTATAAAGTACCAAAATAAGACCCTTGATCATTACAATAAAGTGAAGTCCCTGCCTAAAATGTTCTCCTAGCAGCTCATGGCATGTTGCCAAGACAATGCCTTATCAGAGAGAGTCTCACCATAGTCTCTTTGACACAAGAAAAAAGGGATGATAAGAAATGTAGATGAGACTCTTAAATGTCTAAGAGACAAATATTCAAATGTCTTCTTTTCATCCTAAAGAGCGACATGTCTAAGAGACTTGGGCATATCAAGGAGAGAATCTAACATGTCTCATCGAAAAATCATACGAGTGTCAACATTCAGGAAATAGAAAACATCTCTTGGAAACCGAGATGTTATCATAAAATAAATAGTAAATCACTAGTGGAACAAGCACTAATGAAACAACAATGTTGAAGAGGCATCGGCATGTTGAGGAGAGAAGCAAAGAAGTCTCTTTGACACTCAAGGAGAAAAGTATGGACAAGACATAGAAATATTGAACAGACATTGGATGAGGTCTCATTGACATCCTAAAAATGATATGTTGAGGAGACACAAAGATATCGAGAAGACATTATCAAAAGTCTCCCCAAAATTTTGGCACAAAATATTGATGAGACTAAGGGATGTTAGAGAGAGGTGACCTTGGGTCTCCCCGACATAACAAAGTCACATAGACATCGTTAGCAACTATTACCACCGAGGAAAGAAATAAAGACATGCCAAGGAGACATAAGCTTGTTAGTAAGAGAAATCCACCAGTCTCATCGAGAAAAAATAAAATCATCAGGGAGTAAACTAAGAAGTAAATATCGAAGAGACATTGCGATATTGATGAGAGAAGCCTGAATGTCTCTTAGACATTTCTCAAAATATGGCCAAGGATATCGAAGAGAGATATAGATGTTGTGATCAAAGTCTCATCGACAAAATATGAAATAATTCATCGGATTGATTTGATGGATTAAGTCATCGAAGAGACAACTTCCATTAATACACAAGTTGATAGGAAGGTGGCGCGAGTGCCATTTATGAACCAAAGTTGGTTTAAGCGTGCTAAAATTTGATAAAAGTAGCCTCTAAGAAACAAAAATTCACTACACACTAAGGCTAAGCATCTAGAGGACAAAGTTGGATGAAAGCAAGCAACTCAAAAATTCTGATATTCACTCAAGTAAGTACACCTTGGCTCAGCTGAACATAAATTTTCAAATATAGCTTGAAGTACAAAATTATTAGGGTTAGAATGGATAAAACCCCAGAAAAGACAAGAGAAAAAAGTCAAAAAAATGAAACTAGACCTCTCAGTCAAGACTTAATAGATCAGTGTCTCGGGTCTGGGCCTAAAGCATGAAGAATTGCTCATTTAAACCCATCATGTGAGATCCTAGTAGACAAGCATAAAAATTTGGGAGATGTATGCACTCCACATAGAGGCTACGGTTTGTTCATATATCATTATAGGAAGAAATACATATATAGCCCAGTCTCAAACCCATGGAATTTGAATTTAGGGAAGCTAGTAATGCCAAATGTTTTTGTGAACGTAGAGTTAATTAGAGCACTGGCAAAGAATTATAATCCCAAAACAAGGGAAATTAATTTGCATGATGGGTCATAGTTTATGATCATAACGGGGGATTATATTTGCATGGTTTTCCAATTGGACACTTCTTTGGAAACAAAATTGTGGCTAAGAGACTTGTTGGAGGAGTATCACTCTATGGATACGAGTTACAAGAGGTGGAAGATACCTCTGCATAGACCCAAGGGTCTAGTAAATCAACCTATGAGGTTTGCTAGCAATGAAAATCCCCCATTTTCTGTAGAATTTTTTGAAAAATATTATCAGTACACATACTATTCAGCTGGCCAAGTGTTGGGAATTGAGGCCCTTGCCAACATGACTATAGCTCCCATGGTTCTAGTTGTGGAAATTCAAAGTCAAGATGCTAGGCCCTATGATTATGCAGAGTATCTGTCGAAGGCCATTAATAGTGCTTTTAACACTATTAAGAATAACAATGAAGCTATCAATTTCAAGCACTATTCACTTCTTATGCATATGATATTGTACAAGGGCCAAGTGATGGGAATCTAGGGAGAATAATTAAGAGTAAAATATCTAGATAGCGATGGTAATTCAAGACCAGTACAAATGTCGACATCAGGTTGGGATAGTAGATGTGGGAGATCCCACTACTTGTACTTTGAGGAGCATTTTGTCAAACCCTTGTATAAATTGCTTGGTCGTAAATGTGGTTATAATCTATCCCCCAAAGTAAAGAGGTTTCTCCAACCAAAGGAGAAAGGCCATGATGGAAAAATAAACCACAATTGGGGAGATTGGTATGCTTTTTCAGATTGTATTGTCATTAGGGTGTATGGATTTGAGGCAGAACCATATTTGTTGCCTAAGATTGTGCCAGATAGAGTTTCTTATCTTGAGATTATAAGAAAATTGTCTTATTCAGCCTTTGTGCATTTGAAAAGCTTTGGAAGGAAGACATTCATGCCTTCTAGTTTGTGCTTTGGTGATTTCACCATTATTGCTGAATTAGGGTATGACTTGGTTGGAAGAAAATTAAATTATTATGGCTTGCCGGTTGGAAATAAGAGGAAATTTTTTGACCATCAGCACCTTATAAGTGATTCCAAAATTTCTCAAAAACTGAAAGGATATGAGCATAAGTTTGATGCTGATGATGTTGTCAGGAATTGTGAGGATAGTTAGGCGATCATGAGAGGAAATACATACAATATGATTGTTATGGATGAGCCTAGAGATTGAACACTAACCCATCTTATGTAGAAGCTTTTTATGAAATTTAGAACCCCATGGAGAGAGTTGAACAGTTGCTTCTGCATGAAGAAGAGATAATAAAGGATGTACCTCTAGTGGCATTTGAGAGAAGAAGAAATTTGGATCTTTTAGGCAAGAAAAAAATGTAGTACCATTAGCCCATTTGTCACCTCAGCCTACTCCAGAGGTAAGCTTTTCAGTTAATACACCAATCATGGTAGAAGATGATGTTGAAGAGGAGGATGAAGTCACACAGATCAATACTCCTGTCATTCTTCCATATGAAATGCCACTGGAAAGGAGTGTAGTAAAATTTGAAGCTTCTGATGAGCTATCTAATGATGTGAGGCATCGATCCAGTCAAGAGTTCATTGCATATGATGCCTTTTTGCAGAATCTTGAATTTAAAGCTTTCATATATGAATATAAAGGAAAGGTGGTAAGGGAAAGGTTGAAGGACATTGACCCTGCGAAGGAAGCATATTCTTTAAAAGAAATTCAACATGAAATTCATAGAGAAATGAAACATATGACTATTGAGAGAGGAAGGGCATTGTTGAAAGAGGTTGGGGTTATGCTCCTTCCAAGATGGGATATCAACTCGAACATTGTATTTGATAGTTTTCTAAAAAGAAAAAATAAAACCTTGCACTTAACAGACAAAGCTGGTGACAAGATCTACACTGGATTAGGATTTAATCCTGACAATACTACCTTGTAGATATGGGCACTCTATCCACTAGGGAAAAAGCCTTCCCTAGTTGATCATGATCAAATTTTTGGACATATTTTGGTACAAATAGTAGGAGAAACATATCCCATGGAAACTGTCGATTTGAATGTGAATGCGGCCAAATTTACAAAGGCTCAAATTCAAAAACTAGTAAGGGATAACCAGGGGTTGATAGAAGAAAATGAAAGCTTGAAAAGAGAGTTGATTAGCTATAGGGATAGACTACCTTCTTCTTCTTCAAGGCTCTATTCTCCATTGGTTGAACATGAAAGGAAAATGCTCGAGGCAATGTTAGAAATGACATATTGGAAAAGAAGGCATGAGAAAGTATAGAAGGAATAGGAAGAGTTAAAGGGAAAACTCAAAACCACTACCTTTGAGATGGCATCAGAAATAGTCTGCATGAGATTCGAAGACATGTACAAACATGCTGAACAAGTTTAAAAAATTCATGATAAAAAATATGTAGCATTACTGGAAAACACCAGATTGAGTGATAGGATGAAGGAGGTAGAGTCTTAGATCATTGCAAGGAAAGAAGATAACTCTGTTATGCTACAAGAATACTAGGAACTCATGAAAGCTCATAGGGACTTCCACAATATCCTGACACAAGAGTTGAGTGATTTCAATCAGCCACTGAGTATGGCCTTACCCAATTTCTTTGAAGAAATAAAATTGAAAGATTAGGATACATGGAAGGATGAAATTTCCAACTATCTACCACTTATTCTTGATGTGATTAATGATTAAGAGGAAGTTCTTAAGAGGACACACTAACAACTTGGGAGGATCTTCGATTGGAGTATTCTATGAAAGACATCATACATAATGTAGACACTCCTGCTAAAAGTGGGTACGTGGAGCATTTGTCAAAGGTCAACTTGTTCATTTCATGGTCCAAGTAAGAGAGGAGTGACATGGGCTAGAGTTTGATAGTTTTAGATACACAATCATGGTGTACGAGCCTTGAATAGGTCTTAGATGACCATGGGCACTTGCTGGAGATTAACGGACTATAGTGCATCCACTAGCAAACTCTTAATATTTTTTATGTTTATTCTAATTATGTTTTAGTTATGAAACAATGTGAATTTTTGTAACAGGCCTAAAGCTTGTTGCTTCCCATACAAATAGGGAAACCAGGGCCTGATTTTGAGATATCATATCATCATCATAATATTCCATTCCATTAGAGTAAGAATTAGTAAGAAAATGGATTGCATAATTCACCCATCCATACCATAGTTCAAAGATTTCTGTTATAATGCTTATATTTTGAAGTAATACAATGGAGCAGACTATTCATAAATTGTAATTCATTTTCAGTGTTCAATTACTGTGTTGATTTCAATGCTCATTTATTACTGTGTTGTCTCCAAAGTGGTCTATTCAAGTTATTTAAATCTATCTAATTTATCAGAGCACATTTGATGTTATTGTGTGAAAGAGTTGATTGGTTTCTAAGTTGATGTGATTAAAATCCTTTATGATAGTTTACTTTAATTGGTCTCTATCCAAGGTTAAAATCCTTTTAAAGAAGTTGTTTTGATTGGTTTCCATTAACTCAAGAATTAAAAATCCTTTCATACTTTCATAGTAGCTTGAGGAGATATCACCAAGATTATTAAAGAACACTGTGATAAACATATTTGCACATTTGCACAAGGTGTAGACATTTCAAGTGCCCAGTAATTTGAGTTAAACTAAACAATAGGAACAACATTATTTGACCAAAATATTCATAACATTATTTACATACATAATGATTAAACTTAATAAAACTTATCCTTTAATGAAATTTGATAACTAAATACCACTAATGTTTTATAATATTAAAGGTCCAGTTGAAGCCAAAAATTCCACCTTTTTTTGTATTGAAACAATGCAAAAAGAGTACAATAAGAATAAGGCAACACAAAGGTTTCCAAAAGAAGAATTACATAGCAAACAACTAGATACACCTCATACAACTAGAAACCATAAGCTCAAGGCATGCTATATTCCAAATTGTTGTGTTATGCTCTCAATTGCAGGGGGTGCCCAAAGAACAGGTGAAAATCAGCAACCACTTGGATGAGATAAAGTATCAATTTCTTTAGCTTCATGAAAAAGACTCTCTATGTTCGCAACAACTATAGTGTTTGCTTAAATTCAGAACTGAATGTTTTCCATAAGCCAAAAATCCACCTTGTTTATTTTGCATACTTCTGTTTTCACCCATCTTCCCACACTCACCATATGTCCCATCTACATTTCATAATGGTTGACACTAATATAAACCACCAAATAAGGCCCTTGGTCATAACACTAAAGTGAATTCCCTGTCTGAAGTGTTCCCATCGTAGCACATGGCATGTCGCCAAGACAATTCTATATCGAAGAGAGACTCACCATTGTCTCTTCGACGCGAATAGAAAGGGTTGCTATGAAATGTAGATGAGACTCCCAAATGTCTAAGAGACATATTCAAATTTCTTCTCGCCAGCCTAAAGAACGATATGTCTAAGAGACTTGGACATGTTGAGGAGAAAATCTAACATGTCCCATTTGGTAGTGCTGCTGAAATTTTGAAAAAATCCTAGCAAAATTTTTCCTCTTGAGGTTTTTTTTCCTTCTGCATGCATGAGTAGGGTTTAAGGTTTTAGTTAAAAAACCCTCACTTCATAGTAATAAATCTTAAACCTCCATCCTTATAATTTCATGTTGACCTACTGCATTCGGTTATCGGTCATTTAAGTCATGAGTTGAGCCATTAAAATCATTCTTTGTATCGGCCTCGAGTCCTAAGTTAGTCAGTCATCACGTATGGTTAATAGTTTAAATGCTCCCTATAGTCGGGCCATAATATTTTTTAATTGACTTACATTTAAGTCATCTTACTGAGGTTCAAATTGTCATCAGCCTAGTCATGGCCCCATTTGGACTAATTTTATCGTGAGTGCAAGTTGGGAGATCCTCTGATCATGGGAATTGATTTGGGTCATTCCTCTCTAGCTCGCAAGTTTTAAAGGGAGGCTCATTAAACGTTGCGTTGTCTGTGAGATGTTGATGTGTGTACTACCGTGAGTGTGGGGCTTGGTCTCCACTTCATCCATTTGACATCCTCAATACTATAATCAACAGTTACGATGTGACGGTAGGGTCAATCGTTGCCTTTCCCCACCATCTTGCAGGATTAAGTTGTGGGTTGGTTAAAAGTTGTGAGGTCTACGAGAAGTTTCCACGTGTTTTCTTTGGTCACAGGAAAATAAGGAAAGGTGGAGCCCACGGACAGACGAATGAGTACCCAATTGGAAAGGTTTCATTGGCCAGTGGAATGATGTGTGACAACGATTGGAATTCAAACTTAATTGACTCAATTTGAGTCATCCAAAAGAAAATCTCAATTAGAGATCAACAACGAATATTCAAAACTGATAAGTTTGACCATTGCAACCATTCTTGCTTCACGCGAGCGAGTAGTAATGGCAGAAGTGACTTCTAAAACTACTTCAATTTTTCCAAAATTGGATGTAGATGATCGTGTCTCACATAATTAAGAGTTGAAAATATGTTTGGAGTGTACGGGAAATTGAGAGAGGCTATTTGCAGAGTTTGGCACAGTCAGCATCAGGGTTTTGTTGATGGGTATTTTGTACACTTTCTCAACACAGGCAGTACACATGTGTACTACCTCCCTTGAAAGGAAATCTCCAATGGCAAGCTGCTGGAAATCTCCCCAAGGTCTCTCGGGTGTCAAGTCATGACTTGCATGGAACTCCTCAGTTGATTTTGATGCGATTTTGCTGGTAATCACAAGGCAAACTTACATAGCTGGATGCGAGGTAGATCTTCAAATCCGAAGCTTCTGAGATGGAGGTCAAGTTTCATTTTGCTGTAGGTTCGGACAGTGGTCCAAAAATTTGATGTTTCTTTAAGTTTGGATTTACAATGTGCAATGAACCTTAGTATAGGCTATTTCTAAAAAAGGAAAAAGAGAAGGGAAGACGGAAATTTCCTGGATCTGCAACTAACTGTGAACAGTAATTATGGAGTTCCTGCAATGGACAGCTTCCTGGAAACAATATTTCACTTAACCAGAAATCTCACAGTCTCATGAAATTTGTGCTATCTTCTAAGGTCTGCAAATATTTCACCTTTCATTCACCATATACATAAATGAAAAAAGATAAAAGTGTGGAGCAACTTTTAATTTAAGCCTAGACTAACTTTACACAGCTATCTACCAACAACAAACAACAAAAAGTATGGACTAAGAAGGTATCTACACAGCAGGAATTTTCACAACTATGGAACATCACTAAAATCTATCAAAGCAAAGATACAGCTAACTAGAACATCAATATAAATCTAAGTAAAGCATCTAACAATGGAGATTGAACCATGAAACATGTGAAGAAATTAGAAAATGGACCAAGTCAATGTATTTTCATTAAAATTTCAGCAACATGTCTTTACAACAACTCAACTCCTTTTGCAAATGAGAGGAGACCCCTATTTATAGTGCCCAAAAGGTTAAATGAATGGCCAAGATTAATTCTCATTGTGTGGCCAAGATTCATTAAAAAATAGGGTTTCACCTACCCCCAATATATTACAATTTAAAATTACAGTCTTGTCCCTTTTCTCATTTTGTCCTTTAGTGATGGCACTGTAGCATTTTGTCTTTTGCTGATTGCTCTTTTGCTGTAGCTATTTCTTTGGGAGCTCCTCATTGATGACAAGGTTGTCCACCTGCTTCTTCGAAGCTGTATACTCCATCAACTTTAGAATAACTGGATGGAGCTTGTCTACCTCAATGATCTCGTACCGCAACATCTGGTAGCTCCACTCTTTTGCATTATCTTCAAGTTTTCTCTAGTCTTCATCATACTTTATGCCCTGATCTCTGAACAACTCTGATTAGTCGAAGGCACGGGAAAAAAAACTCATGAACTCCACTGTTATTTCATTGGACATCCCATCCTCCACCTTCTTCTCAAAGTAAGGCTTTATTCTCTCTGGATCCATCTGTACTGCGGGCATGTCATACTCTGTCATTAGCTTGAGATATCGAGCACATTCTGCCGTAATTTCCTTGATCCATTTGATGTCTGGATCCACCTTACTTATTATTTGCTCCAATCTTTCTTTCCTGTTCTCAAAATCCTGCCTCCACACATCCATCAACCAGTGATCGCCCCTTTTGAATGCAAGCTCCTTTTCCCATGTGGCTTTTGGTAACTGGAGGATGGCCTCAATCTTTGGATAGGTGGAGTCATGCATTGTAGGGAAGTCAGTGCAGAGCTTCCTTGTGCTCTCTAGGGATTGTTGTAGATCCAAGAACTTGTTGGTTGTTCGAACAACCCGGCTAATACCCATGTTCCCGACGTATAGGACCCGTCGGAACTAGCTCTCTATAGTCTTGTCCAAGTTCTTTCTTCTCTCCAACTTGTCAATTTTTTCTTTGGACAACAGCTGGGGTGGAGCCGTGGATGTGGTGGGAAGGTCATCCACTGAGGACCATTGTTGGATGTAATCCGTCAAGGCGGCTACTTGTTCCTTAAGCTCATCTTTCGAAACCTTGTCTTGTTTTATTAGGTGCACCACTGTGGCTACGAACTCTTCGAGGTGCTCCACCTTTTGCTCCCTGGTAGCAGTTCCTAAATCAACGGTGGAGATATTGTAGCTTATTCCTTCCCTGCCCACCACTGGCGTGACTATTTGCACTGGTTGAGACCCAAAAGTATCCATTGTTACCTTGGATATGATCTTAGGCTTCTTCTCTTTTCTACTTGTGATCTGTGCTTAGGCTAAGATAGCCTCTAGCCTCACTCTTGGGTCCTTTGGTGCGGAAGTTTTCTTTTCAAGTTGTCTCTACAGCCATTCTGACATAGCAGACTTCTCCTTGGGTGATTCACGATCACCCTCACCCTCCTCGGCCAAGACCTCTATTTTCTTATCTCTAGGGGCCCTTTCTTCCATTTTAGCAGCATCTCCTTCTTCTTTATCAGAGTCCTGAATGAACACAAGGCGCTTGATGGGAGGCTTGGTAGGTAATCACTCCTAGGGACTTTCTTCTTTCTCCATTTCCTTACCCTCCCTTTTTCCAGTTTGCTCAACCTTGTGCACATGCTCCTTGGGTTGCTCAATTTCGAGGCTCTTGGTAGTTTGGGACTCATCCTCAGGCTTTTCTTCTCCTGCATTTTCCTCTTTTTGACAAGGGGACAACACACCCTCTTGCAGTTCCCTTGTAGGGAGCTCCACGTCTTCTGTCGCCTTGTCTTCTTGTTGCTGTCCTTCTTCTCTGAGAGGTGACCTTTCTGCCTCTTCTTCACCACCCTTCAGTTTTTGGGCCATCTCTTCTTCAAGATCCTCATCGAAGGTCTAGACGATGACCCTACCACCAACATTCTCCTCCTCATTTCTTCTCTCCAAAGAGCCTGTTCCTTCCTCCTCGTAGGCCACCCTGTCAATTCTTTGATGCTCATACTCCGGGTGTTCATGGTATTCGTCAAATTCCTCTTCAAATGGCTTCGAGGCCTCTTGCTCCCGTCTCTCCCACTCCTTGTAAATTAACATGGTGGCCACCAGAGCCGCTCGTCCTGCCGGAGGCTACGAAGGTTTAGCAGTAGCGAGGACCTGAACTAGGGCTACTTGAAGAGTGGGGTCCATAAGGATCTGGGAGAGCTCGAAAGGGAGATTCTGCATATGTTTTGAGAAGGCGTTAGGAAATGAGGAAGCGGGTATTGGTGCCGTCACCATAGCTAAAGGGGGCGATGTGGTAGGTGACATGGTAGTGGAGGAAGGAGGAGTAGTTACGGCAGAGGAAGAATCAATTACTATTATAGGCTCGGTTGGAGGTGAAGGGGCAAGATGGATAGAGATGTCCACCGCCGGCAGGGATGTGGCGACCAAGGCTAGGGAGGTAGATGATGGGGCAGTCAAAACAGGGAGAATGGAAAGAGGTTTTAATTGATCCATACCTTTTGCTTCTTCCTCTTGGATTACGAGCCGCTCCGCGGTGCCCCTTGTTTGCTTGATTCTTTTAGAGGGTGAGCCCCCTGGATCTTTCCTTGTATATAATTTGGGATCCGGAGACTGCTCCATTTCTCTTTCTTTCCTCTTCTTAGATCTGGTGATTGGAGGAGATTTGGATGTCCTGCCTATTGAAGTTGTGGCGGCGACATCTTCGGTGGCACTGGGCTCACTCTTTAGCCCTTCATATGTCAAGATCACCCCTTGCTGTTTCAATTGGGCCACCTGTCCATCAACCCATTCTTTGGTACGGGCCAAGATCGGCTTGGTTATAATGTCGAGGTCATTGACCTCCTGCTCATCCCAGACTATTGTTGGTAGCAGCAAGTTGACGACTGCGGGGTATTTGGGGTCCATTACGGTTCTTTCATCCTCTTCAACCTGATCTGGTATGGGAAATGGTTGCATGCTTCTTATGAAGTATGCAATATCCACATATAGTGCCTTGCACACACTTCCTTGTCATCCTGACAATCTCCCCAAAAGTCCTCAATGTGGTGTAGATGAGTGAAACCCGGCCCTAGTGATTTCCTTATATGTCCATATGGGTCCATTTGCGGGCGTGCTGTGTGTAGGTGGAAATTATAGTCGTTCAATTCTTTTTCAGAATTCCCAGCACACTGAGAAGTTTGTAATTTATATATTCCTTGGCCGAAAGTTAAGGGATAGGAGATCCCCGCCAAGTGTTTTCCGCTGAGGACTGACTATATGTGTTGGATTTGTTGGGAAAGTTCTAACAAGATGATCCGGTCATTGGGGTATCGAGGCAACTTATTTGGCCTTTCTGTGAAGCCCTGTGCGTGAATGTATGTGAACTTTGGGTACTAAATGAAAAGGAAGGTGTATTGCTTCAAGAATGCCTGAGCACTATGAGAGACCCTTCTCTCGAAATCCCCTAATATCACCCTGATGATATGGCCTATGAAGGCATCGTTTACCCTGCAATATTCTTTTTTGAAGTTCCGGTATTGGAGCTGGGGTACTTGTCATAGACCTTCAATTTTTGACTCTGCTCCTCATCAGGTGCCACAAACAACCCATTGTACTGTCTCTGGTCTACCAAGGAGTAGACCAGATAGGAGGTCATGTAGAACTTGGAGCTTTTCTTCACATTCATGAACTGCTCATGGAAGTAGTTGCTTATTATACCCCTCGGTAGAACGAGGATTTTGTTGTGACATCCTCATTCCCGCGGAGGATCTGCTCAACGAAGTACACCATCCATTACTGAAAGAAGGCAGCATTAGGGAGACCCATCACCCTGCTAAGCATAGTGACTAAGTCATGATAATCTTCATGGAAATCACTGTGGAAGAGTTCCTGAGGAACCTTCGCAGCATTGTGCCATTTCTCTTTGAGCCAGTGTTGATTTATCAACTTCTTGTAGCCTGTCGGGTTGTCATCCCATGCTACTTTGCATTCCTCTATGGTAGGCACCTCTATCTCGATGAAGGTGGAAATGTGGAAGGTCCTTGTAATTCCCTTAGCTAACATGTCAGCAAGAATGTTCACATCTCGATCAACAATTGTTTGCGTCTGGGGTTGATATGCCTATCTGCAAGCCATGACCAACTCAGGGGCCATGAGGGATGGAGGGAAGCCCGCAGCTTTTGCGATTCTGCTTTGCCTGATTAGCCTTGCATTCTTGGTTGTTGGGTTGATTCTGACCCTTTGCTTAAATTCATCAATATCGACATGGCCGATATTGGTATCTGTGATTTCTTTCCAATCTATGAAAACCTTCAAGTGCAAAGGTTCACCCTGGAATTGGTACTTCATTTGGTCTTTGTCCTCTTTTCCACGAGGAGTCTTACCTGATTTCTTTCCTTTGTCCTTTTCCGTAGCTACCCCCGAGGGTCCTGCACTTGATTCCATATATCCTACGAGTAAAGGCATAGTCAGTGCAACCGATCATGAAAGCTTTGATGTTAGTTAAAACCTTGTGGACGAAATCAAATTTGGATAATTTATCATTCATAAAATTATACTTTTACTTCCAAATTTCATTAATCCTTCAATTGAGGGCTTTCAGACAATCCGGGCCTGGAGGCCCGGACTTCCCTAGCAGGAATGCTGATTTGAAAGGGAAAATGGGGTAGAGTGATCTAGAAGATTTCTTCCGACTAAATTTTGATGGTTAAAAAGGCTCGTATCAAAGAGGGTTGAATTTGAGCATGTGGGTCGAGATCGGATTTCAAATTTGAGGTCGTTTAGATCAATTTGAGAGCATCTGGAGGTATAGGGCCGAAAGGCCGTCCGGGGTTGGTTGTTTGAAAGGGCCAGCAATAAAGGGAATTCCGGGGGCAGAACTCTAGGGTCCAGGACTCGGTGGGTCCAAGGATGGTCGGTATTGGTTTCGGAGGTGCTCAGGCCTGGAGAGTTGGGAAGCTGCCCCACTTTCACCGTTCAGAATGACGATCAACAGATGGAAGTCCGGAGGGAGCGGCCCAACAGACTGGACCCGCTAACAAGATTGGGCGTCAGATTTTCCATGTCAAGTTCTCATTTGACGAATAGGAGGGCGGGGTCCAGAGGCCAGAAAGGAGCACACACTTTTCCTTTTTGGAACGACGGAGATGGGACGAAATCCCGAGTGGCGGAGCCCAGCAAGGGAAAGGACGCTATAGTTCGATGATTTGGAACTCTCACAGCAAAAGGTGGGTCGGGACCGGGGAGGTGGAAGGTCGTCGTAGGTTCGCCATTTGAAATGGCGAAGACTCCATGGAAGTCCATAGACCGGGACTCAGGTTCATGACGGGCAGCTGGTTTGAGACCAACGCCAGATGGCGAATTGCAAGGCAAGACTCGGGGCTCGTGCAGAAGGGGTCGTTCCGCCGTTCGGGAATGGCGGGAGCTTGGCGGAATCCTGGATGCGAAAGTCTGGGGGCATAGGCCTGAGAGGCCAAAACTGAGGCCGATTTCAAAGTTTGAAATTTGTAATGCTTAACGGCGAACTGCCGGTGGAAGCCCAAGGAGCCGGGCCCAGGAGAGGGTGCAACTGTTTTGAAAAGGATGTTTAATTTCATAAGTTTTAATGGCGATGAAAGGGTTCGGGCCCGGAGGACTCGAATTCTCTGGATGAAGAACGACTGCGGAAAATGAAGGTTCCGGATCGAATTTGGGGGCTTTGGAGGTTTTTAAAAGAATCTAATACATGGGTTTTGTGCATTTTATTAAGTGTTATCAATTAAATGTGTTTTTAACCCATGTTGTTCATCATTTTAGGTGTTAAAATCATACAAAATTCTCAGGAGGGAAAATGGAAAACCTACCTCGGGAATCTGATGAGAGGAGGCGTGCAATCCACTAAGGTTCGGTGAATGACGACAATGGGTGCGAGGGCGACGATCGACGAAGGCAGTGATCCTCTCTGGCAGGTGCTCTGATCTCCCTTTGCACTCCTGACAAATGAAAATGACAGGTTGGGGTCCAATATTTATACCCCCTGCCATTAATGGTCGCATTTAATGTCCGTATGGAGGACAATTGGGTTGGTGAATTCAAATTTGCAGACGGCGGTGGGAGGTCTGGGGCCCGGGGGCTGGAAAGACACGAAAGCAGCCAAGAAATTTTGCAAGTTTTAACTGATGGCAAGGAGGGATCCGAGTTTCAGAGTTTGGGAAGGTGGAAACCTTCTGCCATTTCAAACGACGAACACAAAGGGGAAACTCGGCTAGGGAAACCCGGCGGATTGGGCTCGCCAGGCACCAAAGCCGCCAGTAGAGGCAAACTACCAAGGAGACTCTGCAAGGCACCAAGACTTGAAAAAATTGAAGGGGTGAAGCACGGTCAACTCAAGATGAGACTTTGGACGTACATTGACCACACAATACACTAAAACAAGGGCACACAAAATGAGGCAGTGACAAAACAATCCAGTAAGGTGAAGAAAAAAAGAGGGTCCTCGTTCTGAATGGGGCATGTGTGCTGAGAGCACAACAAATGGCGACTCCACTAGGAAACGCTCCCGAGCGTTCTAAGGGTAAGGATTCATCCAAGACCTAGAATCTCTGGTTTCGCAGACTAGGAGTGGACTTCCAAAGGTGAACTGGGAGAATAGGATCCTTAATTGGGTTAGTCTACAAGACATCTCAGAAGTGTGTGTAGTGAATTCATTGCTTTCCGCAAGACTGTGACCAGTGGCTTCTAATCCAACCGAGCAAGCTACATAAACCGTTCAAGACCAAAAGTAACCTGGAAATTGCTTCATTGTCAGTTAGGCGTCCATAGCCCAGATGGAGTTGTCACTGTGATCCCCACAGATATTGCTCTATTGCCGGTCGGGCGTCCATAGCCCCAGTAGAGTTATCCGCACACCCATACGGTTGTTTAGTTTTCAGAATTTTTTTTCTCTTTTGTTTTGATATTTCTCTCAATGTCCATTTCTTCACTTATCTTTTACTTGACCAGGTAAGCA
This sequence comes from Sequoia sempervirens, assembly GCA_007258455.2. NCBI lineage: Eukaryota > Viridiplantae > Streptophyta > Pinopsida > Cupressales > Cupressaceae > Sequoia > Sequoia sempervirens. The sequence continues at coordinate 341,966,321 of VDFB02086081.1, forward strand.
ATGAAGCCTACCATGGGTTTGGGAACCATAGTGGTCACTGGAGCAGACTTAAGATTTTTCACTCACTAGGGTATCATAGCAGCCATGGTACAATCCTTTAGAAATGATTAATATGTGTTTTGTGCAATATATGAGATGTGTGTAAAGAGATCCAACCAAGGGTCGAGTTCTAAGGTAAAGTTCAAATAAGGAAATTAGTCCTAGGCAGCCTTTCGAGACCAATAGTCAGGAATGAATGTTTAGCCGAAGAACACCAAGGATGAATAGTAAAGCGAACCGTTCATTGAGCGAGCACGGCCATTGCAAGGGGACGAAGAACATCCTTTTTGAAACAAAACAACCCAGGGAACAAGCAAACAGAGCGACACGAAATAGCAAGCCACAAGCAAACCAAAAGGAAACCTACTCTAAGCTATATACAGATATCTACAAGGAAGAGCTCGAGAGAGCTCAAGCCTAGAAGTAATGCTTCAAGTGCTTCCCGTTGACTGGAAACGAGATGTCTTCACCAGTTAAGGTCTTTAGGCAGAAAGCATTGTCTCCCAAAATTTTAGCTATTTGAAAGGGGCCAAGCCAAAGCTTGTCGAATTTGTTGTGTCCCCCTTTCCTTTCATGGGCCTTGTCCCAATATAGGACCAAATTTGCAATTCTAAAGGCCTTGATTTTAGCTCGGCGGTCGAACCATCTCTTAACCACGCCCTGATGTTTGGAAAATTTTTCTATTGCACGGTCTTGGACTTCTTCTAAATGCAAGAGCTCTTCTAATCGAGCTTCTCTACGATCTCCTCCCTCATAAAAGTCATTGATAAACTGGAGAGTGGGAATCTTCAGATGGATAGGAAATATGGGTTCTAGGCCATAAACGAGATGGAATGGGGAATCGCCAAGGACAACCTTATGGCGAGTGCGGTCCACCCAAAGGGAAAAACAGAGCTAGGTATGCTAGTCCTTGGGATTCCTATCTATTAGTTTCTTGATTACGGTGATCAAGTTCTTGTTTGTAGATTCAACAAGGCCATTGCCTTAAGGGTAATAATTAGATGAAAATTTAAGGGCGATCCCGTAGTCGAAGGCCCAACTAGAAAATTTTAATGAAGAAAATACAGGTCCATTGTCACACACCAATGTATAAGGACAACCAAAGTGATTTAAAATGAAACTTTCCAAAAAAATAGTAACTACTTCAGTTGTGCATTGCTTACATACAATTGACTCTGTCCATCTAGTGTAGTAATTAGTAGTGGTAAGAACGTACTTGTGTTCTGCAGATTATGGAGGGCTTACCAGACTGATGAAATCGAGGCCCCATTGCGTGAACAACCTTACCTCCAGCAGGGGCTGCAGTGGGACAACAAAATTTTTCTCCTTGGTGGCGGCTGTCTGACATGTGTGACATGAATGAACATGACAATGAACATCTTTGAAGACAGTTGGCCAATAATATCCTGCCCTTAATATTTGATGTGTAGTGGAAGGACCGGACCCATGGCCTGTACCAAACTTATCATGAAACTCTTTTAAGACTCGGTCTGCTTTTTCCTTACCAAGGCATCTTAAGTAGATGCCTTCATGATTCTTCTTGTATAAAATGGACCCTTGTAACATGTAACCGCTGCTTTTCAGTCTAAGAGCATGCTTTTGTACTCCCTGCAGGTGAGGCAGAAACTTGTGGTTCAACAAAATAATAGACAACATTCTCGTACCATTGTCCCAGAGAAACATCCTCGAGTTGGTACTACTACACAGTGAGTTCGGGTCCAGCCTCTACTGCTGCTTCAGGAATTGTGCGGGTAAGTTCCTATCCTCTCACCAGCTTCATCGGTTGGATTTCCATATCATACTCTTGGAGCAGAGTGACCCATTTAGCTCTTCGTTCGCTCAATTCATTTTGCATAAGCAACATTTTCACTACTGGGTCAGGGATAATGGAAAACACTTTATTGCACAGGATATAATGCCAAAATTTCTTCACCCCACTGACGAGGGCATATGCTTGTTTTTCTACGTTGTGGTAGCATAATTCAGCATCTTTCAAGGGAGCACTCATGAAGGCAATCAGGTGCTCATTTCCTTCATCGTCTTTTTGAGTCAAAATGCTAGCACAAGAATGTTCTGAAGCGAATGAGTAGATATAGAATGGCTTCAAATAATCTAGGCAGACTAGCACAGGTGCTTCATCAATGGCCCGCTTGATTTCTTCAAAATCCTATTTGGCTTCAGGAGTCCACTCAACTTTGGAATCCTACTTTAACATAGCATTGAGGGGTTTGACAATCTCAGCGAAGCCCATGATAAATTTCTTGACAAAGTTGATTCTTCCGAAGAAGGATTTTAATTCTTTTTTTCTTCTTGGTGGTGGGATCTTTAGCAAAGACTGGATACGTTCAGGGTCTATGGAGATTCCTTGTTCTGAAATAACATGCCCAAGCAATCTACCTTCAGTCACACCGAAAACGCACTTCTTGGGTTTAAGTGAGACTCCAAACTCCCTACACCGTTGAAACACCTTGCATAGATCGGAAACATGGTCACTTTGCCTTTTAGAAAACATAGTTAAATCATCCATGTAGATGATTATGCATTTTCCAATCAGATCTTTGAAGGTGATATCCATGGCACGTTGGAAGGTGGTGCCAGTGTTGATGATCCCAAAAGGAATTCTCCTGTAAGAAAATGTCCCCCACTTAGTGGTGGATGTTGTTTTATGATGGTCTTCGTACTGCACCATCACCTAGTTGTACCTGGAGTACCCATCGAGAAAAGACATAATTTGGGAGTCGTTGACGATCTGCAACACTTCATCCAATGAAGGCACTGGATAGTTGTCCTTCTCCGAAGCTCGGTTCAAATTGCCGAAGTCTACACATAATCTGATTTCTCCATTCTTTTTTCTAACCGGGACTAGGTTAGCCACCCATGTAGAATGCCTGACTGGGAAGATAATCCTTTATGAAAGCAACTTCTGCACCTCTTTGTAAATGATGGGTTCCAACAAGGCATTAATAGGATGCTGCCGCTGATAGAATGGCCTCACTTTTGTCTTGAGAGGGATGGTGTGCGTGATGATGGAGGTATCATAAGTCTTTAAATCCTCGTAACTCCATGCCACCACATCAAGATACTTCCACAAAACATCAATGATTCCCTTCTTTTCCTCGGGCATGCATACCTTGCCAATAAAAAAATTCTTGATCTCCTCGGCTATCCCGAGGTTGTGAAAATCACACTGGTTGCTTATGGCTTCTTTCTTCGTTTGTCGATTCTGATCTCTGATCTGGTCCAAATCAAATATACGTTCCAGCTGAACCATACCTCTAGGAATCATGTTGGTTTCAAGGTTGATGACTCCTTCTATGTCCAATTCGGCCTCTTCTTGATCAGCCTCATCAATTATTTGGATGGCAAAGACATCGAAACTCGTGATGAATTCAAGGATATGTTTGTCATCGTTGAAGACCTAAAAGTGAGTTACATTATCTGGGATAGACGGCGTGGATGTCAACTCAACTGTAAATTTATTAAGTCCAGACAAGGAGAGGGGTTGCAAAGTGTTGGCTGCTTGAGCCAAGGCATTAGCTGTATGATTCTAAGCATGAGGGATCAATTGTATATTAAATCCATCTAGACCTTCTAAGAGATCCCAAACCCTATGCATATAGTTTGCAAGTCTTCTATCATGGCAGAAATACAATTTCTAACTTGTTTAACTACGAGTTCAGAATCCCCAAAAACTTGCAGTATTTTGACATTTTTCTTTAAGGCCATAAGAAGACCATGGACTAATGCCTCGCATTCCACTACGTTATTGGTGCAATAAAACTACAATCTATGGGAAGCAAGAAAGGTCTTACCCGTTGGGCTGATGAGTTCGAACTCGGCACTGACTCCTTGTTTTGACTTGGACCCATCAAATCGGAGCGTCCAAAATTTGGAAATTTCTTTGACTTCAGGTCCAACTAAGCTCTTATTTCCTTTTGGCTGGGTGGTTGCCTCTGTAATTCTAGGGGAATCTTTTAGCTCAGTGCATTGAATAGTGGGTGGTTTTGTCAGCACTTTGTTTGGCATTTCCTTATGAGGGATAGCTAATTTTTTAACATGCTCTACTGCAGTTTGACATAAGCAGCAGTCAAACTCAGAATGGGAAACATTGTTAATCCTGCACCAATTTGGCAGCAAGAGATCCTGGAAATTTATTCGGGTGCCCAAGCTAAGTTGATCCCTTGCACAATTTTCTATGAATTCTTGGAAACCACTGAGTAGTCCCCAGCTGTCGCCTTCATCGGTTTTATCGTCTGATTCTACTAGCATTTCTGTACTTGGAGGTATTTGAGTGAAGTCAGTTGGAGGACTGCACTGCACTAAGAGCACCTCCGCAACATACTCTTCTTGAGGTTCGAATTCATCTTGACGTGTCAAGGGACAGTAATTTCCCAATTATGTCTCAACAAACAACACCTCATTTAGGTTGTACTTCGTGATCATATATTTCATACGGGGCTCATGATCTACATGGATTTGATTTGGTAGCCCTTTCCATGGCAGCCACATGTGAGAATGGTTCGTGGCAGCATATCCATTTAGTGTTTTAGTGAATTCTCTTCCCAGGATGATCCCATATGCATCGGGAATGTCAGCTACTTGAATATCAATGACTTGTATCCTCGGATCTATAACAATTTGCATCGGGATCTAATTCATTTCTCCCACAATGTTAATCTCTGTTTTGTCCAGCTAAGTCACTTTCCTTCTAGAGGGTGTGGGAGTAATTCCAAGAGCCTTACATACTGCCAAGGGAATAACATTAGCAGACGCCACTGAATCGAGCAGGCAGTTGTGCAAATTCTTTCTGAATATCTGGATGGTAATGAGGAAAGGACGAGTTTTGAGTTTTCCTTGAAAGAGGCCCTTAGGTGTGTCTATGTGAGCAATTGACCCTTGTTCTTATCACCAGCTTTATCTTTGGTCTGCCCAAATGGCTGATCCTTGGCAACATGTCTATTGTTCTGATCTGACTCCTTTTTTGGTTGTTTATCTACAGATTGATTTAAGGGAACATTCTTCTTTTTCCCAGTATTATCCTGTATCACAGGTTCTTGCCTAGGCTCTTCAAAGGTGACTCTCTTAGCTGATGTTTCCTGCGTTGTGCTGGAGGATGGGGTCCCATTGAGTACCCTAAAAAATGTGTGCCTCATGGTAGGGACCCTGAGTAGTTGAAAGGTAGACAAACTGATTTTTACTTTCTTGAACTTTTCTGCCACATATTCACCCATCTGCTCAATCTCAGAGCCAAAGGCTCAATCTATGTCAGAGCTAGAGGGTTGGAATTTCGTTTGGCTTGACTGGTTTTGGCTTTGGCCTTGAAGCTAATTCTGTGACTATTTTTGGGGCCCCTCCTTGTTAAGATACTGGGTGGGTACATGGGGAAGCCCAGGGTTATTGCTGGCATGAGGGTTAGGCAGGGTGGTAAAACTATTTGAAGGAGTAGATGTTGTGAGGGGTTCACCCGCCTACCTATTTCTAAGGAAGTAGGGAGTTGTTCTTTGGTGGAACTTGTGAAATTCATCTATATACAGTTCCTCCTCACCTACTGGACCATTATCTATGGAATCAAAAAGTTGATCCAGGGTTTGTTCGTTACTTACTTCTTGCACTTCTTCACCCCTAATGGGGGTGGGCTCGACTTCGGGCTCGTTGCGGTCACCCCGCGGAAATGACACTTGGTTGACCATGAGATAGGAGGAATCATACGACTCGGATGGGATGATGTCCCTGCAGCCGACACTATCAACAACATTTTTTACTTCTACTTGGAATATTTCAGCAGCTATCTGGAATTCAGGGTAATCCAACTTGGAGTGTCTGTTGGTTTTGTGAATCCGGCACTAGCGGGACAAAGCTGCCTCGGCGAGGTACACTCCACTGGTCATCTTTTCATTGTTGGCCGGCTAATCAAGAGGAGTAGGGACACCTCCATTATTGGGTCTTGTATTCCATGCACAATTCTACCTCTGAGAAGGTCTCCTTTTAGAACTTTGATTAATATTTTTCCCTCTATCATAATTCTGCCCCAAAGAGGTGCTTGCTTCTTGGTTGTCCCTACCATCCCTGTTGTCTCGACTTTCTCGATTAAGATTGTCCTGGAGGCTACGTTGGGAGGCCTATAACTGATTGTTTTGGTTCTTTAAGTGCATCATTTCAGTGGACATTTTCTTTATCATCTAAGTCAACTCCTTGAGTTTGTCCTCAGCAATGCTGCTCGACTGCAATATTGGATTTTGGAGAAAGACGGACGAGGTCGTCAGTTGATTCTGATGTGTTGGAGGAAATTCTGGCCCTAGAAGATACAATGGCACCTGGGGCTACTAAGAATACACCTGATTTTGTTGGGCAGCCTGAGGATAGCTCTGTTGTGGTTGAGGCTGTGAATAGGGAGGCACGGGAGGTGCATAATTCATTGGCTATCCAGGATGTAGAACAATGGGAAGCTGAGGCACGTGGTTCATAAGAGGGGTCTGATTAGCGAATGCTTTGTTAAGACCTTGAATCTACATCGGGTGAGCTACTGGTCCAAAAGAAGGCAGCGGGACAGAGACATTCTGCCCCAGATTTGCACTGGCAATAACAACCTATGTATAGGCAGTCACTAATGAGGCAAGTGGCTGACGCATCCTTTTCACTAGGGTTGATGTGAGGTTGTGTAACACCGCATAATAGACTGGGAGGACCGTGACATCATTGTGGAGGTATGGGTTCTGGAGCCTTGTGAAGGCACGATGAAAACGGTCATTAAAGGATCCAATGGGTTCGTTGACTTCCCTCCTGACGAACATAAATTGTCTATATAACTCTGAGGGGCTGATTGAGATCTTATATTTTTGTAGGAAAGCATTCTTCATTAGGTTCCATGAGGTAATGGATCATCTTGGCAGATTGATGTACCAATAGAAGGCTTCCTCACCCAACGAATGCAGAAAAAGGCGGCATGCAAAATCCTCATAGTCGACTTGCATTTCGGTGACTGTTGTTTCAAATATTTTAATGTGTTCTTCCGCCATCCTTTGCGGGTCACAAAGATTAAATTTCGAACAAAAGCCGTCTGGATTCTTAGGCATATCATGGTAAGCGGTGAAATGTATCGGCAAAGGATTTTGTGCCAATGAAGCCATGGCGGGAGGCGGAGGTGGTACCTGCTGTTGAGGGACAACAATTTGGGATTGCACCTGCAATAAAACAACAGTCTGGGACTGCACTTGGGATGCGGCTATTTGGACTATTCCTTGGGTTGGAAGGGCCGAGAGAGAATCAACTTCCTGGTTGTCAGAGATGGGGAGTGAAAATGCAGTTTCGAGTGGTCGGGTGGAGGATGAATGCAAGCCGAATGAGGGTGAAGGTGGAAGGGAAGTGGGTGGAATGGAGGAAGAGGAAGAAGTGGTGTTACTTCCCTTAGTTTGTTTTTCCCTTGAAGGGGGTTGCAACTCTTGGAATTATCCCTTATTTGGTGTCGACTGTAAAACTCTTTGAAATATTTTCGGGGAGAACTATCCGATTCGATCCAGCTTCACAAGGCCCTCCTTTTGGTGCCAGTTCTGTTGATAGGTGTTTTGTACACTTTCTCAACACAGATAGTATACATGTGTACTACCTCTCTTGAAAGGAAATCTCCAATGGCAAGCTGCTGAAAATATCCCTAAAGTCTCTCGGGTGTCAGGTCATGAATTGCATGGAACTCCTCAGTTGATTTTGATGTGATTTTGCTGGTAATCACAAGGCGAACTTACGTAGCTAGATGCGAGGTAGATCTTCAAATCCGAAGCTTCTGAGATGGAGTTCAAGATTCATTTTGCTGTAGGTTTGGACAACGGTCCAAAAATTTGATGTTTCTTTAAGTTTGGCTTTACAATGTGCAATGAACCTTAGTATAGGTATTTCTAAAAAAGGAAAAAGAGTAGGGAAGATGGAAATTTCCTTGATCTGCAATTAACTGTGAATAGTAATTATGGAGTTCCTGCAATGGACAACTTCCTGGAAACAATATTTCACTTAACCAAAAATCTCATAGTCTCATGAAATTTGTGCTATCTTCTAAGGTCTACAAATATTTCACCTTTCATTCACCATATACATGCATGAACAAAGGTAAAAGTGTGGAGCAGCTTTGAATTTAAGCCCAGACTAACTTTACACAGCTGTCTACCAGCAGCAAACAACAAAAAGTATGGACTAAGAAGGCATCTACACAGCACAAATTTTCACAACTACGGAACATCACTAAAATCTATCAAAGCAAGGATACAACTAACTAGAATAGCAATATAAATCTAAGTAAAGCATCTAACAATGGAGATTGAACCATGAAACATGTGAAGAAATAAAAAAATGCACCAAGTCAATGTATTTTAATTAAAATTTCAGCAGCATGTCTTTACAACTCAACTCCCTTTGCAAATGAGAGGAGACCCCTATTTATAGTGCCCAAAAGGTTAAATGAATGGCCAAGATTAATTCTCATTGTGTGGCCAAGATTCATTACAAAATAGGGTTTCACCTACCCCTAATATATTACAATTTAAAATTACAGTCTTGTCCCTTTTCCCATTTTGTCCTTTAGTGATGGCACTATAGCATTTTGTCTTTTGTTGATTGCTCTTTTGTTGTAGTTATTTCTTTGGGAGCTCCTCATTGATGACAGGGTTGTCCTCCTAAGCTGTATACTCCATGAATTTTAGAATAACTGGCTGGAGCTTGTCTACCTCAATGATCTCGTACTGCAACATCTGGTAGCTTAACTCTTTTGCATTATCTTCAAGCTTTCTCCAGTCTTCATCATACTTAATGCCCTGATCTTTGAACAAATCTGCTTGGTCGAAGGCATGGGCAGAAAAACTCATGAACTCCATTGTTATTTCACTGGACATCCCAGCCTCCACCTTCTTCTAAAAGTAAGGCTTTAATTTCTCTGGATCCATCTATACTGCGGGCATGTCATACTCCGTCATCAGCTTGAGATATCGAGCTTATTCCACCCTAATTTCCTTGATCCATTCAATGTCTGGATCAATCTTACTCATTATTTGCTCCAACCTTTCCTTCTTATTGTCAAAATCCCGCCTCCACACATGCATCAGCCAGTGATCACCCCTTTTGAATGCAAGCTCCTTTTCCCATGTGGCTTTTCATAATTGGAGGATGGCCTCAATCTTTGGATAGGTGGAGTCATACGTTGCAGGGAAGTCGGTGCAGAGCTTCCTTGTGCTCTCTAGGGATTGTTGTAGATCCAAGAACTTGTTAGCTGTTCGAACAGCCTGACTAATACCCATGTTCCCAACGTACAGGACTTGTCGGAACCAGCTCTCTGTAGTCTTGTCCAAGTTCTTTCTTCTCTCCAACTTGTCAATTTTTTCTTTGGACAACAGTTGGGGTGGAGCTGCGGATGTGGTGGGCAGGTCATCCACTGAGGACCATTGTTGGATGTAATCCGTCAAGGCGGCTACTTGTGCCTTAATCTCATCCTTCAAAACCTTGTCCTGTTTTATCAGGTGCACCACTGTGGCTACAGATTCTTTGAGCTGCTCCACCTTTTGATTCCTGGTAGTAGTTCCTAAATCAACGGTGGAGATGTTGTAGCTTATTCCTTCCCTTCCCACCACTGGCGTGGCTATTTGCACTACTCGAGACCCAAAAGTATCCATTGTTACCTTGGACCTGATCTGAGGCTTCTTCTCTTTTCTACTTGTGATCTACGCTCGGGCTAAGATAGCCTCCAACCTCGCTCTTGGGTCCTTTGGTGCGGAAGTTTTCTTTTCAAGCTGTCTCTCCAGCCATTCAGGCATAGCAGACTTCTCCTTACATGATTCATGATCACCCTCGCCCTCCTCAGCCAAGACCTCTATTTTATTATCTCCAAGGTCCCTTTCTTCCATTTTAGCAGCATCTCCTTCTTCTTTATCAGAGTCCTGAATGAACACAAGGCGCTTGATGGGAGGCTTGGTAGGTAATCGCTCTCGGGGACTTTCTTCTTTCTCCATTTCCTTCCCCTCCTTTTTTCCAGTTTACTCAACCTCGTGCATGTTCTCCTTGGGTTGCTCAATTTTGAGGCTCTTGATAGTTTGAGACTCATCCTTAGGCTTGTCTTCTCTTGCATTTTCCTCCTTTTGACAAGGGGACGACACACCCTCTTGCAGTTCTCTTATAGGGAGCTCCATGTCTCCTGCCGCCTTGTCTTCTTGTTGATGTCCTTCTTCTCTGAGAGGTGACTTTTCTGCCTCTTCTTCACTGCCCTTAAGTTGTCGGGCCAGCTCTTCTTCAAGATCCTCATCGAAGGTCTGCACGATGACCCTACCACTGATATCCTCCTCCTCATCTCCACTCTCCGAAGAGCCTGTTCCTTCCTCCTCGTAGGCCACTATGTCAATTCTTCGATGCTCATACTCTGGGTGTTCATGGTATTCATCAGCTTCCTCTTCAAATTGCTTTGAGGCCTCTTTCTCCTATCTCTCCCACTGCTTGTAAATTAACATGGTGGCCTCCATAACCGGTGGTCCTACCGGAGGCTGCGAAGGTTTAGCAATAGCGAGGACCTGCGCTAGGGCTGCTTGAAGAGTGGGGTCCATAAGGATCTGGGAGAGCTCGGAAGGGAGATTTTGTATATGTTTCAAGAAGGCCTCAGGAAATGTGGAAGCGGGTATTGGTACCGTCACCATAGCTAAAGGGTGCGATGTGGTAGGTGACATGGTAGTGGAGGAAGGAGGAGTAGTTATGGCAGAGGAAGAATCAATTACTATTACAAGCTCGGCCGGAGGTGAAGGGGCAAGATGGACAAAGATGTCCACCGCCGGCAGGGATGTGGTGACTAAGGCCAGGGAGGTAGATGATGGGGCACTCAAAACAAGAAGAATAGAAAGAGGTTTTAATTGATCTGTACCTTTTGCTTCTTCCTCTTGGATTACGGGCTACTCTACGGTGCCCCCTGTTTGCTTGAATATTTTAGAGGGTGAGCCCCCTAGATCTTTCCTTGTATATACATTGGGATCTGGAGACTGGTTCATTTCCGTTTCTTTCCTCTACTTAGATCTAGTGATTGGAGGAGATTTGGATGTCCCACCCATTGATGTTGTGGTGGCGACATATTCGATGGAACTGGGCTCACTCTTTAGCCCTTCATATGTCAGGATCACCCCTTGCTGTTTCAATCGGACCACCTGTCCATCAACCCATTCTTTGGTACGGGCCAAGATCGGCTTGGTTGTAATGTCGAGGTCATCGACCTCCTGCTTGTCCCAGTCTATTGTTGGTAGTAGCAAGTTGACGAATACGAGGTATTTGGTGACCATTACAGTGCTTTCATCCTGTTCAACTTGATCTAGTATGGGAAATGGTTGCCCCCTTCTTATGAAGTACACAGTCAATCTGCATGTAGTGCCTTGCACGCACTTCCTTGTCATCCTGACAATCTCCCAAAAAGTCGTCAATGTGGTGCAGATGAGCGAACCCCGACCCTAGTGCTTTCCTTATATGTCCATATGGGTCCATTCACGGGCGAGCTATGTGTAGGTGGAAATGATAGTCGTTCAATTCTTTTTCAGAATTCCCATCGCACTGGGAAGTTTGTAATTTATATATTCCTTGGCCGAAAGTTAAGGGATAGGAGATCCACGCCAAGTGTTTTCCACTGAGGACTGTCTGTATGTGTTGGAGCTGTTAGGAAAGTTCTAACAAGCTGATCCGGTCGTTGGGGTATCGAGGCAGCTTATTTGGCCTTTCCGTGAAGCCCTAGGCGCGAATGTATGTGAACTTTGGGTACTAAATAAAAAGGAAGGCGTATTGCTTCAAGAATTCCCGAGCACTGTGAGAGACCCTTCTCTCAAAATCCCCTACAATCACCCTGATGATATGGCCTATGAAGGCGTCGTTTACCCTGCAATATTCTTTTTTGAAGTTCCAGTACTGGAGCTGGGGGTACTTGTCATAGACCTTCAATTTTTGACTCTGCTCCTCATCGGGTGCCACAAACAACCCATTGTACCATCTCTGGTCTGCCAAGGAGTAGACCAGATAGGAGGTCATGTAGAACTTGGAGCTTTTCTTCACATTCATAAACTGCTCATGGAAGCAGTCGCTTATTATGCCCCCCCAGTAGAATGAGGATTTTGTTGTGACATCCTCATTCCCATGGAGGATCTGCTCAACGAAGTACACCATCCATTCCTGAAAGAAGGCAGCAGTAGGGAGACCCATCACCCTGCTTAGCATAATGATTAAGTCATGATAATCTTCAAGTAAATCATTGCGCAAGAGTTCTTGAGGAACCTTCGTAGCGCTGCCCCATTTCTCTTTGAGCCAGTGCTGATTTATCAACTTCTTGCAGCCCATCGGGTTGTCATCCCATGCTACTTTGCATTCCTCTATGGTAGGCATCTCCATCTCGATGAAGGTGGGAATGTGGAAGGTCCTTGTAATTCCCTCAGCTGACATGTCAGCAAGAATGATCCCATCCCGATCAACAATTGTTTGCGTCTGGGGTTGATATGCCTGTCGGCAAGCCATGACCAACTCAGGGGCCATGAGGGATGGAGGGAAGCTCGCAGCTTTTGCGATTCCGCTTTGCCTGATCAGCCTTGCATTCTTGGTTATTGGTTTGACTCTGACCCTTTGCTCAAATTCATCAATATCAACGTGGATGATATTGGTATCTGTGATTTCTTTCCAATCTGTGACAACCTTCGAGTGCAAAGCTTCATCCTGGAATTGGTACTTCATTTGGTCCTTGTCCTCTTATCCACGAGGAGTCTTACCTGATTTCTTTCCTTTGTTCTTTTCCGTAGCTTCCCCCGAGGGTCTTGCATCTAATTCCATATATCCTGCAAGAAAAGGAATAGTTAGTGCAACTGAACATGAAAGCTTTGATGTTAGTTAAAATGCTATGGACAAAATCAAATTTGGACAATTTATCATTCATAAAATTATACTTTTACTTCTAGATGTCATTAGTCCTTCAATTGAGGGCTTTCGGACAATCCAGGCTTGGAGGCTCGGACTTCCCTAGCAGGAATATTGTTTTGAAAAGGAAAATGGGGTAGAGCGATCCAAGAGATTTATCCTAACCAAATTTTGATGGTTCAAAAGTCTCGTATCAAAGAGGGTTGAATTTGAGCACGTGGGTCGAGATCAGATTTCAAATTTGAGGTCGTTTAGATCAATTTGAGAGAATCCGGAGGTACAGGGCCGGAAGGCCATCCGAGGTTGGTTGCTTGAAATGGCCAGCAATAAAGGGAATTCTGGGGGCAGAGCTCTGGGGTCTGGGACCCGGTGGGTCCAAGGATGACCGATATTAGTTTCAGAGGTGCTCGGGCCTGGAGAGCTGGGAAGCCGCCCTGCTTTCGCCGTTCAGAACAATGATCACCAGACGGAAGTTCGAAGGGAGCAGCCCGGTGGACCGGACCTAGTAACGAGATTGGGCGTAATATTTTCCATGTCAATTTCTCATTCGACAAACAGGAGGGCGGGGTCCAGAGGCCAGAAAGGAGCACACACTTTTCCCTTTTGGAACAGCGGAGATGGGACGGAATCTCGAGTGGCAGAGCCCGGTGAGGGCAAGGATGCTATAGTTCGATGATTTGAAACTCTCGCGGAAAGAGGTGGGTCAGGACCCAGGAGGCGGGAGGTCATCGCAGGTTCGCCGTTTCAAACGGCGAAGACTCCATGGACCCGGGTTCATGACAAGCGGCCGGTTTGAGACCAACGCCAGATGGCGAATTGCAAGGCGGGACCCGAGGCTCAGGCGGAAGGGGTCATTCCGCCATTCGAGAACAGCGGGAACTTGGTGGAATCCCGGACATGGAAGTTTGGGGGCGCGGGCCTGAGAGGCCAAAACGGAGGCCGATTTCAAAGTTCAAAATTTGTAATGCTTGACGGTGAACTGCTGGTGGAAGCCCGAGGAGCCGGGCCCGGGAGAGGGTGCGGCCATTTTGAAAAGGATGTTTAATTTCATAAGTTTTAACGGCGGCAGAAGGGTCCAGGCCCAGAGAACTCAAATTCTCTGGATGAAGAACGACCGCGGCAAATGAATGTTTTGGATTGACTTTGGGGGCGCTTTGGAGGTTTTTAAAAGAATATAATACATGGGTTTTGTGCGTTTTATTAAGTGTTATCAATTAAATGTGTTTTTAACCCATGTTGTTCATCGTTTTAGGAGTTAAAATCATAAAGACTTCTCGGGAGGGCAAACAGAAAACCTACCTCAGGAATCCGATGAGAGGAGGCATGCAATCCACTAAGGTTCGGTGAATGACAACAACAGGTGCGAGGGCAACAATCGACGAAGGCAGTGATCCTCTCTGGCAGGCGCTTTGATCTCCCTCTGCAATCCTGACAAGTGAAAATGATAGGTCAGGGTCCAATATTTATACCCCCTTCCATTAATGGCCGCATTTAATGTCCGTACGAAGTACAATTAGGTTGGTGAATTCAAATTTGCGGATGGCGGTGGGAGGTCCGGGGCCCGGGGGCCGAAAAGATGCGAAAGCAGCCAAGAAATTTTGCAAGTTTTAACTGACGGCAAGGAGGGATCCGGGTTCTAGAGTTCGGGAAGGTGGAAGCCTTCTGCTGTGTCAAACGACGAACACAAAGGGGAAACCCGGCCAGGGAAACCCGATGGATTGGGCCCGCCAGGCCCCAAAGCTGCCGGCAAAGGAAAACTACCAAGGAGACTCTGCAAGGCACTAGGACTTGACAAAATTGAAGGGGCAAAGCACGGTCAACTCAAGATGAGACTTTTAATGTACGTTGACCACCTAGGACACTAAAATGGGGGCACGTAAAATGAGGCGATGACAAAATGACCTGGCAAGGCGAAGAAAAAAAAAAGAGCGTCCCCGTTCCAAACGGGGCGTGTGTGCTTAGGGCACAACAGGTTTCTCACAGGTAAAAGTCGTAAGTAAAGTAAACACAGTTTGTATGCTTTATTCAAATTCTCTATACTAGAGTTGGTTCTCATTGTGTTTCTTGTCAAATGAGCTTCCATGCTTTGTAATTTTGCAGGACCTTTTAGAATTTGTGTTTGAGTTGAGCCCTAGGTTTGAATTGTGAATCCAATTATTGAAATCTTTTGTGTTGAAAACCCTAACTTGGCCTAAGTTTTCCCTATTGCCAATGGCACCCAAAGCACAAACCGCCACCTCTACAACTCAATCTAGACTACTATCTGAGGATGTAATAGATTTACTAAAACCCTCCACAAATAAAATGGTCGAGGGTAGAATGTTGTTTCATGGCCCAACAGTCAGGGAGGGGGTACTTGATAGATAATGTTTTATCAAAGATGTTGAAGTACCTTATAGTGGATGTCAGTTATTTCAGCATTGGTTCAGGAATAGAAATCTTGGGATTCCTCTTTGCAACCCTTGGAGTCTAGACATGGGAAAACTAGCTATCCCCAATGTGTATATGGATTTTGATTTGTTGAAGGACATTGCTTCAAGGTATGAATCGGTTTCAAGGCTAATCGAAACATTTGATGGGAAGGATATGGTGAGGATAACCAAAAAAAAATTGCAGGATTTTTCCAGTTGCAGGAATGGAACACTGATATGGTGCCTCTTGATATGGATGTCATTAGAAAGGAGTATGAGAACACCAAAGAGTTGATCAGGATGAGAATGTTACCTACACATACTACTAGCATAGGCATTGGGAAAAATATAAAGCATATAAGGATTGGTAAAGATGAGTTAAAACCTTTCCCAATGAGGTATTTTACAAGTTACTTCAAGAAGACTGTATATTCCTTCTGCCAAATTATTGGTTTCTCTCCACTTGACACATTGCGAAGGGAATATAGTTACTTGAAAACACATATACAACATCCAACCTTCAACATTGTTTATGACTATGCCACATATTTGGCAGAGAATATCCATAAAGGCCTGGTTGAGTTAAAAGGAGGAAAGAATTGGGTGAAATTCTGGTGGTATTCCCTGTTGATGCATATGTTTTTATTTAAAGGGGAAAATAATTTTGAGAGGGATATGACATTGAGAAAGAAGGAGGATGGTATTGATTTTGATGTCCAATGTTGGACTTGGATTCTTGATAAGGATGACTAGAAATATAACTATGTGGTGTTCCAAAATTCTTTCACATCAAAATTGAGAAGATATCTTGTTTATGACCCACCAAGGATTCCCAAGGAAATACATGAGTTCTTGAGGTCTATGGAGAAGAGAATTGATTTGAATTTGGATCATAATTGGGGAGATTTAATCTTATACCCAGATTCCACAATCTTCAAAGTGTATGGCACTAACATAGACTCATTTGTCTTGCCAAGAGATGTGCCATTGAGGATTGGGTTTCTTGAAGTCATAAGGCAATTGGGAGCCTCCCAAGCAGCACACCTGCCTGATACAACAAAGAAGGGCTCATTTTTTCCAGAATGGAATGTGTTTGCTAACTTTGTTATAGTAAAGGGAGCATGGAAAGAGTTGTTACATCTGCTAGCACCATACAAATTGGACCATATGCGCCCAAGGAATCATGATCCAAAAGGTTTTATTAATGCATTGAAGATGGAGAAAAGGCTTGGTACTTTTTTGCATAATTTCTACTACCCAGAGGATGTAATTAGGAACATTTTTGAATTCCTAGAGCAAAATGAAAGGAAGTCTAAATATATTGCTTTCAATAAGATGATGGAGAGGGCTCAAAGGAGAGATCCTAAGTATGACCCTATGCCCAGTATATAGAGTACATTCGATAGGATTATGCACGTTTTGAATAATTTTGAGGATATAGTGGGTATAATGAGAAGACAACAAGTGGTCACAGATAAAGGGAAAGCAATGGAAACTAAAGAAGACACTACTATGGTACTAGAAGAGAGGCCTACTTATCAGTCACCCAAGAAAATAAGAATTTACTCTATGAAGAAGAAGACAACAAACAAGGAGCAAACATTGCCATTCCTTGCCACTTCTGGGGAAATGAGAGCAGCTTCTCCTAAGAGATCAGTGCCATCACCTCAAAAATAGTTCCCTACTATTGTGATTGATGTCGACTCACCTCCAGGAAGTCTTGCTCCATTGGAGCAACCACCCCTTAAAAGGAAAAATACTGAGGTAAGAGGAGTAGTGGATTATTCTGATACAGAAGATGATGATATCCTTGTCACTTCTGAGGAGATACAGTAGGGAATGCCCTCTCCCATAAGGAAAGTTGCTTCAAGCTGAAGGGAGGATAGCCTTAGACTAGGAAAGGTTGACCTTAGAGGTCTAAATAGTGCAGATGATTTGAGGATTGAGGCCTACAAAGCATTTATGGAAGATGACTCCTTTGTTGAAACAAGTGAATTCAAAGATTTTGTATGGAGAGCTAAAGCTCCACATAATGCATAGAAGGTTGCTATTGAGAGGAGCTTACATCCGGAACTCCTCGAAGCTATCATTCAGACAAATGTAAGGAAGGCTATGAGGGTTGAATTCCAGAATACGACTGCTAAAGAGGGCAGAGAGCTTGTGAAGAAGAGTGGTCTATTGTTGTTACCTGAATGGGACATTGCTAACGCTATAGTGCTTGATACTATAAGGAGGTCTAAAAGGCCTTTGCTGCAAACTGAAGAAGAAGCAGAGATGACACTTCAAGGATCAACATTTAGTGAAGAATGGGATGCATTAGCAATTTGGTCATTATCTCTAGGATCCAGGAAGCTGGTAGTGGCTGAACCATTAGATTTTAGTGGATAATTGTTGATAAAGAGAGTCACTGACACCCCAGATTTAGAGGAAATTGATATGGTTGTGAATGTTGTGAATTTTACTAAGGAAATAGTGGAATAACTCACTCTTGAAAGAGATGAGTATAGGAACAAATATAAGTCTTATAGGTGAATATGATAAGAGTTAGCAAAAGGTGGCCATGTTAGAAACTGAGGTAGCATTGTATAAGGAGCAGGTAGAATTATTAATAAAACAAGGTCAAACTAGTTCAAGTCATGCATCAATGACTTCTCCAGTTGCATGTTCTGAATCCCCCTCACTGGATCAATATTTGTAAATAGTGCCATATAATTTGGGGTAGGAGCCACTCACAATTGAGAGGCCAAGCACATCAGGTACTATCCCATCAGATGATCCTACAAGGGCACAACTCCTCACACAAATTGAAGTGTATAAGAAATTACTTGAGTAGACACAAGAGACAATGTATGAGAACAATTCAAGGATTGTTCATACTGTCTTGAAACACCTAAATAGAAAGATTCAAAGTAAATTGAGTAGTGTTCATGCCAATTACTTATTGATGTTGAGAGCAATTAGGTTATCTCAGAGGGATAAGGAGTTGGCCACTCCACTCCTTGATAAATGGATTCCTAGAGCTAAGAAGTTGAAGCTCATGGCAGTTGGGGCCAATCAACAGGAAGATAGATACCCAAAGGTTATCCCAACTTACAGATTTTTCAATGAAATTAATGAACAAGGGTTTCAAGGGTATATTGCTCCACTTGAACAAAAAATAAGGGAATTGAAAACTAATTATGACCAGGAAATTTTTTCATTGTTGTCAGGCATTCAAAAAACTTATGATGAAGTGAAACCCCTATAGATGTGGAAGAACCAGATGGACAACACCATTTCCTCTCAAGAAAAACTTATTTGTGAAAAAGTTGATATTAATATTCTGAATAATACTTTGGAGAAATTGTCTTTTATCATCAACATTTTGGAGGATTTTGATAAGGAATCCAATTCAGTAATGACAAAATCATTGATTTCAATTGGCCATATGATGCTTAATATGAATAATGGAAGAGAATATTTATTGATCGATTGGGTCTATA
Source organism: Sequoia sempervirens (assembly GCA_007258455.2). NCBI lineage: Eukaryota > Viridiplantae > Streptophyta > Pinopsida > Cupressales > Cupressaceae > Sequoia > Sequoia sempervirens. The sequence continues at coordinate 341,985,150 of VDFB02086081.1, forward strand.
AGTACAAAAAGGGAAACATATATGATTGGTCAAGTATAACATCGGTTTGTCCTTTGAAAGAATAATGTGTAACAAATATATGTTTCTTGATAGCGAGTATTGTATATAAATGTTAATTGCTGATGATATGAGTGCTTACGGGGATGCTGAATCACTTTTTGGCCTTGTCATTTTTCCCAATGTAACAAATGAGTGACAACAACTTGAAGATTATTCTTTCTAACATGTGCCTTTTGAAGGGCAAGTTTCTTCTCACTGCAAAGGCTAATGATCTTTGTCTCATATGTATTCTCTCCAATGGAAAATGTAAATATAATTGCAATGGGAATGTGTCTTGTAGCGGTCCAATTGGGATGTGACATGTGTACTCTTGGTCTAAAGCTTGTTTTGCTCCCTTGTTTCCATAAAAGGGAATTCAAGGCCATTAGTGTAGGTCTCTTGTTGAATTATGGAATCGAATGGTGCAATTGAAAAACACAGAGTGAATATGTTAGAAGTCCTTATCTTATGCTTTAAGTCTAGTTAGTAATTTTTTTCAAATGTATGGTTCCTAAGCATATCTAAATGATAATGCAAGTTTTCAGAGTCTGTAGTCTCTCCAATTTTACTTTGTACCTGAATTATTAATGAAAGCCTTGATCAAATATCATTTCATTAATCGTCATCGTTATTGTACTTTGATGTATGCTTTGATTTTAGCTTTGGTTTAAAGATAACTAATTCATTGCACAAGCCAAGTAAGAGAGGAGTAACTGGGACTGGAGTTTGATGGTTTTGATACATGATCATGGTGTATGAGCCTTGAACAGGTCTTAGGTGATCACGAGCGCTTGTTGGAGATTAACGGACTGTAGTGCATCCACCAACAAACTCTCAATATTTTTATGTTTATGCTAATTATGTTTTAGTTATGAAGTGATGCGACTTTTTGTAAATGGGTCTGAAGCTTGTTGCTTCCCATACAAATAGAGAAACCAGGGCCCGATTTTGAAATCATCATCATCAAATCATATTCCATTAGAGTAGGCATTATTAAGAAGATAGGTTGCGTAATCCGCCCATCCATATCATATTAAAAGACTTATGTTACAAATGCTTATATTTTCAAGTAATAAAATGGATCAGACTACTTATAATTCATAATCCATTTTCAGTGTTCAATTACTGTGTCAATTTCCATTGCTTATCTATTACTTTGTTGTCTCCAAAGTGGTCTTTTCAAGTTATTTAAGTCTTCAAGATTTATCATAACATATTTTTTGTTACTGTGTGGATGCTTTGATTGGTTTCTGGTTGATGTGAATTAAAAATTCTTTCAAATAGTTTACTTTAATTGGTCCCTACCCAGGGTTAAAATCCTTTTAAAGAGGTTATTTTATGACCATGTATATTTTTTTCTACATAATCATAAAATTATTAGACCCATTATCACATATAGACCCACAAGAAAGGTGAATGTGTCATGAATCCATATTGGAATTCCTAATTCGATGATTATTTTATGATGCAATTATGACATGTGGAATTAATATGCCATTTTTATCCTATGAGCTCATCTTGGGATTTGAGTGTTTATTTTCTAACTAGGTTTTTGGGTGCCACTTTTTTTGGTGGTTTTAGATCATGGTTTTGTAATCACTACTTATATTTATATCATTCTTGAGATTTAATTTTATAGTAGCTAGATAAAAACCTATTGGAATTTCATAATAAGGCAGAAAAAATGGAAAAAAAGATAAGAGTCTCATTAGACTCTATTTGGCTAATTCAATATTGTTGAATGTACATGAAGAGACCATTATAACACTTATTTTAAAGAAATTGGGAGATACATATCAAGCTAAATTTATAGTTAATAAAATATTTCTAATAAACAAGTTATATACCATCAAAATGGACAGTGGTGGTTCTATAGTTTAACACTTGAATTAATATTACTGAAGCATTTCAAAGTTTAGGCCATAAGAATCATCCTTTTTTAAACGTGGATTGCAAATAATTTTGAAAATTTAGAAGTCTTGGTCATTCACATTATTTTTTGCTACATGTAAAATAGGCAACATGTAAAATAGGAAAAAATCATTATGAAGTTTGATCATGAAATTTAAAATAGGCACCTTGAAAAAAACGTAAGCCTTGCCAATACAATATTCATTTTATTTATTTTTCAAACATTTTATGAAGTTTAAAGTTAAATTAAATTAAATTTCCACCATATAAATATAATAGGATCTCGGGAAGGATATGTCTCCACTTATTTTACATAGATTTTTCCAAATATAGGTATGCTAGTTTAGTATTGTTGAATGTAAATGAAGAGACCATTATAGCACTTGTTTTAATGAAATTGGGAGATGCATCTCAAGCTAAATCTATAGTTAATAAAATATTTCTAATAAACAAGTTATATACCATCAAAATGGAGAATGGCGGTTCGATAGTTTAACACTTGAATTAATATTATTGAAGCATTTCTAAGTTTAGGCCATACGAATCATCCTTTTTTAAACATGGATTGCAAATAATTCTGAAAATTTAGAAGTCTTGGTCATTAACATTATTGTCTTCTACAATGTCATCCAATGTATCATTTTCAATGTTCATATGTTCTTTCAAGTATTTAATATTATCATCGTCCTCATCTTGACCTGAATCATCTTCATCATCATTGAAATTTGACTATAGACCATCTATTTTGTTACCAGATGTATTTGGGTCATCATTTTCTATACCATCCACATTGTTGTCTTCCATAACATCATCTAACTCTGGATTGTTGTCTTCTTTTTCCTGAACATAACCATCTTCAACATCATCATGGATGTCAATTTCTTCGATGTTCTCTAATCCCTCTCTCTCATTTTGTTCACCATCATTGTTTTGCTCAGTATCCACTAATGTTTTGTTAAATACATGCCTTAATCTTGGATCATAATGTATGAAAAACATCCATTTCAAGTCCAAAATATCTTCATAGAAAAATACCTGCATATGAATTACATATATTAGATGTATGTTATAAAATTTTTATTGATTAATAAACACATGTATATATTCACAATAAATTATGAATTAATAGATTAATGATCACTACCGCTTCTTGTTTGATTTAAAGAAATACTTGCTCATAATGAATTGGTAGAACATAAGGCTCCTTATCCTCCGGTAGGAAGCATGAGAAATCTATAGAAAATAATTCACTATGGGTATCATGTCTTCATGTCCTCTCAAATGCTTCATACCATGTACATTTAAAAATACGTTTAAAAGAGTGGTAATCCAACTCAATAATTTCTTGTATTTTCCCAACATATTGTAGATTCCCTTCAATTATATTCTTATCTTTTGAGCTTGATCGACTGGATTGCTTGAAGTCAACCATGATGCCACAATCGAAGGATCATCTCTTTACATCTACACTTTCTACACGATAATGTTGACCATATGACCACATTGTTGGATATTTCCTCACCTTTGAAAGACCATTTATTTCAGTGAAAATAATAATAATGATGAATATTAAAATAGTTAATAGTGTCAAAACTGTAAGGAAATGACATTTTGTAAAATTCCAATTGTACCTTTCTTTCACATCCTCTAGACATGTTGATTCCATCTTCTGTTATGTTTGAATCTATACCTACATCTTCTATTTGATTTTGAATTTGTTCAGTAACCCACTCGAGTGTGCAATCTTTGCCCCATTACCCAAGTAGATCAGTGGGAAGTTGAGTATTCCTTGGGTTCGATCTCTCAAACTCTCTCCTTGCTTCTAACACTTTTTCTCTTTTTATCATACAGATCAATCCATTTGTTCATAAATTCCATGTGGTATAGAATGAACTTGTTGAGTATTGCACTTTCGTCGACACCTATTACATGTCAGCATGTTTATTTCAAACTCCAAACGTCATGTTGTTAATTTGACAAATAAATTATAGAGTAAATTAATGATTGCAAGAAAAACAACCACACTGATCATGAATTTACTTACTAATTTCTATTTAAACACCATTAGATTGTGGGTTTTCTCCATCAATAATATTTGATGCTTGTTCTTCATCCCAAACACGTGGCCCATCTTCAAAATCCTTACCAAGGAATTCACACAAGAAGAAAAATGCTTCATTCAATACATACCCTTCAGCCATGCAACCCTTTGGATGTGCCTTTTGTCAGACATATCTTTTTAGAGTTTTCATATACCTCTCAAAGAAAAACATCCACCTCGTTGATATGACACCTACCAATTCAATGCCATCGACTAGGTGTATAAGTAAATGGACTTGTAGGTCCATGAAACTTGTAGGGAGCTCCTTCTCAAATACACATACAATTTCTGCAATTTCCTTCTTCCACTTTGGCTCTTCACATTCGTGGATCTCCTTGGAGGTCACCCACCTAATATAAGAATAGTAAATTAGTATGAACCTTTACTCAAAATTTAAAATGCAATATAATATCTCTATGTCTCTCACACATGAACATTTCATATAACCACATACCTTGTAAATTCCGACAATCGACTTATGGCCTCAAGTCAACTGTAAGGCAGGAATCCCCCCTAATTGCCAATGGCATGATATGCTATCAAACACATTTATGAAAAGGTCATTAGTAATTTTTTCTCACAAAACAAAATATTAAAATATATTTAGTACTTAATCAATGTTACCAGTAAATGTTAAATGATGATATATAATACCTTCATAAAATTATGAAAATCATGTGTTTTAAATCCTGTGATATGTCCATCAACTATAAAAGCTTTAGCCAATGATGACCCATAGCCAGTAGGTGTCCTTATTGAATGGACAAAATTTTTTAGTTGCTCTAGAGCTCCTTTTTTTTTTCAAAATTCATGGAGCTTTTGCATATGTTTCATTTTCCCTATTTGGCCACAAATGTTTTCTATCAAATTTGGTACGCGAAATAGAAATATCTCTCCTCGAAGACAAGGTGTCCTCTTTGCATGACATATGTCGAAATATAGAATTTGGGACATTTTTGAAGATGTGCATATGATCTAATAGATGAGATATTAATAGATCCCTCCAGTAAGGGAGCTCATAAAATATGGATTTCCTTTCCATTCCTTCTGGCATATTTACTACAACTTGTTCTGGTTCTTCAATTGAATTGCCTTGATCAAAAAAATCCTCCCAAGCTTTCAATTCAACATCTTCATACTTATTAAGCCAATCACCTAGACCCATAATCATGGGAGGGCCTCTATTTTCAACTTTTCCATCAAATTGATTCTTCAGGCGATTTCTAAACTTATGATCTAGTGGTAGAAAAACCGTGTTGCTTGTGTAAACAAATTTATGTAGATCTTTAGAATATTATCCTTGAAATTGTTTTGCACATCTTGGACATGCAAATATCCCCTTTGTTTGAAGCCTTGCAATTCAATAAGTAATGTTAATAACATCAAAAAAATAATATAAAAAAAAGTATGAAAGTTGGGATGAAAATAAATTATGAGTGTAAATACGTAAATATTTTATCTTACTAGAATAAACGCCAAGTCTTGGGAAATAATTAATAGTCCAACATAGCCCACCATACAACATGAAGGACCTCTTTGATGGAGGACATGATATGTCATACATTCTTATGTCTTTCCATAGTAGTTGCATCTTATCAATAAAAGACACAAGATAGACATTCATGTTTTTAACTTGATGTTTTCCTAGAACAATTAGAGTCAACATAAGGTGCCCCTTTCTAACACTCATCCATGGGGGAATATTGTATACTATCAATATGACTGGCCAAACACTATAATTTGAGCTCAGGAAAGAGAATGGGCACACTCCATCAATTGCAAGACCAAACCTGTTACTACGAGGTTCATCTTTGAATTTTCTTGGCCATTTTTCCTCTATGTGTTTCATTGCTTTGGAGTCAGCTAGAATTCACATGAATCCATCTTTACTCTTGTTCTTTGCATGCCAATCCATCAATTGTGCAAGTGACTTGCAATGAAACATTCGTTAAAGTCTAGGTATAATTGGCATGTGACGTAAAACCTTCTTTGGAACTGCAGGACCTTGTACATTTGTACAATATCTCTTCTCTTTGCATATAGGGCATTCTACCTTGTTTTGATATTCATCTCTGTATAAAATGTAATCATTTTTAAATGAATGAATTTTCTTATATTCAATCCCCAACTCAACCAACAACAGATGTGCCTCTCTACAAGTTGATGGCAACACATTCTCTTTAGGGAATATTTTAGTTTTTAGTGCCCTGTACGATTTCCAAAGATTAAATCAATTGAATGTTTGACTTATGATGAACATGTTTGATATGTCAATCTATACTAGGACTGTTTATATACAATATATGGTTTTAAAATCCCCTTAAAGAAATATAAACAAAGTCAATGAATGTTTACGAATTGTGTACACCAATTGACAATGCAAAGTAAGAAATAGATTTCAACTCACTTCAGTAGGGCAGTGAATCCTTTGTCTAACCAATCAAATAGTGACTTGATTTCTACTAATATTAATGTGCATGCTAGTTTTGAGGTTCTACTTGCACCCGATTTGAACATGGGTGTCTTCACTACTTGCTTGATGGAGTCTTTGAGGTTGTTATCATCAACATTATTTTGGTGGTAATTACCCCTGCTATCATTGTTACTATCAACCATATGATCATTATTGTCATCATTGTTTCCATCCCCAAAGAAACCTGTAAGAATTTCATTCAATCCTTCTTCATGCACTGCATTTTCACTATCATGATCATCATCATTAAGGCTAGGTGGGATGTCATCAATGTACATAGATCTCATCAGCTCTTCAAATTTCTCAGCTGGTAGTAATCTCTTCAAACTTGCTCTTTTCACCCTGGTATTGTTTAAAGGATGGTTTGTATCATCCTGTCCAAATCTTAATAACCTAGTTGGATCATGGGTATTAGTATGTGTTTCATCAACATCTTCTACCTATCAGCAAACACACACATTATTTAATGTTTTCCAACAATTGGATAAATCATAAATGTATCAATTTCAAAGAAATGTAATCAAATATGGCTTAAAAAAATAAAAATAAAAATTGTATGAATATATATACATCAATTGAATATTGGAACATTATTTTATTTACTACCTTTTTTATACAATAATTTAAATAAAACACAATTTTGACAACATAGTTTATAAAACATGAGTCCACACTCATTTATTATTCTTTGGTTTTCTGCCCTTAAGAACATCCTTAGGGAGACCTTGTTCCCTTTTCTTCTGCACAAGAGTGCGTTTTAAGAAGGGTTAATCAATCAATAACTCATCCCCAATGGTAAGGTCCATAATATGTTAAAGATCCAAGATACTGAGAGGGGGGGTGAATCAACATCTTAAATTTTTTGATTAGATACCATCCAATTATTCCAATGAAAACTAAAGTAGAAATAAATAAAAGCATTAACAGAGCATAAGATCAGAGAACTCAAGAACACCAGGATTTTTATGTGGAAAACCCAAATGGGAAAAACCACGGTGAGTGTTAGCTCACAATATTATATAACCGGTTATAAAATATTACAAAATGGGTGGCTCATAGCCAGGACTCACTATCCAGAAACAAAGACTTGTTGCCTACAAAAATTACAATGACAAAAAATGGCTTACAACTAGAAAATGAATCGATGAGTACACCTAATGAGTGCAGATTAAGTTCTGAATAAAGCTCAATAAACGGACTTAACACATTTTATCATGTTCGCACTGCTTCACTTCTTCGCACACATCACACACACCTTCAAAAAACTGTCTATTATATATACCCAATCTTCTTCGCAAGCATCAATTAGGTCGGCCTAATTAGATGCACTTCATATTTACCAAAAATATTATCTGTCAGCCTCAAAAAAGATATCCCACATGCTTCAACAAGTCAGCATAGACCTAAAATAGGTCACACATATATCCGCATAACAAAACTATTTTTCACCTTTACACAATTTACCAAAGAAGTTGGCTAGGAATAAACTTCAAACCAAAAAGCAAAAACATTTTGTACGAGCACCAGATACATGACATCTCAAATGTATGTGCTCCCAACATCTACAAACCATTTCCCAAAACCACAAGCTATAGTGATCACCGGAAAACAAATGCAGACCAAAATACCGGAGGATTGAGCAAAATACCGGTTCAGATACCAGACTAGAATACCAGAGTAACTTTAGTCTTGGTCTAGCAGTTGCAACTCATATATCATGGTGACATCAATGACAAAAATAAAATAAAAAAAATGAGATGTTCTTCATTTTTCCAACATTATATCCTCAACAATTATCAATCTATCAACCTCTCTTTCCATATCTCCATCTTTATCATTTATAACCTCAACAAATTAGCAATTCGGTCTTACAATAGGGTCCCTTCCCTTAATACTATTTATAAATCTTGCAATATTTTGTGTGTGTATGCACGCCCATTTATATACATAAGATGGCCTCTATTAATTTCTTTTCCACTTTCCAATTGGAGACAATGTGTATACATATTCAAATTTAGACCATATGTTGACATGCTAGGCTTATATTCTGCTAGCCTTCTCCATTCACCACTGTAATATGATGGACCATAATATGGCATTAATCTCCTAGTGATTTGTTTCGATTTGTTTCTATGTTTAGATCCCACATGTACATTTTGGACAATAAAGAGGCCTATATTCGCTCCATGAATATTGGAGGGTCGTATCATGTAGTTGTATCCCCAAAATTGAAACACCTCATACACTCTAGGTAGTTGTTGATCACTAGGCCAAGCACAATATAGTCGATGATCAAATGTCTCTTTATAAATTGATCTCAAACTCAGGGGAAAGTCATCAGCTCCATCACATTCATTCTCATAGGGCATGTAGTCCACCTTCCCCTTGTCTTTAAGAAAATTATGCATCTTTAAACTGGTTCTTGTTCTGTGACTTGTTTTCATCAATTCCTCATCTTCTGAGCTGGTATATTGGCACATATTTTTTTTAGATGTATCATCTGATAAATGATCATTTCCCTCTAGGCTGGAATTTAGTGATCCAGGAAACTTTAAACCAAGAACTTTATCCTACAAGTATCCATTAAGAAAAAAATTAGTTATTTAAATAATATAAAATAATGTTTAAATGAAGTAAACATTTTTTTTTATCTAATTGGAAAATTCCTTACCACAATTCCTATTGAATTTGAATTGGTTGTAGGAGGAATACTACCGATTGGAAGCTCATCATATATCTAATGTCTTTGTACAATTTCTTGTTTGAATTGTTTCTTTCCACGACATACAAAACATCCACAAACAACAATTTTCTCAAAGTATTCATCCCATGTACTATAGTCCTGACCAATCTCTTGTTTAGTGCAATCATTTGTTGTGTCTACAAGGTCCATTGTCATATCCTCTTCCACCCACTATCTTCTATGTGATTTAACAGTTTTAGGTCCATGTCCACGTACATATCTTCTTCTTTTGCTAGTTGAACGCTCAGGCTTTCCATTTGCTCCAATCTCCATCTAAAATAATCAACAACATGCATTAATTTATGTCAAGATTGGATAATGTTGGAAAGAGACACTGGACAAGTCATCTGGTGTTGTCATTGATGGAAACCCTAGTTAGTGATTCAATCCACACATCATCATTTGATCATACCAGAAGTCAGATCAAATTTTCGTGATTAACTATCAAGCAAGAATAGAGCATTCGACAGAATTGTGTTCATCGACTCACATGCAGTTTTCTGTTATCATTTTGAGTTGTGGATCTCAGGGAAGGTATTTTGGTATATTATCTATGTTATTCTTGAATCTTAGAGCCTTGTATTGATCTGTGTACAAGTTAGGAGATCCGGTTGATTAATTTTTTGTTTAACAGTGCTTCAAGGCCGACTAAGTGAATATAGCCATTGTGGATATTCAAGGAGTAATTGTTTAAGTATTTTTGTGCTCAAGCATGTTGATTTGGGTCCTCACTATGTTGTGGCTGACTTTGGTTTTTGCGCATTAAGAATTAATTATGGATTGAGCCGACAGTTTGTAAATATTTTCATATTTTGTTGGAGCCGACATGTAGCAATTAAATCCTTAGTAGCAGATATATATAAGTGATTGATTATATCATTTTGATCTATGTACAAAGTGTGTCGATGTATGTTGTGAATGTCAAAAGGGTTGTAGAGTGATTATGCATAGTTTCACTTGTGCATAAAAGGTTTTTGTGATGTGAGTTGAAGCAAACAGAGGAGAAGAGAAGAATCAGACATAAGGTCAAAGAATTCAATTGATGAGCTTAACTAGAACTATTCTTAGGAATTTGTAGATGTTATTTCATAGTTCACCACTTCAATTGTATTTTGACATTGATTGTAAGGCAATAATCCTTTCTGTTTTTTAGCAGTGTGCCTAAATGCAAGTGCATTCCCATTTTTGTAAACATCTTTTTGAGTATACTCAGATAATATTGCGGATTGACCTCCACGAGGTTTTTCCCCTAACAGGGTTTCCATGTAAAAATCCTTGTGTTATTGTGTTGTGGTTGCTTGCTTTATGTTCATGCATATTTCTTTTGGTTGAATGTTATTAGTACTTTAAAGATCATAGTAATAAAGCTAAAAATTGTAGAAAACTGATTCACCCCCCCCTCTTAGTGTTCCTTGATTCCAACAATTGGTATCAAAGCCTAGTTCCTCGAAAGAAGTTTAAAATCTTGGGGAAGATCCGGGAAAGTGATTCAATGGATTCAAGCAGTCTTCAAAAACAACTTTTGGTGGCCCTAGATGATCTTGACCAATCAAAATCTAAAGTCCGGGATTTATAGGCAAGTCTCAAGAATGCTGAGAAATTCATTCAATCATTGGAAGATAAAACCAATGAGTCAAGGGAGAAGAGAAGGGAACTCTGTGATCAAATCAAGCAGAAAGAGAGTAAAAGCATTGAAGATGAACAACTGAGTCAAGCTCGGAAGGAGAAGATAGAAGAGTGTGAAATTTTTCCATAGAAAATGTTGTTCTAAAGCATGAAATGGAATCTATTGTGATGAGGATGACCAAGGAGACTGAAGACATGAAGAAGAATGAAGAAAATCTTGCTCAATCCTTGAAATAAAAATCTGAAGAATGCAGTTCAATTACTGATGGATTCAATTAGTTGGAGCTTGAATTGGAACAATCTAGAAATAATGAGGAAGAGCTTGAAAAGCATATTGTTGATCTTAGAGATGAACTTGCTACTGCAAATGAATTCAAGGAGAAGTTCAAGATTAGCTCAGCCAAGCTTGATGAATTGAATAAAATTCAGAGGACTGAAGGTGACAAGTGAGGTCTTGGATATGAGGAAGGAGAAAGATCCGAATCTAGACAAAGGATATTTAGGCAAGGAAATCAGATGAACAAAGTTGAAAGGTATCTGGTAAGACAACCTAATTCTCAAAGGTTCAATGGTTACTATTTTTTTTGCGATAAGTTTGGTCATATGACGGCTCAATGTAGAAGTAGAATGAATTCAAGCGGTCCATCATTTTTCGGTCAGTGTTTCAATTGCGATAAGTATGTCATAAGTCAAATGAATGCAAAAATATGATGAACAACTTTTATAGAGATATCACATGTTATACATGCAATAGATTTGGCCATATTTCTAACTAGTGTAGATCAAGAGAAAATCAATGGAACAACTGGTTTGGACAAAGAAATGTGGTGTGCTACAATTGCAACAAATTTGGTCACATTGCTAGATTTTGTAGAAGCAGAAAGGGTCTGGTGAATCAAGGTAAAAATATATAGAAGGATGAGAAGGGAAAAGGAAAGGTTACTACAGATGATATCAGGAAGCAAATGAAGAAGATACGGGTGAAGAAGAGTCTCTTTGTAGTAGGAAATGATTCCACACCAGATCCTGGATCTGGTAATTCCTCTGAGAATTAGTTTTAGGCCTTTGGCCTAGCGGGAGCTGTCAAGAAAATTCTTCAAACCCCCTGTTGGTAGTTGGTACTGGGATGTGTATGAGTGCAGTGATTGCATTGATGATCTACATATGTTGTTGAAATTGTTGAAGGGAGTATTTATGCAGAATTGAAGGTCTGCAGAAGAGTTATCTTTCACAAAGTATGGAAACATGGTATCCAGATGAGTTAGGGAAAAATAATTTATTGCAATAAAAAGTTAGGTGTGAGAATGATAAAAGTTCATTTGTATCCCTCATTTGTCACTTTTCACTTTGAGAAGAAGAAGTTTGGAGAGCTGTGAAGTGAACTTTGGTGAATTTTGATGAAGATTCAAGTGTGAAGGCGATTCGGCGATCAAACCCTAATTTGGCGAAAAGGTATTTATCGGGAAACTTGTGAACTTGTGAATTTGTGAAAATGGTTGCTCCGTTGGTAGTTGTTATCAAGAACAGACCCCGTTCGAAATTCAAGTGGCATCCTTTCAAATCTATTGATACATAGCCCTTAGGTGCGTTTTCATTTGTTTTGTATGACGTCTTGCATATTGAAGACATTAGGGCATACATTCATGCTAATATTGAGGAGTTAGGAAGCTCACAATTGTTGAATTTGTACTCAAATCATATAGTTGGAGAAGATTTCAAAGTGAAGCCCGAATTCAAAACCCTAGAGAAGAAGAAATTCACATAGATTCTAAAATTCCCCGTGTTTGAAGAAAACGAGTGGGTCCGGTATATTTTGAGTTGAGTTCATGCTGAATTTATATGGTTGAGTCAATCTTTTAAGATTACAAAAGAAGCCATAAACATTGTTATAGGTTTAAATTCGTTTGGTGGGTTGCCAATCTTGAAGTCTGTTAAGAATCAGATAGTTATTGATGCAACCGGTTCAATGTTTGATAAAAGAGTTATGACAATTGATGATATCATTGAAGTGGATGTCAAATTTGTATCTATGGTCATTGGTTACAAGATATATCATTCCAGTCGGGATAATTTTGTATCTGGTACAACTATTTATGCAGCATATTAGATGGTGAAGGAGAATGCAGAGTATGATCTATGTGAGTTACTCAGAAGCTAGTTAATGGAGAATCTTGGTAAGATCAAGAAAGATAAAAAGAATTACTTCAAATATGGTAATCTGTTGTTGTGTTTGTTCTTTTACTTTATGAATGAAGTTCCAAGTGTTGAAAAAGTACAATGGAAAGAAAAGAAGCATGTAGCTATTCAAATTAGAGATATCTTGCACATAGTTGGTGATAGTAAAGCCAGGAAAGCTACAATCTTGGGTTATTTCAAGAAATTTCAGAATGAAATGCAAGCAAGAGAAAGAATTCCTAATTCTATTATGGAGAAGTATAAGGAAACTATTTATTGTATGGTTGATATTGATCAATGCTTGATGGAAGCTGCAAATCCTAGAATGGTCTGGATTATGCTAATGGGATATGAAGTTGAGGAGAACATCTTGGAACTATATGCACAACATTTGTTGAGTAAACCCCAGGATCTGGTAGAAGAGAGGTTTGGAACCTATGAAGAAAAATATATGCAAGTACATGAGCAGTTGAAGAAGCCAATGATAGTCCAAAGAGTAAGGAAGGAAGTGGAAGCCTTTGCAGAGAGCATGGGGATATCTGTAGAAGCCGTGAGAGAAGCTAGAAGAAAGAGAGAAGAAGCTAAAGTAGGAGAGTCAACTAGAACTGAATTTGCTAGTCCGGTAGCATCCTCTACCTGAACTAGATCTACAAGAAGCTCTACTCTCTCATTTGGTCCTATAAAGAAGTCAAGTTCTATGAAAGCTCAATCCAAGACATCTAGAAGAGAAGGAAAAAGGAAGAAGGACAAGAGCACAAGAGTTTATGTTGTTGTTTCTGAAGATGAAGAGACTAAATTTGATGAAGAGATAAGAGAAATCAAGCAAAAGGGCACAAAGGAAACAAAAGTCTCTAAGGACAAGCCCTTCGGTGAAGAGAAAGGAAAGAAAAATATGAAAACAGACAAATCAGGTATGTCTATAGAAGAAGTGGATAAAGCATTGATTAAGGATGGAAATCTTAAGCCTCTTTGTGAATGGTATGACACCTTTGACAGTGTCGGTCAAAGAGTTCTTGAGGAAGCTTCAATAAAGAAATTGAATAATTTCAACATGACTCTTATTGAAATAATGTTTGCATTACCTAAAAGTCTATATGAAGTTTTAGAAATGAGAAGAGTGAGTGCAAGGACAGAAGAAGAGAAAATGAGAGAACATATACTTGTTGATTTGTGTCCAGTGATGTCATTAGAAGAAATGAAGCATATACTGAATGAAGCAAAAGGGGATTATAAGAGAAAAACAAGGGTGAACAAGCTGATGATTGGTCAGACTGAAGAAGTTGGAAAGGATATTGAGAAAATCCTCAAGGAAATTTTGTTAAAGAACAAATACAATGTTGTCTTTGAAGAAGTGCATGATGTAGATGTTTCATCTGGTCCGGTAGCAGAAGAGGGAAAAGAAGATACATTTGAGGAAACTCTAAATCCTCTAGATATGCATGATGCTGAAATTCCTATGGAGATTGAAGCTCCTAATGTAGTTATAGTTGAAGAAAAAGAGATTCCTGAAGCCATGGAAAAATCAATGACTGAAGAGAAGAAGGATGAAGTGAAAGAAGTTCTTGTGAAAGAAAGAGACACTGATAAGGAAGTGAAGGAGTTTTTGGAAGAGAAACAAGAAGAGTTTGATATTGAATTGATCAGAGGTCCTATCAATTTAGCTACTTTGTCTCTGATTGAGAAACTGAAAGTTGCATTGTTTGCACAAGCCAAGGCAAGGGAAGAAATTTTGAAATCACATATTGAAGATAGTGAGTTGTTGAATCTTGCATCCGGTATTCTAGAGAAGATCATGCTTCATATGTTAAGGATTCATCTGATTCTCTATCTGGTCAGCTGAAGAATCTTGTAAACTCTGTAAGTACTCATTTTGAGTCACTTGAGAAATCGGCTATGGATAAGGTTCAGAAGGAGTTTGATGCTAAAAGGCTCAGTAGGTTGAAAGGGATGATAGCTAATGATAAATCTATGTTAGCTTCTTGTGTAAAGAATATTCATAGTGCTTTTTCTAAAGGTGGTAACATTTATAAGTCATGTCTATCTTTATCTAAGTTCACTGAGGACATTGAAAATAAAATGAAAGAATGTGAGAAACAATTAGCAGATATCACTCAAGCATTCGATCCTCTAATTGTTTTTGTTGGAAAGCAAGAAGGTCAAGTCATATCCCTACTTGAAAAGATCAAAATTTTGAAGCATGAATAAGGTAAAATGGTTGAAAGGGTTTGTGAGCTTAGAGGAATAATTGGTTTGAAGATGGAAACAATGTTGAGTGCATTGAAGGAATCACAAGATGCTATGGTGGTTAGTGATCTGGTGAACATTGAATTAACAAAGATGCAATCTTACTTATTCTGTGGTCACATGACTATCTTGGAGAGTCTCAAGAAGATTTGGGACATGATTTTGAACCTGTTGAAGAAATTTTTTGCAGATCTATTCAAGTTTATGTAAGTTGTAGAAGCCTGTTTATACATATGCAGCTTGTTCATAGTAGTTTTTGTTTGATTTTTGGTATGTGGATTCCTGCCTTTTCCATTGATGTCAAAGGGGGAGAGTGGGATAGTGAAATTTTTTATAATCATCTTAGGGGGAGTTGTCTTTTTGGAGTTTTGAAGGTTGGGAGTGTATTCATGTTGGTACTGATTTGACACTTAGTCATTTTTCACTAAGTGTTGCCATCAATGCCAAAGGGGGATATTGTTGGAAAGAGACACTGCACAAGTCATTTGGTGTTTTCATTGATGGAAACCCTAGTTAGTGATTTGATCCACACATCATCATTTGATCATACCAAAAGTCAAATCGAAGTTTTGTGATTAATCATCAAGCAAAAATAGAGCATCCGATAGAATTGTGTTCATTGAATCGCATGCAATTTTTTTTTATCATTTTGAGTTGTGGATCTCAAGGAAGGTTTTTTGGTATATGATCTATGTTATTCTTGAATCTTAGAGCCTTGTATCGATCCGTGTGCAAGTTAGGAGATCCGGTTGATTAATTTTCTATTTAACAATGCTTGAAGGCCGACTAAGTGAATACAACCGTTGTGGATATTCAAGGAGTAATTGTTTAAGTATTTTTGTGCTCAAGCATGTTGATTTGGGTCATCACTATGTTGTGGCTAACTTTGGTTGGTGTGCATTGAGAATTAATTATGGATTGAGTCGACAGTTTGTAAATATATTCATATTTTGTTGGAGTCGGCATGTAGAGATTAAATCCTTAGTAGCGGATATATATAAGTGATCGATTATATCATTTTGATATATGTACGAAGTGTGTCGATGTATGTTGTGAATTTTAGAAGGGTTGTAGAGTGATTATGCATAGTTTCACTTATGCATAAAAGGTTTTTGTGATGCGAGTTGAAGTAGACTGGAGAAGAGTAGAATTAGAAAAAAGGTCAAAGAATTCAATTGATGAGCTTAACCGAAACTATTCTGAGGCATTTGTAGATGCTATTTCATAGTTCACCATTTTAGTTATCTTTTTACATTGATTGTAAGGCAGTAAGCCTTTCTGTTTTTGAGCAGTGAGCTCTAGGCAGTGCACCTGAATGCAAGTGCATTCCCATTTTTGTAAACATCTTTTTGAGTATACTAAGATAATATTGTGGATTGACCTCCACCATGGTTTTTCCCCTAATAGGTTTTTGCACATAAAAATCCTTGTGTTGTGGTTGCTTGCTTTATGTTCATGCATATTTCTTTTGGTTGAATGTTATCAGTACTTTAAAGATCATATTAATAAAGCTAAAAATTGCAGAACACTAATTCACCCCCCCTCTCAGTGTTCCTTGATTCCAATAGATAATACATTATAAATTTCAATAATAATATGAAAAAAGATGGATGTATCACAAAATTCCATCAGATCATTTTTTCCTAAGTTAAGTCAAAATTTGAGTACTTGATGTACCGCTTCATCTATTTTGTCCTCATTTGATATGACACGATCTATTGCCATGGCCTCGTCTCACCCCTATAATACACAACATAGTAAATAATGTTTAGTACACCAATTATATCATTTCAACGAATATACTATCCAACACTAAACCTCACTTTAATCATATATTTTCTCAAAGTATTCATCCCATGTACTATAGTCTTGACCAACCTCTTGTTCAGTGCAATCATTTGTTATGTCTGCAAGATCCATTGTCATATCCTCTTCCACCCATTGTCATCTATGTGATTTAACAGTTTTAGGTCCACGTCCACATACATATCTTCCTCTTTTTCAAGTTGAATTATTAGGCTCTGCATTTTCTCCAATCTCCATCTAAAATAATCAACAACATGCATTAATTTATGTCAAGATTGGATAATACATTATAAATTTCAATACTACTGTGAAAAAAGATGGATGTATCACAAAATGCCATTAGATCATTGTTTTCCTAAGTTTAGTCAAAATTTGAGTACTGATGTCCCGCTTCATCCGTTGTGTCCTCATATGATATGACATGATTTGTTTCCATGGCCTTGTTTCGCTCCTATAATACACAACATAGTAAATAATGTTTAGTACACCAATTATATCATTTCAACGAATATGCTATCCAACAAAAAACCTCACTTTAGACATATATTTGACATATATTTCACACTTTAGATGACTCATCTAGTTGTATAGGGGTCATTTCTAGGTTCACAAATCTAACCTCTATTAGTTTTGCACCCACAAAATTGACATGGGATAATGAATAGATAAAATAGGGAACCATGATTGCTCCCTTGGAACATATGAAGATGAAGTCAATTTAGGATCAAATTATTTATAAACTTCCAAGCAAAATACATCATTTTGCATTGCTAGGCGCTAAATTAGGCACACTTTGCACCACCTTTTGTACCCCAAACAGATTACATTTAGGGTTGAAAGGAGGCACTAAAGTCGCTGTTAACTATGTCGAATATAGCACTGACTACTGAATCAAGAACAAAAATTAAAAAATTCTTGTGTCAAGGAAGAGATGACAAGAGAAAAATACCGCACAAAGGAAGAGAGGAGAAAAAAGGGAAAAACAACACGAAGGAGGGCTATAAGCAAGTAGATTAGAAATTCGATTTAGTTTGCGACACCATAGGTAAGGTTACAATTTATTTTTTTTGTTTCCACAAATATTTTTGTTTGGATTAAATGGAGAGGATTGTGAAGAAAGGGTTGTGAATATTTTTTTGTTTACACGTGAATTGTTCAAGTCTCATGTGGTTGCAAACGAGGAGGGAAAAATTGTAGACATTGCATTATTTCCTCCGCATCCAAGAGAAGTGAATGCGTTTTTGAAACCATAATGCCCCGGTTCACTTATCATTCCCATCCCAAGCTTTCAATTTCTGGTTCAATTTCTCAGACCTTCCTTCCATACCTTTCTCTGAAGACAAATTTCTCGCTTCCTTCCTAAAAAAGTTGTTGAGTGCTTTCAAGACAAGTTGTTAAACTGCATTCGCCCCACTACAGCCAGGTCTCATGGGAATAGAGGTTGGTTGAGAAAATATGAGGAGATAGGAATTTTGAGATGACAATTGAATAATAGATCATTTCCTCAAATTTGTGAGACCTTCCGGCTTAAATTAGCTATTACTAATTTTCACTTATTCTTTTACAGAACAATGAGCTCGTGGTTTTGAATTGATTATGCGCACACATTCATTTTCTTTCTAATCAACAGATGCAACTCGAGCATGTGACCTATTTGTGTTAACTCTCAATAAAACCACACTTCGCGCCCTTTTTATCCCCCAAAGATTACCATTCTATACAAGTGCACAAGCATTGATTTTTTTACAATATATTTGTTTCATTTTTCGTATATTTATATCCTTTCAAATATATTTATATTCTATACAGGTGCGCAAGCAGTTGAGTCATAGGGGTTTAAATCTAGAAAGAGAGTCATTCAAGGTAAAACTTTCATACCTGACAGTGTGTACTCCGTTTTCCTCCATAGATTGGATGAAAATAATTTGCCCTAGGTCACCTCAAAATGTCAAGCAATAGAGGAAAGAGAACAAAGGGAGCAGACTCTGTCCACAATGAGGTAATTCATTGTCAATTTATAGATTTGTAAATGTTTCCATTGTTTCTTTCACTTTTAGTTTTTAGTTTTTTATTTTTAAATTTAAAAGAAGAAATTTATTATATATATATATATATATAGGGACATGTGACTGACAAAGATAAAGAGGCATTGGCTTCCTTATTGGGGGTAGAAGCAGTGAACAAATTGGATGATGTGCGCTGGACAATGCTTGTCAGATACATAGAAAACCGATCTAGTGAAGTCACTCAAACATTGCAACCAAATCAACCATGTCAAAGGGAATCAATTGATTCCCCAAGCAGTCTTGGATCGAGCAAAAGATCCAGGAGGAAATCAATAACAGTAAACTCTAGAAATGTAGAATAGGGAGCAGAGGTTTCCACTGTCCTAGCCACTCCTAGGACACAAACTTCTTCCACCACACCATGTTTTCAATATTGCATTGGTAGCTACAATACTAAGATAGAATAAAATGTGGTTTCAAGGGAAGTCCAAATGATAGATGCTGGAAAAGAGTTTGTGAATAGGTTTGAAGGAATCATGCCTTAAATGGTTCAAAGACCATCTACATTTTCCATTCTCAAAGATATTCATACACCTGCAAAAAGCAGTTAATGACATGGAGATTGAATTTGGCACAGGGTTTGTGAAGAAGGTAAAGCTACAAATGTCTCAAAATTGCAAGAGATTTTGGTGCAACCAAACAAAGAAGATAAAAAAACCCCCTCCCGAGCTAAGGCTCAAAAAAAGGCCAATTGATGTAAGTGTCAAAGTATGAAAAGAGCTTGTAAAAATATATGAGAAGTCTGATGCATGGAGGAAGTTTGGTGAGGAGAGTACACATGTATTTGAATTTTCTCATAAGATTATATCAAATTTATTAAATGATTTTTAAATTTTATTTGTGCATAGTTAAATTGAATTAGTATATGTTTCAAGACAAGGCCTCCAAGGCTAGGCTTCAAAAACTTCATGTCATGCATCACAATGGCTAGAAAGGTTTACAGGCCTTGATCTGTAAATTTGTACGTATATTTCATAGTTAAATGATATTGTTTTAATTTCCTAGGAAAAAGTAAATGATTGTATATTAATTAGTTTAACTAGTAGATGTGCCATGTTTTGACAGGAGAAATATGGCTGGCATCCAAAGCAATTTGAAAAGGAAAAGTTACAAAGAAAAAAGTAGGTCAATTTTGTAATCTAGGTGGAGAACGAGGTATCAATAGTTGACTTTCAATAACTTAGTTGGATATTGTTGTGTTAATATGTCAATTTGCATTTCTTGTGTTGAGTTGTTTATTGATGCGTAGGATGAGTTTTAAAGTGCTTCTTTGTTGGCCCTAGATCCCACTCAATTGTCCCATTATTTCATGTTGAGAAAAAAATATTGTTTGCCTTAAAGGGTAGTGGGTGAAATTCATGCCTTATTTTCATCGCATCTTTTAATTAATGACCATGTTCTTTTAATATCTCTTAAGTGTCCCCATTTAAGTTATGAGTTCTATCATTTGAGTAACTTAGTCCCATGTTGATTTGATTTATCTTCTTTTCTCTCAAACATGGTATCTCAAGGAGTGCTTCCTTGAATTCATGTTGTCATTCTAGTAAGTGATCCACATGCATCTTTGTCATCCTTCCTCACGATGCTTCCATTATTTTAACATGTAAGAATGTTTTGATGCATCTTGGTAGGCATCCTATAGATCTAACACATCCTTGTAGTCTACATCACTTGGCATAGCTAACCAGCCACTTAATTTTTCCATCTAATTTTAAAAAGGTAGTAAATTTATGTCTTCCAAGTTAAAAAAACTCCATAAATAAAGAAATCAATAGTAAAAAACCTGCAACCTGATCTGATCAACATAGAGAAGTGTGTAATACTATACTTCTTAACATTCAAAAGATAAATGGAATGTCCTTAACACCAAGTAGAGCTATCCAAAAAAGCTAACTAAAAACACAAACGTGCTCCTGCACACAATGGCCTAATGGTTGGTTGTCATAGAAGTCAAACTACCGAAGTAACAACACTGATCAAGTTAACATATATGCATCATTTGCATAAATAGTTGAACCATTTATGCGCATGAATAAATAGTAGAAGGATGTTGATGAACTCAATTCATTTGAATTTATGCCTCTTGGCAGGCATTCCTCTTGAATCTCTAATATCAGGTGCCTGAGACTTCCTTGTAGCTTTTACCTTTCGTCGCCACCTTTCCTCTTCACTGTCAAACTTGTCTTCTTTTTCCTTATCTACATTTCTGGCTTTAGCTTCTAATTCATCCCATGTTTTACCTTACTCCCCTTTAGAATCTTCTTCTTCTTCTTCGTCCTCATCTAACTCCACAAGAGATTCATCTTCTAAACCTTCCTCATCTGATTTTGATTCCTCTTCTTCATCAAAGGGTTCATATCCTTGATCTGACTCTTCTGAATTATCAGAATCATAATCACTAGCTTCCATATTCAAAAATTTCCAACCACCGTCTTCAATAAATTTATCTGGATCATCAGTAATAGTCTTCAAAATTGGCCGCTAGTTCAAGTTCATTTTGCTTTCATAATACTTTATATCCATGGAGTTCAACCATTCCTTGATGCCATCAAGCAAATATTGAGGAATGGTGTCAATGCGGAGTACATAACTCTTGAAGTATTTGAAAACAATAGCCATATCAAATGCATTTTTCCCAAGTCCTACTCTCTCAAGGTTAACAATCTCAATCTCATTAATAGTGATTACTAAGAAAGGTAATTCCACCAACTCTACCAAACAATTTACCATAGGAACAATAGAAGCAGAGGCTTTGAAAGGAACTCCATGAAAACCAAGCTCTCTAAATGGTACATCAAAATCTAGTTCAAAATATTTTAGATGAGGCTGCTCCCATAGCTCTCTTACTCACTTGATAAATCCTTGAAACTCTGCATTGATATTATTTTTCCTATCCCTCTCTTGTTGTTCTTCCTCAATTTCATCAGGATCATACATTTACCTTCTTTCCCCTCCTAAATTTTGGACCACATCCATTACCTCCTCATAAAACTGGACATCCTTGGTCTTCTTGGTTCCCATGCCATGATATGGTTATGCAAATGAAAATGAAGCAAAGTAATCATCTCCTTCTCTGTTGGTTGGAGGAATGCATGCTTAATTTTTTGATACATGATATCAACTCTCTCTTCTGCTCTCATGGTTGAACACCGAAATCCATTATGGTGGGCCTCCAAAGTTCCAGTCATCTTTCTTCCTCTTCCACCAAATACTGGCTTGATCCACAAGTCTGCCAGCCTAATTGCCTTTGTTTTTGAAAGCTGAAGTTTCTCCTAAGTCACCAGTGTAGCTCTCTCTGCCTTTTTGGACTCTTTCATTGCTACAAATCGTTTGTGGGATTTAATCATTGTCTTGAATCCTTGGATCTAAAGGAAATTTCCTTAACAAAAATATTGTTGGGGAATTTTAATGTTGGCATGTAGTTGGAATTAAAGTCAATACCTGGAACATTGAAAATTATCCTTATATAAGAATTCCCTCCATCTTGTTGGATTGTAACACTCTTGATGGTGGCTACATGAAATGGAACCATGATGCCATATATGGGTACCAAAACAACATCATTTTTCGTATCAACCTAAATCATGAGCTCTCTAGAAACGAGGATATCATCCACATTTTTGTATGAAACCATCTTAGTGAATGGCTTGGAAGAGGCATGTCCATCTCCTGTACCAATTCCCCTTGCATCCAATCTTGTTGTAGTCTCCTTATTCTTTTGCAGAGGGTTGGAACTTAAGGTTATGTAATAGAATTTACAGTTGATAGTTAAATTGTATAACAATTTTTTTTTATGATCTTTACTAACGTTTATTAGAATTGTTGCATGTTTTACATCATTGGAATCACATATTAGTTGTAACTTTTTTGAAATATTAGTATGGTATGTGCACTTTGATATGATGTAATATGATTATGGTTTCATCTCATATGTTGTAATATTAGATATATAATAGAAAAATAAATTATTGCATGAAAGAAATAATAACTTTTCATTTTTATGTTTTTGTAGAACATGGGTCTTCTAGAAGATCAAGATGATCCTCATCATGATATAGATCTAGAAAATATTGGTTTTACTGGTAAAAATCACATGGCAGAGGATGATGATGACACAGATATGGAAGACACCGAGGTCGATGACAATGATGATGACGATGACGACAACGACGATGACGGCGATGATGATGATGATGATGATGATGATGATGATGATGATGATGATGATGATGATGATGATGATGATGATGATGATGATGATGATGATGATGATGATGATGATGATGATGATGACGACGATGATGGTGATGATGATGATGAGGCAGTTGCTGGTAGTACCCAACGACATTCATCATCATATAGATTGCATCATGGATCATTGCTAATATATCATTATAATGATGATGATCATGATGGTGGTGGTGATGATGAGGCAGTTGCTGGTAGTACCCAATGACATTCATGATCATATAGAATGCATTATGGATCATTGTTGATATATCGTTATGATGCCTCTTTTCATGGTTACTATCATATGTATCATTTCCATGGCCTACAGTACCATATTATTGAGTTGTATCATATTGACATGTATCATTTTCACTTATATCATTTGGACATGTATCATCTTGAATTGTATCAATTTGAATTAAATAATTTATCATTTTTACTTATATCGTTTGTACATGTATCATTTTGACTTATGTCGATTGTTAGACATGTATCATTTTGACATGTTATTGATCTACTAGCATATTTGAATTTCACTTGTTGTAGTTATATATGATGATGATCTTATCAGTATTGACTTGTCAATTTATATATATTAAAAGTGGTTGATAATTTTTGGATGGATATTTATTATGTATGATGATTTTAATTTACTGCTCAAGATGGATGTTGTCAAATTCAATTAAATTATAGATATTTGACTCACTTGTTTTAATTATAGATGATGATCATGTTATAATAATTATCTTGTTATTTAATCATATGAGTTAAATAATTAAATTACTTACTCTATAATCATGAGTTATTTAAGAGGCATCATATATTTAACTAATTAAATTGAATTAAAACATATTAAATTAATAAATGGAAGCAAAACAAGAAGCATTTTAGAAGCAAATAAGGAAGCAAAATAAATAAATTTAGAAGAAATCTTGGAAGAAAAATTGGAAGTAAAACTAGAAAAGCAACCCCGAAGCAAATTAAAGCAAAAATGGAAGTAAAATTGAAGCAAAACTAGAAGCAAAAATCGAAGAAAACCTGAAGAAAACTAGAAGCAAATTTGGAAGAAAATCGAAGAAAACTTGGAAACAAAACTAAAAGCAAAACCGAAGCAAACCCTCAGAAGCAAACTAGGAAGCAAACCTAGGAAGCAAAACCAAGTGAAATCGGAAGCAAACCTGGAAGAAAAATCAAAAGCAAAACTAGAAGCAAAACTAGAAGCAAACCTGGAAGCAAACCTAGAAGCAAAATTGGAAGCAAAATTGGAAGAAAAACTAGAAGCAAAACTAGAAGCAAAATTGGAAGCAAACCGGAAGCAAACCTGGAAGCAAACCTGGAAGCAAACTTGGAAGCAAACCTGGAAGCAAAATTGGAAGCAAAATTGGAAGCAAACCTGGAAGCAAAACTGGAAGAAAAATTGGAAGCAAAACTAGGAGCAAAACTAGAAGCAAAAATGGGAGCATACATGGAAGCAAAATTAGAAGCCAAATTGGGCGCTAATTTAGGAGCTATTTCTGACGTTATTTCCCGGTGCTAAAGGAGACATTATTGATGGTACTACATTTTTGGAATGAAATCTGGCGCTAAAGTGGGTGCTAAATCAAGTGCAAAATACGACGCAAAAACTGGCGATGAAAAGGAGAAACCTTTTTTCGCTGACTTTTGCGCCAAGAGATGAGTCCAATTGATGGACTCAAATACACTAAAATCTAGCACAAAATTTGGTGCTAATTGCATGTTGTGTTGTTGTGACTTATCCCTATTTTCTTTCTTAGGGACACTCAATTTCACCACATGATGATAATAGTGAGGGAAGCCACCTTGTATCAACATCAGATGTAATAGAAGGAGGTGGATGCTCAACATAGAGGGGGAAAGTGAAAGATAAAGCAATATATTATATATCTACAACAAAAAGGTTAAAGATGAAGTATAGCCTCACACATGATACAGTTGGAACACGTTTGCATTTGTGCCAAAAGATTGACCTGTTAATACCCGATATAAACACCAGAGATAAGTGAATCCATTTGGGAGGCGGTTATTCCATGTTCCAAATCCAAAGGGATACATTGGTGATTAGTCCAACAATCCCCCCTCAACATCACCTGAGGGGATTTGAACCCATGACCTGGCTCTAATACCATTTGTTGGAACATGTTTGTTATTGTGCCAAAAGATTGACTTGTTAATGCCTGATACAAACACTAGAGATAAGCGGATCTAGGGGAGGTGGTTAGTCCATGTCCTGAATCCAAAGGGAGACATTGACGATTAGTCCAATAGATACTATGCATTTCATGCACTTCCTTCCCTAGTTGGTAATCAAAAAGGAAAAATGCAAGGTAATGATTATCATATGGAGGTAACAAGTGTAATAATCAAGGAAATTAGAGTCAAATACTGAGTTAAATTCATTCAAGAAGGAACAAAAGTGACAACTCATCACTAATCTCCATGGATAAGAAACTAAAAAATAGTATTAAGATGGAAGCAACAAAACAAACAATTAAGACCTCTAAAGTGAAGTTCAAGGCACTAGAGGGACATGTAACCATAATGGTGTAAATGCCATTGAAGTTGAAGAAACACATGCAAAGCAATCCCAAATGTTGCTTTAGGAGGTCTAGTCCAAATTGAAGGAGTTCCATATGGATTTGAATATAGAAAACATTAAATGTTGAGCATAAGTTGTCGTTGATTTCAAATTGATGACAATAGGTCATTGTGTCTATCGGTGGTTATCAAAGGGTGTCAAGAATGACAAATGAGAATTTTGTCAGGATGAAGAAATATTGTAGGAGTACAAGTATTGACAACATTTTGAAGGTTCCAGTAGTGTGTTGTTTGACAGTGTGTAGGATGTCTAATCTATCATATCTTGTATTAGGTTAGTTGTGATGTGACTATCTTCAAATAGTTCATGTATTCATTATACCACGCCAGGTATGTAGTAAAAAATGTATGTGGTAGTTTGGAAGGATATATTTCAGGCAAAGAGATTATTTGATATGGATGGCATTTCTTTTAGGAATGTGTTATAGCTCTGTGGTTTGAAAGGAGAGTATACCTATACTAATTCTATCAGTTTCTTGAGTTTTTGGTGGTGCAGCTATGTGTGTGAGGAGTTTGAGATATCATAAGCTTCATCAATCTATTCCATGTTTGAGGCATGTGTGGTAATGGATACAAGTGTGTAAAATTAAATTCAAGTGTGTGGAGTGAGGATATGACCTATTTAAGGTTTCCTTGGTGGCGCAAAGTGTCAAGTTTTTTTGGTGGAAAGATTGGACCTTTGTATTACACGTTTCATGTAATTTGAATTTAGGTTTGTCCTATGTTGTCTAGGTTGGTGCGGATCCCTGGCCAACATAGTAGAGTGTTAATTTAGTTTCATGTATATATTTCAAATGTTCAGATGCATTGTAATGTAGAATTGAGTGATAGAGTAATGTGACGTATCTTGAGGAAACAAAGTGCATCCAATGTAATTAATTATTATAGTGAAAGTACAAGGAGTGGTATGCATAGTTGTATCATAGCGTGAAGAAAAGAGAGTGTTCCAGTAGCAAAGTTTCTACTGGTGTCATATCTCAAATTCACCATTATTTTTGTTCCGATAAGATTGGTGTTCTACCTATTGTATTGTTTCAGTAGGGATTGGTGTCTTTGTTCTGATGGGGATTGGTGTCTCCTTTAGATTGGTTGCTACTAAATCTTTTGGGGATAGGTGTCTCCGGTAGGTTGGTGCCTACTTCATATTGTAAAAGTTCCTTATTATTATATTTCTGCTTGAGACTTCTCACTGTGGTTTTTCACATTCTGAGTTTCTACCTAAAAATATGGTGTTATGTGTTGTGCTTTAATTGCTTAACTTACTAGCTTGTATGGTTCAGTTTTCTTCATGTTTAAAATCTATAAAGTAATTGTGAAGGTTTCCAAAATTGTTGTAATTGTTTGGATCTATTGATTCATCCCCCCTCTCAGTATATTGTGTTTCCTTCAATTGGTATTAGAGCTAAGTTCCTTTGAAAGAGTTTAACTTAAGGTAGATCTGGGATGGCACAAGATAGTTCTTTTGGAAACAAAGTATCAATTTTTTTATGGATCTATTTTTTCCTTTTGGAAAGTTAGGATGGAGTCATACTTGATGGCTTTAGTATGGACCTATGGAATTCAGTTGTAGAGGGATATGAAATTCCTGAAAACCCTCCTTGGGATCAAATTGGAAAGAGGGATTTATGAAATCAATGCTAAGGATAGGAATCCTCTTTTATATGGTTTGACTAACATCAATTTTTCAAAAGTGATGGAATGCAAAACATCAAAGGAAATATGGGAAAATTTGGAAACTATCTACGAAGGTGATGATAAAGTCAAAGAAGCAAAGTTGCAGACTTACAGAGCTCAGTTTGAAGGTTTGAGGATGAGAGAAGATGAGAATATTGCTACATTTATGCTCCAGGTTAATGATGTTTTCAATCATATTTGAGGTCTTGGTGAAACCTTGAAAGAGAAGATTATTTTGAAGAAGGTACTCAGATTCTTACCTAGAAGGTTTGATCCAAAAAAAATTGCTATTGAAGAAGCTAAAGATGTGAACAATTTAAAGTTGATTGTGTTGCATGGAACATTAACTGCATTTGAGATGAGATTTGAAAGTGAAGATTCTATAAAGAAAGAGGTTTCTTTTAGAGTATCTCTAAAGTAGGTTGATCAAGCTTCTGATTGTGGATTAGATCT
This sequence comes from Sequoia sempervirens, assembly GCA_007258455.2. Classification (NCBI taxonomy): domain Eukaryota; kingdom Viridiplantae; phylum Streptophyta; class Pinopsida; order Cupressales; family Cupressaceae; genus Sequoia; species Sequoia sempervirens. Next base: position 342,013,307 of record VDFB02086081.1, read on the forward strand.
AGATGGAGCAAATTTTTTCAGAAATTTGAAGAGAGGTTCAGGTAAGTACAAAGCTAAATTACCTTTCAAATGTTTTTATTATGGAGAAGTTGTACATTTTATGGCTAAGTGTCCTCTTAAGAATAATAACAATGGTGAACAAAAGAATGGAAAGAAGTCTTTTCAGAGAAGACCCAGAGGACAGAGAAAGCACAAAAGTTTTAATACTAATGAGGAAGAAGAAGAATATTCTATAGAAGA